>CM062288.1:98772806-99222635 GCA_031216915.1 Pictodentalium vernedei
TTAACCCTAAACGAAGTGAGTGACCAGACATCATCTGTACAGCGAAGGCGAATGATGTAGGAGAAGAGCACGAACAAGTCAGAAAATTGGGGCCAAAAGTCAGAAGGTCCTGGGGTCAAGCCTGGAAATAAGCAATCTGTCATTTGCAGAATGAGGTCTCCAGAGGGTGAATTTGTTGATACTATCACATACAGTGGGCCAATTTTACACTGGGTACCTCTTTCCGTTTAGGCTTGAGACCTTGATTCAGATTGAGGTTCACAGAGGTCAAATTTAGTGATTCTACCCTGCTATGAATTCAGGTTGTATCACAATCCTGGACCAGAAAAACGGCCTTTCTGGTTCAACGGGTTAACACCTTACCCAACGTAACAGCAAAAACAGGCCAGCGCTATTCACAAAGATCACCATTTAATTTTCATATTGTTTCATTTTTTGTCTCAAAAACATAGCTTATGACCCCTCTTTGGAACGAGCTCGTCGAGCCCGTTCCAATGAAGGGTCATAACATATTTTTTGAGACAAAAAATGATAAAAATTAGTTATTCCAAGAATTTTTTTGCAAGTCTCGTCTGCTTTTCAAGTTAGGTAAAGAGCTAAAAAATAACTGGAAATTGTTTCAAGGGTGAACAGAGAATTGGTCACGGAAAAATCCAAACTCAAAATGTATGACGAAATCATCGATAGGCGAAAAGGGCGGCCACCTAAGTTATATCTGTATGCAACTGATTCAATTGTTTATTTATTTATTGGTGTTTAATGTCATACACTTACGCACAATGGCTAATCGTGACCGTGACAGTTTTACGGGTGGAGGAAGCCGGAGTACCCGGAGAGAACCACCGAGCAACGACGAGCAGCCGTCAGCTCGCCAACATCGTAACTCTGAACTCTGCACGACAGCACAGGCAGGGTTAGATTGGTTGAAGACATGCGAACCATCGACGTGCAGTACGCCTCAGTACACAGCGTCATCGTGCCCCCATGTAGGCAATCGGGGTGAAGTGTCTTGCCCAAGGACACAACGCAGTTGCCGCAGGTGGAATTTGAACCGAGGACCTCTCGGCTTGCAGCCTGCACCTCTACCAACTGAGCCACCGCGCCCTGAACTGATTCAATTTATGTTATTTATTTATTGGTGTTTAAGGTCACATACTTATGCACAATGGCTACTCATGGCCGTGGCAGTTTTACGGGTGGAGGAAGCCGGAGTACCCGGAGAGAACCACCGAGCAACGACGAGCAGCTGCCAGCTCCCCAACATCGTAACTCCGCACTGCAGCACAGGCAGGGTTAGATTGGTTGAATACATGCGCACCATCGACGTGCAGTACGCCTCAGTACACGGCGTCATCGTGCCCCCATGTGGATAATCAGAGTTAAGTGCCTTCCCCAAGGACACAACGCGGGAGTCCGAGTCGATCACACAGACGGTCACCCATCCGAGGATTAACCGGGCTCGACGTTGCTTAACTTCGGTGATCTGACGAGAACCGGTTACCACAACGCCACCGCTCCCCCGATTCAATGTATGGTCAGGCTGATTGCTAACGGAACGTATACCTGATGTTGCACTAAGATAATAAAAGATTACTCGACTAATTACAACTAATTACTGTTGCCTTCTTCGACTAAAACATGTCTATGGACAAACATGTTACAAATATGCACAAAAAGGCTTCCAGAGGTCTATACAAAATTAAACAGACAAGACTGCTCCTTACAAAAGACTCCACAAAACTCTACTTCATGCCTTTGTAACTTCACATTTGTATTATTATAATGCCTTATATACTGTTCAACCTTCCACAATACCAGCACTCTCACCTGCATAAAATATTAAATGCATCAGCCCGAGTGGTATGTAGAATATCACGATCTCAACACATCACTCCTGTTTTGATGGATATGCACTAGCTGCCAGAAAGTACAGAATAATTTTCAAAATTTTATTAGTTTTCAAGGCACAAAATGACATATCACCAGCCTACTTAGAAGAACTCCTCAATATCAAGGATGTGTGTGAATACAACCTGGGGTCTGATGGTAAAATGCTACAACATGTTCCAAAAAATAGGTGTAAACCATTTGGAGATAAGTCATTCTCATTTGCTGCTCCACACTTGTGGAATAATTTACCAGATCATCTAAAAAATACTGTCAAATGTCAACATTTTCAAGAAAGATCTAAAAACGTACCGTGTTTTACAGTCCAGAACATAAGTGATGTTCTGGACAGTAAAGTACTGTATATATTCTGTTTGTATATTTGCACGAGCTCGGTAACAGCGCCTTAGCATATAGTTCTTTATCCATTGAACTACAAGTTGGCGCTATTTAAATGGGTATATTATTATTATTATTATTATTATTATTATTATTATTATTATTATTATTATTATTATTATTATTATAATCCACTGAGTTTAGTAGGTCGCGAGTCTTTACAAAACACAGTATTTAATTAGATAAATACCTCATACCGTCGCGAGTGTCTCGCGACGGTGTGAAGTATCTATCATCCTAACTGCTGCCCTTTATAAAGGTGATAACCTACAATAATTACATTGTTAATGTAGTTATACGTTTTGGGTCCAAATACTCAATTCCCATTGGTCAGCTGGATGAAAACGTCATGACTAAATGTAATTCATTTTCCAATGAATACTTTTGGTCGAACTTTGACCCGCATTTACGGTAGGTTAGAGCGCAGTTGACAGAATGTAATTCGGGCGGTGTTTGGGCGGGTTTTTAACTTTTAGCGCCTCTCGCAGTGATCAACTCCGCTGCTGTTTCTTTGGTGACATTTCCCAACTGTGGCATAAAGCCCGTTACTAAAATACTCGTTTCCATTTCTAAAGATGTGAAAATTAAAGCTTATTTGCCTTTGGGATATCATTTAGACGGAACCGGCGCTCAACTCAGAGTTGTGCACTTTGTCTTTTGTGTGAGGGTGGTTTTTCGCCTCGTTCGTTCGTACATGTTTTATTTCGTCTTTCTGCTTTGTTGTTTGGTAAAAAGTAGTTTAAACAGTTGGGAATGTAATTATAAGAATTGACTGCAATTTTTATAATCTTTATTGGGAGTATGAACGTGTGGGAGTGGGTACAAATTATGTATGAATCCCTTCGGGATTCATACATAATTTGTACCCATTCCCACACGTTCATACTCCAATAAAGATTATAAAAAATGCATTCAATTCTTGAATGTTTTACTGAAGAAAAACCAACGCCTCATTACCATTCAATGACAATTAGCGGTGAAAGGTTTTCCAAATACTATTTCTAACATCTTATTGACAAAAAGTGAAAAAAATATGTTCCGTCATCGATCGCGCTCTTCACTGCCACAAAGACATTCCTTCACAAGTGAAAAACCCATTTTAAGTGCCAAAAGACTAACCAACGAAGATTTTTTCTGCGCCAAATAAAAATTATTAGTGCACTTGGCTAAATTGGCACCCGGCAGCGTTAAGCTAGTGACTGGGCACTCACCAGCTATTCGTCAATGCACACCAACAGTTCCAAGTCCAGAAGAACAATCAGGGTACATAAACTAATTTGTGGTTCATGGACCAGTGAGGGGGCAACGTTGTCGTGCATAAACTGCACATTTACATTTTTATGGTCGGCGTCAAGCGTCCACTAAAGGAGCAAGTTTTGATAATGGTTTGCGCCTCACGGGTGGCCATGTATCATATCCACGTTTTATTCAGTTATACCCTTTATTTACCATTTACCGAAAAAACCCAATCAGCACTATCAGTGGCGATAAAAATTCCTCGTAAGGTTTTTGCTGTAGAGAAGAAAGCCACTTTTTTATCACAGTACGGTATCTGCTGGAAATCGCTGATGAGTTCATTGGATTCCAGACGTCATATACCATACACACAGTGTGTTGAAATCTATACACGGCTAATATTCAGATTGATCTCACCTTTGTGGATTCATCTATCAAACAGCCACAAACGGTAACCGCTTGACGTTGAATATGAAGTCTATCATTGTTTATTCATTGCAACTGATTAATATTTTAGTTTTCGGGATAAATTATATTCGTTGCACAATTTATTAGTGACGTAATACGGAATGTACCGGGTATTCCATACTGGGTGAGAGAAACTAACAGGTCACTAACATACTGCGTGACTAATAATATTTGCAAAATGCCAACATTGTTTTTCATGTTTTTTTTCCACACATACTTTCTGATTCTTTATGGAATAGAGTTTGTGCCTCTGATATGTGTTACGTTATGTTATTTATTTATTTAATGGGATTTAACGACACTTTCGACAGCCAGGGTCAGCTCGTGTCGGATGTGTTATGTTTATCACATACACTGCAAAAATATAGGTTCTCTTTAGAAACAAAACTGGTTCTAATCTTGTCCCTGAGATGGAACTAGTTCTGTTTAAACAGTATTTATTTCAAATCAAATAAATTTACCAAGATTAGCATTCAGTTTTAACAGAATATTACATGAACTGAAGTAGATTCAGCAGTAAACTTGAAGCTTATTCAACGCAGTCGCGATACATTTTGAAACAAAGGAGATATGAACAGTCGGCATATCGAACCAGTTTTGGTTCTGTACAGAACCAAAACTGGTTCGATATGCCAACTGTTCATATCTCCTTTGCTATATAATGATTTGAGACAACCTCGTATAAGCTCTAAACTTACGGCTGAAACCCCCTCTATTTATGTTTAATTCTGTTAATATTTAATGTTAATCTTTATAAATTTGTTTGATTTGAAATAAATACTGTTTAAACAGAACTAGTTCTATCTCAGGGACAAGATTAGAACCAGTTTTGGTTCTAAAGAGAACTTATATTTTTTGCAGTTTAATCACCATCAAACAGATCATTATGGAAAATGTTGTGCACAAGACTTCTTATAAGGGAATGACGTCAGAAGTCAACGTCGACGTAATCAAATTGTGAGCGAGTTTGTTTCGGAAGTAGATTTGAATTAATTGTTTTTTTATTTCTCATAAACGATTTACCTGAAAGAAATAGCAGATAACATTTGCAGAAAACATTTCCAGAAAACATTTCCGGAATAACTAAACATTTCCATTTTTTGTCACGAAAGTATACCTTATGACCCTCTCATTTGAACGATCTCGGCGAGCTCATTCCAGTGATGGGTCATAAGCTATGTTTTTGAGGCTAGAATTTAAAAAAAAGTAAAAATTTGGTTGGCAAATTTTGTGAACAGCGCTGTCCAGCTTTATTCGTTACGTTAGCTAAAAGGTACATTCTCTTATAAAAAGAATTTAAAAAATTCGTCACGATTTCAGGTGAAATTTCCGAACCTCACCTACTAAAATCGATCTGAGCGTCGGTAAACCTCGGATCAGATCGATTTTAATGCAGTTGATACAGAAATGTCATTTGAAATAACGACACATTAGAGGTCGTCTGTTTATCACGGGATTAGTCTCTGAGCGGAATGTAAACTTGGGTGCATACGTCCTATAAGTCTGACTGCAAATTATTCTCTTAAAGAGAACGACAAGAAACAACTTTGATTTTCATAACATGTTCATTTGCGTCCAGTCATAGTTTCTGAAAGTGTCCTTATAGGCTCGGAGAGCAATACTTGGACCTAGGAGTGGTGCCTAGTGAGGTCTGGGCTCTCTGTATAGCCGCCTTCTATAACTATCGTTCGAGACGAATACGAACGTTATATTTCTATAACATTTCAATCACAATCTCCCATTTGCGCTGTAAACAGTGCAGACATGGAAACCTGAAAAATGCAATCAGCACAAAACAGTCCAGCAAAGGAAACTTCTTTACATGGGACTATCCATTTGCTGAGCAGAAGGACAATTTGTTTCACTGTGAAAAGTAGGTAACACTATATTGATAAATATCGGTAGTATACACAGGTCAAGCGCAGAATTTGCCGCCGAACATAGGAGGTGGCATCATCACTATGATCAATCACGGGATTAGTGACGTTATTAGTGATATCATCAGTGACGCCATCAACAACACAATCAAACCTGTCAACAAGGGCATCACATTGATGTATGACGCAAATGTACCATCGCTGGTGGTATGATCGTTACCTGGCTCACGATGTCCCGTCGATAATGATATCACAACTCATGTGGCAGATGACGTCACCTCTGAAGTGCGGACAGAGGTGTAGCGAGATTTAGGGCGCTGCTCCGACCAGATGAATGCTAATTATATCTAATATACTAAAAGAATAGACATATTTATGGAAACTTCTCCATTTTGTGTAGAAATATTTTTCTAAATATTAACATACGTACCGAAGATAGGAATTTTATATCTTCATTGTTAACCCTTTACCCAACGCAGACGATATCAAAATTTATTATTTTAAATATCATTTTTTAAACTTTTTCAGAAAATTTCAACAAAACCATATCATGTGACCCCTCGTTGGAACGAGCTCGACGAGCTCGTTCCAACGAGGGGTCACATGGTATGGTTTTGTTGAAATTTTTTGAAAAATAATATTTTTTCAACTGCTGAATTTGTATATTACGCGGGCGGATGCGGGCGATTCGTTGGGTAAAGGGTTAACCATATGAATGGAGGCTTCTCCCTACCACCTTCGACAGCCCCAAACTGGATGTAACCTTTCTTGGATTGAAAGGTTCAAACTCAAAGTTTAAGGCTCAAACTATTTATTTACACAAAACAGGCTGGATAACTTACTCAGAATTAAATGTACAAATCAGGCCATTATACTGATGTGGTACAATGCAAAGTCAGTTATATTCTCGCAAATATAAATGGTGAATCATAATATAAGTAAAAATGAAACTCGCGTTACATTTTCAATCTCTCTTAATATGGCGGAACAACTCTAGCTACCTGACCCTATGGGTCGAGAATATCGCGGGAGAACGAAAGTGTTAAAACGTCATGCCAGCTAAGTGCAGTGTAAAGTGAGTTGCATTCATTCACTCAATTCAAGCACGCCAAACGATTTACTCCATGATTATGCTGTGGAGGGCAATAGAAATAAGCTATATACAACATATAACTATACAGACACGGGGTACATGGATAAAATATAATTTCGAGACAGAAGAAAACATCTTTCAATCATTTAGATTTCTTGTGTGACAAAGTAATTATGCAATTACAGTGGACCCCACTTAATTGGATATCTCTTAATTGTATATCCCTGTTAATTGAATATAATTTTCAAACACATACCTTCAGTACAAATTTGATTTGTTAATTGCATATGGGTTGTAGAGTAAACTCCTGCTAATTGTATATACATTTTTGTAATATGTCGAAAAAACTACTGTGACACACACCAAATTCCCCTTATTTATCAAACTTTTTGGCCCCACTACATCCAATACAGGCATTTATTCTATTATATCTTGTTTGACAGAGCTCTATGAGCTCTGTCAAACAAGATATAATAGACTAAATGCTCGGTTTACCTCCAGAACACAGGAAACTGACCAAATCCCTGTTAATTGTATACTCCTGTTAATTGAATAATTTTCACTGGCAAAATGGATATTCAATTAAGAGGATTCTACTATATTGGTTTATTTCTACTTTTGTCTGTTTTTACGGAGTAGTTAGCAAACGTTTTCCCAATTTTCAAGGTCTGTCTTATTATTTATTTATTTATTGGTGTTTAAGGTCACATATTTCTGCACAATGGCTAACCATGACCGTGACAGTTTTACGGGTGGAGAAAGCCGGAGTACCCGGAGAGAACCACCGGGCAACTGTCAGCTCCCCAACATACCAACTCCACACAAGCAGGGTTAGCATTGGTTGAAGACAGGTGCACCATCGACGTGCAATACGCCTTAGTACACAACGTCACCGTGCCCCCACGTGGGCAATGGGGGTGAAGTGTCTTGCCCAAGGACACAACGCGGTTGCCGCAGGTGGGATTCGAACCGAGGACCTCTCGGCTTGCAGCCTGCACCTCTACCAACTGAGCCACCGCGTCCCAGGTCTGTCTTAAATGTCTATCATCTTTTTATAAGATCGACCTATTATTACCACTCAATCTATAATTTACTAGTCGATTAACATGATTTTGGAGGGCCGTTAAAACTCCATAATTTCAGTGACGTCATTTGACGGAGACGGGCCGCGGGCGATAATGGTTTAAATAGCCATTAGCGGCCCGCGGCCCGGCTATTTTTAGATTCCATGGTCTAATGAATTACTCCCATTCGAATGACGTCCCTTTGTATTTCTGAACTGAAGTCGAACACACGATCGAAACAGAAATATCGAACCGACTTTTGTGATTATTTCTTCCAGCAATTCCCTCGTGCGGTTAGCTGTAACAGGGAGTGGTAATAATAGTAATAACATGATTGTTGTCATGCATCATGATTCATCAGCGGTCCTGCAGCAATGATGAACAGCCCTTGGGCTTATAAACGGCCCTCGACTTCGTCTCGGGCCTTTAATAAACCCTCGGGCTGTTCACCATTGCTGTAGGGCCGCTAATGAACCATAATGCCCTCCAAAATCATGTTATTGTTATATTGTCATGACCAATAACCTTGGCATATCTAATTTATCATGATATGATGATAGATTATCAAAGCATTCTGTTGGTTTACTCCGAAGAAATGAAGTTTGGAGATACTTCATTCTCAGTGATGTCATGACTGCTGTAATTAATCTTCATGGGTGCACGAAATATAGATCCCCCAATCACTTCCCAACAAACTGCTGACTAGGAGCCAATAGTATAAAACTTTTACACTTGTATTTTCTAGAATTGTATTTTCTACCTATTAATATAACTGACTAAAATGAATCATTAGCATTTTAAAAGATATGGCATATCTTTGAAAGTGTTAATGGTTCGTTTCAATCGATTTCAAGTCATAACTAGAAAATACAAGTCCAGAAAAAACAATTGTAAAAGTTCTATACTATTGGTCCCAGGTCGTATTTTGCATGGCTAAATTATATTCTGTGGTCCAACCTGAAATAAAAAGTATTTGAACTGATAAGCAAATCATATGTAGCACACTTACATTATATTCTGAGCTCTTACACAATAAAATATTTGATGATTTTTAATTCAAAGTTTAATTGGTACACTGTGCTCTGTTTTACAATGATTATAGCGGCTTGAGAAATGTTGATTTTAGGGATGAAACGTTGTTTTACGACTGAGAATTTAGAACAATTTTTTCTTGTTGTCCACTCTAAAATAACACTTCCCCAAACTAAATCTTTATAACTTCGGATTATCGGGATCCATAAGCACTCGATGCAGGGCGTCGCGAATATGACCTATTTGGGAGGGGGTGCTGTAAACCTGATTTGCCCTGACTGTGATAGCTCAAATCGCGAGTGACTAATATTTCAATTACATCATGAAGATATGCATTCGTCGATGGCATGTCTCGATGATGTGGTTGGAATATTGGCCAGTTGGGTTTATATTAAAAAACTGAAATCTTTTTAGAAATTTCTAGGTGAGTAAATACAATATACTTGTAGCTGTCATGACGCAACTTATTATATCCTCCGGATGTATCAGCAGCCGTGTCTGTGACACAAGTCAAAGTACCAGATCAAGTCTGTAACCCTTTACCTAACAAGAAAAGCAGACGACACTTGCAAACAAAATTCTTGAATAACTATTTTTTTCATGCGTGACACAAGTCAAAGTACCAGATCTAGTCTTTAATCCTTTACGTAACAAGAAAAACAGACGACACTTGCAAACAAATTCTTGAATAACTATTTTTTCATTTTTTGTCTCAAAAACATGGGTTATGACTCCTCATTGGAACGAGCTCGACGAGCTCGTCCCAAAGAGGGGGTCATAACCTATGTTTTTGAGACAAAAAATGAAAAAATAATGAAAATCAATTGGCGATTTTTGTGAATGGCGCTAGACGGTTTTTGGCCGTTATGTTGGGTAAAGGGTTAAAAAAATTATTCGATTACTGGCAAGAGAGAAATGATATCTTAGACCCCAATTCTGATGAAAAAGGCCCCGGTAGAAAAATATTGGAGGGAAGTGAACCCCCCCCCCCAACAACAAAAAACAAAAAAAAAACCCCAAAAAACCCTCTTAACGACGTCCCTAAAAAACAGCGGGGAAGAAGGACCAGTTTATCACTCAATCCATCATTCCTATAGGACTGTGGGGGTAACTTACAAATGCAATATACATTTGTCCATACTCCATATATGAACACAATGTTGAAAAGATTAATAGAGTGGGAATAAAACGCCAACCAATTTTGAAATGAGTTTTGTCATTTCTTCGACAATCAGATCGAACTTGACATTAGAAAATGATGAGGTGTGGCCTAAATGCTGGTCAAACCAAGCTGAGCTTAGATGTACCACGCACGATACGACATTATTAGGGATTGGCATTCATTTATTGAAAGTTTCCTGTAAATACTTTCAGAGTATATTTTACTGTCACTTTGGTAGAAGTCAATTACCTTATAATTAGTGTTGACAGTGCATTATAAATGGTCAAATTGTCACATGTATAGAAAATAAAATATTTATTATTTAAATTTGGTTGTTGTATATGCTTTGCAAAGCACAGAAGAGTCAGAGAGTGGGAACAGAGTTCACGTTGAGGGATCCCTAATCTCACATCCTGGCCTAATTTTTCACTTGTTAGAAATTGTAAGCTTCAAACCACCAAGAATCGGTTATTTCAGGCCCTATGGTACACTGCAAAAAATATAGGTTCTCTTTAGAACCAAAACTGGTTCTAATCTTGTCCCTGAGATGGAACCAGTTCTGTTTAAACAGTATTTATTTCAAATCAAATAAATTTAACAAGATTACTTGGAGCTTATTCAACGCAGTCGCCAAACATTTTGAAACAAAGGAGATATGAACAGTTGGCATATCGAACCAGTTTTGGTTCTGTATAGAACCAAAACTAGTTCGGCATGCCAACTGTTCATATCTCATTTGCTTAATAATGATTTGAGACAACCTCGTATAAGCTCCAAACTTTCGACTGAATCCCCCCCCCCCCCCCCCAATTTATGTTTAATTCTGTTAGTATTTAATGTTAATCTTTATAAATTAATTTGATTTGAAATAACTACTGTTTAAACAGAACTGGTTCCATCTCAGGGACAAGATTAGAACCAGTTTTTGTTCTGAAGAGAACCTATATTTTTGCAGTGAAGTGGATTTCGTGGCATTTTATCTGTGGCTCTTGCCGCTTCTGGCAGATATTAGTACAGTACATTGCAGATGGCTCCTTGTTGCAATCAATAGAAATTTCCAACTCTAGAATTTCAAGGTCATATATTTCGAACACAGGGAGAGAGGGTGCATTCGGGTTTCTTTAGCGGTTGGAAAGTCACAGGTAACAGTTGAAAAATGTTCACTCAAGGAGACGGGATGCAGTTGGTTTTCTCCAAAGCTGGATGTTAGGCAGCCGGGGGGGGGGGTACAGTTGGCAATTCAGAGGGCTGCACCCCCTCCCTGAGCTAAAACCCTTCAGCCACTTTCCTGATTCTATCTTTTAACCCTTTACCCAATGTAACAGCCGAAACCGACCAACGCTATTTACAAAAATCACCATTCACTTTTCATTATTTTTTTATTTTTCGTCCCCAAAACATAGGTTATGACCCCTCTTTGGAACGAGCTCGTCGAGCTCGTTCCATTGAGGGGTTATAAGCTATGTTTTTGAGACAAAAAATGAAAATATTTAGTTATGCAAGAATTTTGTTTGCAGGTGTCGTTTGCTTTTCGTGTTAGGTAAAGGTTTAAATCCACTAAACATAAGGGGTTCATACCGACGACTATCTCAAGAGGGGTGCACAAGAAATATGTATGTAGATAATCGTTTGTTTCCACGTAAAAACACCGAATTGTCTTTAGATTATGCTCTCTTTAGAAAAAGTTTCTCCTTCTTCGATACAACCATCGGCGAATCTTTCAAAACACAAATCTTCTGAGCATTTCCTCTCTATTCGCCTGCGGTGTATTAAACCGACACAGCAAAGTTTAGCCATTTAGCATTTCCTATACAATGTTGAAACGTTTATTGACGTCATCCATTGTTATAATCCACTACGATGGCGATGACTTGTCAACATACCGTATGCGTATTGGTCTTTTCAAAGGTGGAACAATCACGTCGCATTATGCTGGAGATTTACTATATTTGTTTTCTATGCTTTATAATTTTGGTATTCTGGGTCTTCAGCTAAGAGTCTTTTTACTGCTTATACAATGTGGAGATATCAAACTCAACCCAGGACAGAATGATGACGTCTCTATCGCCCATCTTAATGTTTGCAGTCTCTGTTAAAAAGTAAATATAATAAATGCGGAACTTGGCGATTACGACGTGATTGTCGTAACAGAATCTAAACTTACATTGATGACTCAAATATTTATATTTCCGGATATCACTTCCCCCAATTAGGAAAGATCGTCCCCAAGATCAGAGTGGAGGTATTGTTATTTATATAAAATGTAGCTTTTATTTCAAAATCCGCCTTGATTTAAACGTTCTAGGTCTAGAAACCGTATGGATGGAAATTCGCCATACTGATAAAAAAAACTTTTGCAAGGCATTTTTTATCGGCATCTTTAAGCGCTCTCTCTTTATTGGGGTCTCATTGATGAATCACTCGCGTTAACTAGAAACGATTTATCAATTAAATGTGAAATAATAGGCTACGTTCACGCAGACTGCTTAAACAATGCACATACCAAAATTGCACATTTGCAAAATACCTACGGTTTAACACAACTAATAATACCCCCCACTCGTGTCACAGAATCGACCAACTCACTACTTGATTTGGTATTAGTTTCTTGTCCATTGTTGTCACACGGTGTGGTGTTATAACACCTATCTGTATCAGCACCCTCCATACGTACACATAAAGTCCACGAGATCGATCCTATGAGCGACAGATTTATAATTAAAAGGAAACCAATTTTAATGCTATGAATTGCGTCTTTGCAAATACTGACTGGGACAGTTCCCTTGAATCTGGCTATGTGGATACTGCAGTGTCAAAAGTCTCTACCTATATCACAGAAACAACTCAGAGGTTCACACCTTCAAAACCTGTTAGAATACGGCCTAACGACAAACCCTGGATGAACAGTGAGATACGTATGCTAATGAGAAAACGTAAGAGAATTCACAGAGTAGCTAAGATTAATAACCGCCCCCATGACTGGGAAGTTTTCCGGAAAAATAGAAATGAAACGATCAACTCCATTAGAGCTGCTAAGAAGGAATATGACATCAAATTTGAAAACTATGTGTCAACTAAAGCTTCTGCTTCAAGACAGTGGTGGAAAATTGTTATAAAATATACTAAACGACAGTGCAATTCGGATGTATTATTTCCACCACTGTTTGAAGGTGAAGCCCTTACTGATGGCCCACAGGAAATAACAAATTTAAATAACCATTTTATAAGTCAGTGTGATACAGTCAAAGATGATGCACCCCCCCCCCCCACCCCATACCATGCACTGACCTATCTATTGAACAGTTCGAAGTTAGCGTTGAGAACGTCAAAACCATATCAAGGAATTTAGACACGAATAAGGCTAGTGTTCCCGGCTTAATAAATAATATTGTACTGAAATATGTTCCTCACAACTATCCTACCCATTAACATGTATTTTTAACCTATCTTTGGCAATGAAGTACTTCCCTGCTGCACGGAAACATGCTCATGTACAGCCAATTCATAAAAAGGAATCCATAAATAATAAAATAAATTACAGACCTGACTCAATGACAAGTTGTGTTAGCAAGGTTTTTGAAAAGTCGCTTTTTAACCATGTGTTTACTTCCCTGAAAGGTAATGATCTTTTGACAGATTTACGGTCAGGGTTTATTCCTTGTGATTCGAAAATATATCAGTTACTTCATATTGCCAGTTTTATATACAGAGTCTTGGATCACGGTAAGGATGTTAGGTTGGTTTTCTGTGATATAAATAAGGCATTCGACAGGGTCTGGCTCAAAGGTTTGGTTCATAAATTATATGGTACTGGCATAAGGGGTACTTTATTGCCGTGGTTTTAAAATTACCTTGAGAATAGGACCCAGCAAGTAGTAGTTGATGGGCAAAAGTCCAGCATTAAATATATCTCTGCTGGGGTACCACAGGGATCTGTTTTAGGACCTCTGCTTTTTTAAGATATAGATTAATGATATTGTAAATGGTATTACTTCCAACATTCGTGCGTATTCAGATTACACATCACTGCACCTTTTTGTTGAGGATTAAAACTAGATGAGCATGAAAACCTACGACTATATGCGTTACGCACTATTTGTGGGGCAACAAGAGGGACTAGTCACCGACTTTTGTACAAGGAAATGGGTTTTATAACATTGAGTGAGCGCAGAAGACGTCACAAACTTTCAGTGTAGGTGAGTTACCCCGAGGTATTTAGCTCTATTGGTGCCAAACCAAGTCGCAAATGTTACGTCATACTCATTGAGATCAACCTACTCCCTTCGTGAGATACTCTGTCGCACAGTTTTGACTACCGCTCTTTCTTGCCATCGACGGTGGGGTTATGGCACGCTCTTGACCCCTCTGCTAGCAACTGTTTGACATTACATTTTTTCAAAAAAGGCTCGACAAGTGGAGGCATTTGCGTTCCATGGTACTATGGAGTTGGCAACAGAGCAAACCGAATTTTGTGCTGTAGACTCCGATTTGGGTGTAGTAATGTAAACGCACATAAATTCGAAAGATTCCTCATAGATAACCCTCATAGATAACCTAATATGGGGTTACGTATATGAAACCACAGAACACTACTTCCTGCAGTGTCCGCTTTACGCAGATAAACGGAATATTCTGGCGCAGAGCCTGTATGATTTAAACGTATCATTTTCAGACCTACTCTTTGAGATAACAATTGAATTATTGTGAATGGTGTGCATACTTTCCTTACGGACACGAATCGTTTTGACGAGCCATAAGGGTGTATATGTATGCATATGTGTGCATATATACATATGTGTATCGCCTATGTCAAACGGGAATTCCACCAGGCATCGTCCTAACACCGCAACACTTGATTGAAAACTGTAAACCTTTTTGGAAGGTGGACTTGACGGGAGTCGATCTCGGGTCTACGACACCCAATCGCCTGGCTATAAATGCTCTGCCACCATACGAACCGAGCCAACGACAACCCCCCAAAAAGGTTGCAACTGACTCTGCCAGTGTGTTAGTTTACATTTACTACTCACCCCGAGACAGTATGTATATGTATGTGCTGGCTAACTCTGTGGGTCTCGGTGAAGTGTTCTTGCGAAATATGCTCGTTATGTAAAACACCCACCGATTCAAACACACATCGCGTTATTTATTGCATAAAAATAATCTACAATCTGGATAAGTTAGCGCCTGAGTTGAGACCTCGAGAAAAAAAACATTCGCATGGAAGATATTGAGTTTTATCATATGACTCGTCCGTTTTGTTCACTTTAAAACATTTGATATTTTGCTTTCATATTAATCAGTGATAAATAAAGCCTTCCGTCGATTTCATTGGTTAATTTCAAAACTAGACAATTTGATTGGCTGAACAAAATAAAATTGGGCCACATTTTCATAATTTGCATAATTAGAGTTGGGAGCTTTCATTGGTCAATTTCAAAACTGGACAATTTGATTGGCTAAACAAAATACAACTGGGTGACATTTGCATAATTTCAGTAGGGAGAATTTACGTTATCTGTCCTATTTAGGGTGGGTTATATTGTATTAATCTTTCACCTACAAGAAAAACGCCATTCATTTTTTTTATATTTTCACTTTTTACTTCCAAAACATAGGTTATGACCACTCATTGGAACAAGCTCGACGAGCTCGTTCCAATGATGGGTCATAACCTATGTTTTGGAAGCAAAAAATGAAAATTTTTAGTTATAAGAGGATGTTTTTTCTATGTGCCGTCTGCAACTCAAGTTAGGTGATGGGTTAAAAAGTCATACTATGTGGCTAATTTGTGCGTGTGTGTGTCATATGATAAATAGAATATGAAATGAGTGTTTTTCTCATATAATATTTATGAAACTCGTCCGAATTTTCCGTTTGGCCTCGCCAGAGGCTCGCACAAACGGAAAATTCTTAGACTCGTTTCATAAATATTATATGAGAAAAACACTCATTCCATATCCTCTTTTTATTATATACCGATCATTGACACGGACAAGATTTTGATCATTAAATCTCTCCTATAGTATCAGATACTGCTGATACCAGCAAAATGCACACAGTATAATGCTGCAAAATAAAAACCGTGGTGGCATGAGAATATTTGTTGTATCTTATTTTTTCCATCTCACGCTTTAACATGTGCTCAAAATTCACAAATCATCAATTAATTATGATTTTTTTACATCTTCATCGTTGTGCAAATGCATCAATCCATTTTTCAATGAATGTTGTCGAATCCATGTTAGATTTGTGCCAGATACATTGAACTGGTGAGGTAAATCGAAACCACCCAAGCCGGAATGGAGAAAAGAACACACCGTAGCAACAACTACAACAACAGGAAGTTTATCGCCTGCTTTCGTCCCAAATGGATTCGACACATCCCGAAATCGTTTTTATCTAATGGGAATATTATTAATTTATTACCTGAGGGCGGGTATACAATAAAATGATCATCAGTTCAGAAACATTATCTGGTGTGCTGTATCGCATCTCGTTGAGTACCTTCACCAAGCAATATAGCACATGTCATTTCCTTTCACACATAAATTGTCCCACTCAGACCCGTAGCCAGGATTCTGTATAATGGGGTGGAGGTGTGGGGGAGGGGGGGGTCCTTGCCATTTTTTTAGGGGGGGGGGCGTATATTTGGAAGGCCGCTGGGAAAGGATGGAGGCCTCCCCTATTCTTAACTAGGACCCTCCAGTTGTTATCCCTCCTCTCACTTCCCTTTAAGGGAAGTTGGAGGAGGGAGTAACAGCCGAAGCGTCCTAGATCCCATTTCCAAGACAATTTTGCAAACTTCAGTGCTCTAAAAGCTAATCTGGCGCATTTATAGACAGTATAGCCTTTTACTGGAGACCAACTCTATATGTTGTGTGAAAGTTGCATTGGGCTAAAGTTGGTTTTTATGAGTGTGTGGGGTGGGGGGGGGGGGCGATCAGCGATAATGTTTGGAGGCCAAGGGCCCTCGGTCCTCTTGTGGTTTCGCCACTGTATTCACATACCAACCTCTGTCACACATCATCCTTTATTATTTAGTCAAGTAAGCAAGTAAGCTGAGACGTTATGTCATACCGGTTGCCAGCTAAAACCTTATAAGAGATTGGTATATCTAACAAATATCTTTCCAAATCATGCCATACTCCGGAACGAACCATTTCCTAACTGACCACAGCATATTTCCATTACTTGAGCCTGCTCCTGCTCAACACAAGCATATTTCCATTATTTTAGCCTGCTCCTGCTTCAGCCATCTATCTACGGACCCACACATGTCATAAATGCTGAAGCAAACGATTCACCCACATCATTCGTCACCCGAGACACTTATATTCCACCGGTTCAGCATACAAGACTACCGAGTCCAGAGTCCTTCGAACAAACGGGTTAAAATCTCTCCATCGGCATCCATGATATTTATTTTATAGCTTGTGTGCTGTCTGATCTCATTCCAGAGAAAATAAATTTTAAAAAAAACTTGTATTAATCGTGTACATTACATGGCCGCCCTATCCAACACGCGCTATTCACAGACATCGCCATTTAAATGCCACCATCTTGTCAAGTTTTACCTCAAAAATATAGTTGAGGTTCCCTATTGGAATGAGCTCATCGAACACGTCATAAGCGTCATAAGCTATGTTTCTGACGCAAAAATTGAAAATGTTTAGTTATTCAAAAGAACAATTTACATGCGTCGTCTGCTCCTAGTGCAGGTTAGGAGTTGATTTTAGTGTCATTTGCATGTCGTGTGAAGAAAATGTCTACGTATTACTTCAGTTACTAATGACGCTCAAGTCCAACAAACAAAAAATACTGAATCAATTGTTCAATAACATCCAGGTATATGAATTTATTTTGCTGAACGGCTTTCAAACATAACCTCCATTTTCATGCAGCAATCAACCAGGGGAGTAGCCAGGATTCTATAATGGGGGCCCTAGACATGTTCTGTTTTTTGTTGTTTTTTTTTTTGGGGGGGGGGGGGGGGGCGATGGCAAACATGATATGTGGAAGGCCGCTGTTGTTGTTGTTGTTGGGGTCCCCTAATCCCCATTAGAACCCTTTATTCGTTAACCATTCTCCCACTTCCTTCGGGCTCATGACAGCCCATGGATTATAGGCAATGTTTTTGGTGAAAAAATGAAAATTCATAGTTATTTTAAAAAAATGTCTTGGGTGGAAGATGCTGGAGGACACGGAGAGAACCACCGACCAACGGCGAGCAACTGTCAGATTTCCATCTTGCGAACCGGGCATATGAATAGTTCGAAGCGGTTAAAGATGAGTGCACCATCGACGCGCAGAGTTCCACAGTAGGGCCACACAACGACCCGTGCACCCACGTTGGCAAACGGGATTAAGTGTCTTGCTTGTCTAGTCGTGTTAGTAAGGGGTTAACCTTGTGTTGAATGAATGACTCCACCATGTTTCAACAAATTCGTAAAAAATGCTGCTTATTTTAAGATTACTTTCTTCAGCATACATCATACATTATAACGGGTTCCACCATAAGTAAGCTGGAGCCCGTGTCTGTCTGATCTATCAGTCGTGTGATCGAACCAACTACCATACCAACTGCGCGACGGGACATCTCCCTAAATAGTATATCTCTTTGCCTTATCTGTTCTTTATCACTCCTTCCACCTGAGCTCATTGTTCCAGAAATGACAATTATCACATGAAATGATCAGAAATCGAGCAGATGGATCGTTCGAATCCACTGCTATTCACAGTATGTGGTTGCGTGGTATTTGTAACAGGTTTTCATTGTCACAGGAACCGGATTCGGATAGTATTTTCAATTTTACGTAGTGAGGAATCGAGTCGACTGCTTAACCGGTAGAGTGCTGGAAGCCCATATTTGGGCTTTATTCTGAAGTACCGCTACCACAGCTTGAAGGCTCACATTCAGTGGATGTGCTTTGTATTATCTTTGAAGTGATATTATTTAGTCTGTGAGGGTTTGCCTTGTTGCAATTTATGGGAGAGTGCCCATAGGCACTCTCCCATAAATTATAACAAGGCAAAGGCCTGTGTTGAAGTTGTGATGGCCAAAAATAATTTAGCACTCTACCAGTTAACCCTTTACCCAACACACACAATATCAACATTTATTGGGAGCGCGGGGGTCCAATGGTTACTGCATAGGACTTCAAACCGAAAGGTCCACGGTTCGATCTCCGACAGATGTAACTGCGTTGTGTCCATGGGCAAGGCACTTAATCCCGATTACACACGCGGGGACGCGGTGGTGTTGCACCGTACGTCGATGGTCCACTTGTCTTCAACTAATGCTAACACTTCCTGAGCGGAGTTAGTACGCTGGGAAGTCTGACAGATGTCCGCCCTTGCTCGGGGGTACTCTCCGGGTACTCCGGCTTCCTCCATCCGTAAACCCGTTAGACATGTAACCTTGGCAGGCGAAACTGTCATTTAATCCCAGCGAAAATCAGCATTTATTAATTTAATTATTATTTTTTTAATTGTTCAAAGTGTTTCAACAAAACCATATCATGTGTCCCCCTCCAACGAGGTGCCACGTGGAATGGTTTTGATGAAATTGTTTGAAAATTAATTTCTTTTTCAACCCCTGAATTTGTTAAATTTATTTATTTATTGATGTTTAAGGTCACATATTTCTGCACAATGGCTAATCATGACCGCGACAGTTTTATGGGTGGATGAAGCCGGAGTACCCGGAGAGAAGCACCGAGCAACGGCGAGCAACTGTCAGCTCCCCAACATACTGACTCCACAAAAGCAGGGTTAGCATTGGTTGAAGATAGGTGCACCATCGGCGTGCAGTACGCCTCAGTACACAACGCCACCGTGTCCCCACGTGGGCAATGGGTGTGAAGTGTCTTGTCCCAGGACACAACGCGGTTGCCACAGGTGGGATTCGAACCGAGGACCTCTCGGCTTGCAGCCTGCACATCTACCAACTGAGCCCCCGCGTCCCCGAATTTGTTAAATACCATTGCTAATGCGGCCGATTCGTTGGGTAAAGGGTTAATCCTTTACCTAATGAAACGGCTATATTTAACCCACTGAACACTAGTGATATCTTCCATGTCAGTCCAATAGCAGCAATTGGAAGAGTCCATATTTATTATCTGAGGTTAGACAATTAATATTTTCAACGTGCAGCCTTTGGGCTGCACGTTGAAAATATTGCTTGGTCTACACCACACATTTATCTTGTAGCCATCCCACTTAATGACATTATGGCGTAGCCTGTGACCCGGTCGGAAAATCGGCCCCTTGGGTTCAAAGGGTTAAAGGGCATTATTCACATGAACTGCCATTTTTATTTTATTTTTTTTTCATCCAAGATAGCTTATGACTCCTAGTCGAACAAACTACCAGCCAGTCGCGAATGAAATAATTATGATAACAACTCAAAAAACATAGCTATTCATTTTATTATATGCGTTGCCTGTTCTAAAAATATTTACGTTTTAATCCCAAATTAATGAAAAGTAATTGCTTCGACGGCGACGCACATTCCAATTTAAAAACCATCATCGGACAGCTGAAGAACCGCTTTCGGCGACGAAATTAATCGTCAGCGGAACAACGTAGTTCCCCCAGCTTTCCACGGAAGGTTACAGAGAAACGTTATTGGTTATTAATGTGAAATCACAAATAACAGTAACTACTTTTTCACCATGAAATAATAAACATCTCTCACTTTCATAACGTTTGAGCAAGTTTATTTCGCGTTTATTGATACAATTTTCCACTGCGTACGTGCAGCGAAAAATATGATTTCATGTAAAGTAATCGCGTTTCTTGTTTCGGTCAAGACGAAAAATACAACGTCTACGTTTTCTTTATATATTTAGTGGAAACATAAATAAAGATACGTTACTATAGAACAACAAGAGGTGGACTGGGCCAAGAAAAGTTAGTGGGGAATGCACCAAGAGGGCCCCGGACCGCAGAAAATTTTGATTTTGCGAATTGAACGAACGCGGCTTCCTCACAATGGAGCGATCAATGCCAGTCCATATAGAGGACATTTCGGTGGCCTTTTTGAACCATCTTCATCGATCATTTGACAAACATGGTTCTACCTGGGGAGAGGAGGGGGCATCGGGAAGAATTTTTGAAATTGAAGGAAGTCTGTTTCCTTTTATCTGAGCGCAAGCCAGAAAATAAGCAGACTGACATCTGCAAAATGAGGCCCTCAGAAGGCGAATTTAGTGATGCTACCCTGCACAGCAGGGTAGCATCACTAAATTTACCCTCTGAACCTCAATCTGAATCAGGGTCTCAAAACTAAACAGAACGAGTTACACAGCGGATAAATTGACCCACTGTATGGGATGGCAGGATCAAATTCACCCTCTGGGGACCTCATTCTGCAAATGTCAGACGCCTTATTTTCCGGCCTGTCTGAGCGATCAATGGCAGACAAGACTGCTGGGATATCAAAATGTCCTCTATGTGAACCGCCAATTCTAGTCCATATAGAAAAAATTTCGATATACCGGCAGTCTGTTGAATCAAAACCTTTTGGTCATTTTCACGAAATTTCACGTCCCATCGGTGATGGGCTGTATCAGTTTTGGGGTCCAGGGGGAACCCAATGGGGGCCCACCGGAATTTTCATGGTGGGTCATATGGCCAGTCCGTCTCTGATAACAACCCATGTCTGACAAGACCTGAGATTGGGCGATACTCTTTCTCTGAGATTTCATCACACAGTAGGAAACGAGATCGCTGGAATAAGTCTTTTTTCCACCAGCCTTCTAGTTAACAGGATGAGCTGGTTGAAAAACTCTATCGATTAAATGTTTCTGTGGACACACGGGCGTCTGAACGCCAGCAACGATCGAAATTCAGATTGACACTTATATGACGTGTACACGGTTGCAATTTGTTGAGTTCTCACGGTTTGGACGACAAAGGATAATTGAAAGAACAAAGCATAAAATTTCAAGACATCGATATGATCAACACGTCACTTTGTTGTTATTATCGTACAGTCTATATGACTAAGAGTTATATTCACTCCGTTAGTTTGACATTTCTTTGATACACATGACGTGGGAAGATGCACCTGCACCATAACCCTTGCGACACCAAATCAGTAAAGTACTCTCTAAAATCAATTGGGTTAAAAAGCAACCCCAATCAACTGGATTGTGTGAATATGAACCCAAGTGTTCGTCTAAAGAGAAACAAGTATAACTCGATCTTCCTTCACCTACACCAGGGAATTAGAAACCGGGGGTGGCACAGGGAGCACGTGCCCCCAACTTTGTCCAGAAATAGTTGAGAGAGAGAGAGAGAGAGAGAGAGAGAGAGAGAGAGAGAGAGAGAGAGAGGGGGGGGGCGGGGTCTAGGCCAACATTATCTTTATAAAATCGTCTTTGCAATCCTATTGGGCATTAGCAGGAAGGGGTACACGGAATCTTAAGGTGTGACTGAAGATTCACTCGTTTGACTTGTCTCTGCAACGGCTTGTAAAGTCGAGGAAACTCTACATTGTTGCCTTCATATTTAACAAACTTCCCTGTTAAATATGGAGCTAAAAATATGCATTTTTCTCCAGGGCCTCCGAGAGCGAAGACGGGCCCGGGGCAATGTGTAGAACGGGCGATACGGTCCCTACGAGTGCCGAAGGCGAGAAGAGATAAGCGCCGGAAGGGAGGGGGGCTTTGGGGGTCTCCCCTGAAAATGTTGTTGAATTAGTGCTAGGAGAAGCAATCTCCTGCTTTTTCTTTACAATATCTACTCACTTATAACCTTACAGTTTGGGGAATTTATTACCTGTATTTCTATGTGTATGGTGCTTTTTCTCCAAAGATGATCGTGACCACCACGATGCAGGAAAGACATGTGTAAAAACCCCGACCTCGAGGTAGTTGCCCCATTGCACCCCCCACCCCCTCTTGGCGCTAGTGTTTTTCCCAATAAAGATGTGCGTGAGTTTGTGTATTGTATAACATACAACGGAGGTATACGAGCCACCACCGATATATATCGGTGTGTGTGGGGTGCCCATGTATGAGCAGGTTCACCTCAACTCCAACCCTTTCCTGGTTCTAAATGCTTCCTATGTTCCTGACGTACATATTATACCGTGCATAGATAGCATGAGAAAGTTTACGCAAATTGCTTTGCTGTTAACTCTATCAAAACCTAGATCTACTTTATAATGATAAAACACTTTATTTATTGGATGGGATTTTCCTTCCCAGAATAACCCATTACTGACTCTTAACCTGCTCAGTAATTTTCTAGATATTTTTCATCAAATCTACTCATGGCTGCTTTTAAGCAGCCATGACTAGATTTGATGAAAAATTAATTATAAAAGTAACATAAGAAATCATTGGTGAAAAAATCCATTAAATTTACACGGCGCAAATACGATTAAATGCGCCCAACTTACACTTCTTTCAGTAACAAGAGAAACCATGTGCTGGGCAGGAATATCCGCCAGCAGCATGCAAAGAGTTAAGGTCGTCAAATATGATATCATGATCGGCTAATATGACGCCGACCTTGTTCACCTTGATGCGTTACTAGGCGTAACAAATTTGTTTAGATCAAAATCGCTCGCCGTTATTCGACCAACGCAATCAGGAAAATAGGTGTTGCCAGGCATAAAGGAGTAGTTTGAAGCTCACATTTGTATGAAAGCGAATTAGTGATGGCAATAAGTAAGGATTAGGCTGATGAGAAGAAATGAGTGAGTCGTACGGAACGTTCAACGCGAACTAAGAGTCGGAGTCATAAGTGGAGATGCGAAGTGGGCGAAGGGATAGGTCAGCTATCCTAACGTCACGGCTTCCCCAAATGAGGACGTTTGGATAACTGAACTAGGAGAAGCGGAAACGTCAGATCTGATTAAAAGAATATGAAACAATAACGCTACACAAAAACTGAAACAAATCTGAGAACATTTTGTAATAATTTGTTTTGGTTTAATGAATAAAGAAGTGTTTACATGGTTAGTTTCATATATCACCCCTCGGTAAATTCACATTAGTGCTTGAACTTCGGACTCAAGCTGATGTGAAGTTACGACAGACTTATATCTCGGCGTTTATGAAAATAACCAAGTAATAACTTCTAAGTTTTCTTTGACCTTGGAGATAAAAAAAACTCCGATGATGGAAAGTGTTATCTCTGTTATATTTAACAGTTTTTTTATACTATGGTTACCTATTTTACAATATATGAAAAGCCTATGACATAAATTTTAGCTTTACACACCAACCGTGGTGAACACGCCAGCAATGGGATTTCAGTAGTTAAAATTTACACCAACAGTGGAACTACATCCATGTTGACCTTTGATGACGTCGACCTGAATGCAACTTGTCTAAATCTATCGCACGTCGCCTCAGGAAGAGTGAAATGAACGTAACAATTATTTATTACGTTTTTAAATAAGTTTACCACATAAAACAGCAAAACTTAACAAACGTGCATTGTCCCGTGTTAATAAAGCACCCATAACTCGAAGTGTTATGTTATTATGCTATTAAAATGAAAAGGGCCCCGTTTCATTTTCCATTTCGTTTCGGCGATAAAATTGACTGCGGAAGTACCGCCCACCGATGCTCGTGTAAACAAAAACAGATTCGCACGTATGTACATCTGGTGTTCAGTGAAATCGAGAAAAAGTAGTAGCGACTCTTAATAATCTAACGATCATGGTATAAATAAAATATAACCACAGTAGCTTGGCTAAAGGCTAGCTGTTAACACCACTTCACCACTCGTAGTGAACATTTGATACACCAAGCTACAATGGGTATATTCTATATCTACACCACACCATATCACTGTCGTTACAAGGAATCAAAAGGAAATAGTTAGAGATTATTACTTGGTTAGTTTCATATTAGGCGCGATATCAGACCGAGGTAACTTCATATCAGCCTGAGACCGAATGTCAAAGGCTGATGTGAAGTTACCGAAGGCTGATTTGATCTCATGCTTAACCTCTTTATTTATTAAACCGAAACAAATAATTACAAACTGTTCTCAGATCAGTTACATTTTTCTGAAAGTGTTATTGTTTATCATTCTTTTCACTATGTCCGGAGTTTCCTCTTCTCACAGTTCGGTTATCCGAACGTGGGGAAGCCGCAAACCTCGGGTAGCTGAACTATCTCCTCTCCCACTTCGACGAACCGCGGATTATCAGTCCGAATATTAGTTGGCGTTGCACTTTCTGAACAACTCTCTTCTTATTTCTTTTCATCCTCTTAATTCTTTCTTATTGCCATCATTAATTCCTCAACGTACAAAACTCGGCTCCAAACTGCCCCATTATGCCCGGTAGCTTAAAATCTCCCGATTGCGTTCAACGGATAACGAACAACTTCGATGTATACTAATTGGTTGCATCTCGAAGCTCATCAAGGGAGCAACTCCAGCTTAGTTCATATCGGCCGAACGGCATCATATCTGCCGAGTTTTAAGTCATATGTGTCGAGCTAGATAATAGGTAATTCTAAATAAATATCAGCCGTAATCACTGAAACGAAATATTGCTTAAGCCTTTGAGACTTTAATTATCCTGACGTCCAAAAGCCACTGAGAATTCAGTTTCTTCAACGTTTTTCAAAATGCGACGTCAAACGTCGGAAAGTACAAATTACAATATATTTTTCACATCAGCGATTATCTGGTTGAGGGCTAGATTATTTTTGGTGGTCTGAATTTGTTATTCAATACTTGTTTTATTACAATTTATTGGAGAATGCCCACAGGCACTCTCCAATAATTTGTAATAAAACAAATTTATATAAACAAAATATTATTTGTGTTTGAATGAATATGAAATATAAGCAAGGAAAGTGTTGGTTTTTGCTCTGGTATCCTCATTTTTTGAAAGCCCTGATAGTGGCCTCTAGCACTCAACCAGTTAACCCTTTACCCAACGTAACGGCCAAAACCGGCCTGCGCTAATCTCAAAAATCGCCAATTAATTTTCATTATTTTTTTCATTTTTTGTCTCAAAAACATAGGTTATGACCCCTCGTTGGAACGAGCTCGTCGAGCTCGTTCCAACGAGGGGTCATAACCTATGTTTTTGAGACAAAAAATGAAAAAAAATAGTTATTCCAAGATTTTTTTTGCAAGTGTCGTCTGCTCTCCATGTTAGGTAAAGGGTTAAGAAGTCTTGACAGCAGGATTATATTAGTATTTTAAGCTGCGATAACATTTGGCTCAACGGTTGTCACTGAGCACAATTTGGGAGAAAATAGCAATTTGAGGTTAAAACTTTAAAAGATCAAAAAATAGTAACAAAACTAATGACCACAGAGTATCAACGTGCTGTTTGATTTCGTACGTCATAGTACACAATTATCAACGCGCTGTTTGATTTCGTACGTAATAGCACGCACAAAAGTATCAAAATGTTTTAATTAAACTAAATCATGAAAATGCCTGTCTTGGGCAAAGTCCTTGCCAATGAGCAGTGTACTTAGGATTGAAATCACGAAGAGTTGCATGATTTGTTCCAGATTAGTTCGAAATAATATAAAAATAATTGCACAGCTTGTGGTAGAATATGCCAAAATAGTGGACCTCAAAGACGAATAGTCCACACGCCTGTGGTGCGTGAATTATTCTCCCTGGAGGGCCACTATTTTGGTACAGTCATCTCCTCGAAGTGCAATATTTATAAGACAGAAGTTTGGGGAACATGTATTTGACAATGACAGTATTGACAATTGACTAGAAAAAGTATCTCTGTCAATATTCGTCAATGCAAAATGAATTGGTCTGAAAATACATACAAGTGTCCAAGGTGATCCATGGCACTTGATAAGGTGTTGCACAGGGAGACGAATTGCATCAAAATGCTGTTTGCTCCATTCTATGCTATTACTGACTAGAATAGACAATGGTGGGCGGAAAGGGTTAATGAGCTAAACAAAAATCGATTGTTTTGTCTAAAAGTGTAAGATTTCTGACCTAAAGTGTTCAAGTAAGTACTTATTGGAAATTTAAATGCCGAAACCCTAATGCTGTTGAGAGTATGAGCCATAGAATATTCGTTAATACTTACATAGTTTTCTTGGAGGAGGTTTGAATGATTCTCGACGACTTACTAATCGGAGAGGTGGCAAGGTCCAGAGGGATTCTCAATGGGAGTGACAGGTCTGTGTGAGTTTGTGGGGGTGGATATGAGTCTGTGGATGTAGTGGGGACGCATCTTTGAAACGCCGCCACAGGTGCTTATAAGAAAAAAATGCAAGGTACGTCTGAAGCTGTGTGTGGTGTGGTGGACTGTAAAGTACTTAACTACTGACATGTACTGTTGTGCCTTGAAATCTTTGCAGTTTTAGCTCCAAGCGATTAACGCTTTGAAGCGGAAAAGCCGGTTTTTCCGGTCCAGCATGCTGATACGACTCGAATTCGTAAAGTAGATAGGTTGTAAGTGAAGTTGAGTGATAGACCAATCAAGATTTGCAACGTGCAGCGCCAAGGCTGCACGTTAAAAATATTGATTGTTTTTTCCCCACGTTGCGAATATAGACTCTACCAGATGCAGCTTCTGAACTGGTATGGAATAGACCATCAGAGTTAAAAGGGTTCAAAGGGTTAATACATAGAAGTTAGGCTTCCTCAAAACTGTATTTTGAATTGAAGACATCAGAACAATCAAAACTAGATTAATCGTGTTAGTAGGCAGTGCCATATGTACAGGTCGTCCTCTGAGTTCCAATGTGTTCTATGTGCCAGTTCGATGTGTCGGTTCCCTTGTTTTACAAAGCAGGGACAGACCTGGGCATGCGCCAGTGCGTATTTGGTTCTGAAACACCAGGACCTGGCTCTTAAATCTCAGAAATAGGCTTCTCAGTTGGCGCGTAACTTCTCAGATCATATTTTGATATTCTTTCGATGGATAATCGAGAGAGACACTCTTACATGTATTATATATATGATTATCATTTATCATTGTTGTAGAGTGCTTAAGTTAATACTTCAAGTCTTAATTACCAAGCATTAATCTTCACTGTGGTTTTTGATCAAGTCTTGGCTGCCTAAATAGGCAGACAAGACTTGATCAGAAACCACAGTGAAGATTAATGTTTGCTATAGTGTACTAAATGAAAATGATGAGAGCTATTACATACTTGTAGTGTGTGTTACAAACAGCAGTGTGACTCCGTAAATTGAAATCTGGCGCATGAATTGAAAAAATAGTCTCCGAGGCTAGAGCGTATTTTAAATAGTCCTGATCGGTCCCTGCAAAGCCTTATTGTTCGTTAACATTACGCTGCGTTTGACGAAAGAGGGAGACGCGATCACACGTCTGTCTGCACCCGAGTACGTCATTGGAGAAAAAGTTGACAATTTTAAACTGCCGTAATCTGACTCACTCGCACAGATTCCCTTCACTGGATGGATCTCATTCTCTTATATTCATTCATGCTTAGCGTTTTGCAAAACCTATTCCACTATAAACATCTCAAAGGAATTATCCTTCATGGTTATGTACAACTGATTAGGTTCATAGTATTGGCGTATATTAATTATCGTTTCATCAATCATCAAACAGCCTCATGGGACCAATGATAATCAAATAACTGAACTATCATTTGACATGATTAAGTATAATAATCTGTCTTTTTTCAATTAAGCAGTTTATTTATACATCAAAATACTAGTTAAAGGTTATGGGTAAATGAAAATTGTTCGGGTCATTCCTAACGTTTCTTTCATTAAGTCAAAATAGAATATAGCCATAGTAGCTTGGTGTACCAAATGTTCACCACTCGTGGTGAAGTGGTGTTAACCGCAAGCCTTCGGCGCGCGGTTAACACCACTTCACCACGAGTGGTGAACATTTGGTACACCAAGCTACTTTGGGTATATTTTATTTATACAATGATCGTCAGATTATTAAGAGTCGCTATTATTTTTTCTCGATTTTCCTGGGCACCAGACGTACATGTACATACGAGCGAATCTGTTTTTGTTTACACGAGCATCGGTGGGCGGTATTTCCGCTGTCAATTTTATCGCCGAAACGACATGAAAAAAAGAAAACGAGCCTTTTTCGTTTTAATAACAAATTAACATACTATTTTGAGTTATGGATGTTTATTAACATGAGACAATGCAAGTTTGTTAATTTTTGGCATCTTATGAGGTAAACCCATTTAAAAACGTAATAAATAATTGTCACTTAATTTCACTCTTCGCGAGGCGACGTGCGATAAATTTAGACAAGTTTGCATTCAGGTCGACGTCACCAAAGGTCAACGGGGATGTAGTTCTACTGAAGGTGTAAATTTTTACTATTGAAATCCCATTGCTGGCGTGTTCATCATGGTTGGTGTGTAAAGCTAAAATTTATGTCATAGGCTTTATATATATAGTATATATATAGTAGAATAGATAATCATGGTATAAATTCTGATATATAACAAAGTTTTAACCCTTTACCCAACGCAGACGATATCAAAATTTATTATTTTAAATATCATTTTTTCAAATTTTTCAAAACATTTCAACAAAACCTTATCATGTGACCCCTCGTTGGGGTTAACGAGGGGTCACATGATATGGTTTTGTTGAAATTTTTTGAAAAATAATATTTTTTCAACTGCGCTGAATTTGCATATTACGCGGACGGACGCGGCCGATTCGTTGGGTAAAGGGTTAAAATGACTCTAAGAGTATTTTTCCACAAACTACGACGTCACATAAATTCTACAGGGACCACGATGAACATTGATGTTATCCATCAATAGAGCACGTCCATGACGTTTTACGTTCCGTTCCACACTTTGTTGAGATACTTTTTAAAATGCCATGTCAAACATCGTCTTCTAAGACCTGGTATTCTTTAGGAGCGCAGGAGTGCTGCTCGCCTACTGCATGCCTAGAAAAAATTGAGGAGGGCATTTTTTGCGCCCCTTGATTTTCTGGAATGCTAGACCTGTTTGGAACTGCCTGTAAAATCTATTACCATTTCGTTCCCTGGGTTCCAATGTGTTTTCTGTGCCTACTGGCACAGAGAACACATTGGAACTCAGGGGACGATTTGTCAATGTTGCATTGATTCGCAATAATTCATTACCCATTTTGTGTCGCATTTCGATAGATTTGGAGTGTGGAAGACAGTCAGAAAAGAATTGAATGCAACATTTTGAATAATGAGAAGATGCGTGTGCCAATTTCTCCCTTATGAAGGTGAATGTAGTGCAATTTTTCAGTCACAATATTAATACATTGAAGTGAATATAACTAAAATAGCACACGAGTTTTTGCACTGAAAATTTCAGGTGCAATTGCACTCCCAAGCAATCTGAAGAGGGCAACTGTTTTGCACTCCTTGATTTTCTAGATTGCCAGGCCTGTCTTCAAATGCAAATATTACCAAACGTAGTTGCTTAATCCATGACATGCATTACATTTCCCAAACGCACTAAAGACAGACAATACCATTTGCTAAAGTATAAATGAACAAACTTGATGTGGGAAGTATAATTCACAGTCAAATGCACGACTTCGGCCTGAAAACTTGCATGAAAAATGCCGAAACCAGCCATTTTCACTAAGTAAACAAAAACAAAAAAAAAAAAAAAAACCCAGCCACTTCCAACCATTCCCAGAAGCCCGAGAAACAGAAATTAGCTCCTGCCCTCACCTACTTATCCGGAAGCATATCATCCCTTGTTTCGAAAATATAAAAAAAGTTATGCTTTATCTCATTTTCTAGATACACACCTCGGAACAACTCACCTGAAGCCATGTTTTAGATAATGTTTATGATAATTTGCCCTTTTCCATCAAAACCCAACCCAGTCACCAAAACCTTAAATTGTGTTGTCCAAAAAATAACCTAGTGCTAAGACACATGTAATACAGAAATGTATCCACAGTTTACAAGGCATTAGTTTCAACACATGCCCTCAGTTTAGAATTTTAGCCTTGTACTAAAATGCGCAAATGTAGAACTGAACCTTCTCTAACACGGCTAGAAGACGACACTTGCAAAACAATCCTTAACCCTTTACCCAACGTAACGGCCAAAACCGGCAGGCGCTATTCACAAAAATGCCAATTAATTTTCATTATTTTTTCATTTTTTGTCTCAAAAACATAAGTTATGACCCCCTCTTTGGAACGAGCTCGTTGAGCTCGTTCCAATGAGGGGTCATAACCTATGTTTTTGAGACAAAAAAATGAAAAAAATAGTTATTCAAGAATTTTTTTTTCAAGCGTCGTCTGCTTTTCATGTTAGGTAAAGGGTTAACTAATAACTAAACATTTTCATACTTTCCCTAAAAATAGTTTACGTTCCCTCACTGGAACAAGCTGGTACCCATTTACTGAATGAATGGGTATAGTCCAGTATGGACAACGTCCACTCCGGTGACTCATGAAAAGAGCCATTGATTATCTTGGAAATATGTTAAGAGGTTTGTATCCCTAAATACCTCCTGCCAATGCAGAGATCCATTCTATATAATCAAAGTATGCCTGAAGTGATCAAAAACCTATAAAAATGCTCTACAGAAATTTTTTTCCACTGCCATTTTTTTATACTGCCAGAAGTATAGCCACCCACTTTCAAATGATTTTTATATTTAATATCGTCTGCTTTAGGTAAAGGGTAGAGCAGGCTTCAAAATCAATTTTTCTTCACCAAAACACCCTTTCCCCGAGCTCTGGATTATCAACAGTACGATTCACTCCTCCAGACCAATTCCCATCAGTTCAATTGCCACCAGATCCCAGTAGACCAAATGTAACCAGACCAAATGCCATGAGACCATTTCCCACTTGTGCGACTGTCTTTGCCAAATACTGTGAATGGAAACAAATTAGTAATCGAATGTAGCATTTAGGCTTATTAATAATTGTTCTTTAGGACTTTATACGAAACTGTTAACAAATATTTATATTCAATTAAGTTTCACAAGATTGATTCGAATTAATGATTTGCAGCTTCCCTATGGGGAATAGAAGACTAAAATAGCACCAAGGTTTATAAAACACGCAGGGACCGACCTGGGCATGCGCCAGTGCGTATTTGGTTCTGAATCGTCAGGACCTGGCTCTTAAATCTCAGAAATAGGCTTCTCAGTTGGCGCGTAACTTCTCAGATCATATTTTGATATTCTTTCGATGGATAATCGAGAGAGACACTCTTACATGTATTATATATATGATTATCATTTATCATTGTTGAAGAGTGCTTAAGTTAAAACTTCAAGTCTTAATTACCAAGCATTAATCTTCACTGTGGTTTCTGATCAAGTCTTGGCTGCCTATTTAGGCAACCAAGACTTGACCAGAAACCACAGTGGAGATTAATGTTTGCTATAGTGTACTAAATGAAAATGATGAGAGCTATTACATACTTGCAGTGTGTGTTACAAACAGCAGTGTAACTCCGTAAATTGAAATCTGGCGCACGAATTGAAAAAATAGGCTCCGAGGCTAGAGCGTATTTTAAATAGTCCTGATCGGTCCCTGACACGGTTTGTGTTAGTCTCAAAATTAGAGATGGGGACTGAAAGTGAATTCTGGGTATGGTACCGTCTGACAAGTTAAGACGATCCATCCATATGAATTTAATTACACGGGAATTGAAAGACAACAAAAACAGAAAAAAATAAACAAAAAACAAAAATAGACCTAAACAAAAATAGAAAAATAGAACAAAAAAGAAAAAAAAATCAGAAGTACCCCAACACATAAAAAAAACTCTATAAACACGTGTGTTTGAATGGTGTGCTGGTGCCATCTGCTTGCATGCTCTTCCATTTTCCGCGGCTGGATAATTATGAATGATATCTGAACGGCATTTATGCCTACGTCGCTGAAAAAAGCAATAGCTCATTTTCCGATTATGGTCAGGTAACATTCATGTGAGTACAGTCACATGTTGAAATATTCACTACAAGACAGACAATATATTTATCATGTCTTTTTAACGACCCAGATGACAGGCAATAGTTAAAGTGACATATATAGAAACTCTTTAAGAGCAGAGAATCAATTGCAAAATATATGTAAATCGGGGCTTTAAATTCATACAAGGAACAGAATCGATTCTCGTAAATGATTTTCGCAATTAAAACAATGAGAATCAAATTTAATTTTCGCAAGATGTTCCTTGGAGCATTGTCATTGATTCTGAAAGTGTCTCAAATGCTTGGAGAATTCTGCTTATTTTGTGCTGCCTCACACAAGGTAACACTTCAATTTAGCAGTGGTGCCTAGTAAAGTCTCGGCTGCCTACCCACTACTAGAACCACTGCCGAAGTACAGAAACTTCCATCAGCAAAGCACTAAAATCTATATGGTTGAATATGTGTTCTACGTGTATAAGTAAGACAAGAAATTCACAGAAATTGAAATTAGGCCCTTAGGGCTAAACTCTAGTAAATATATAAACATGAGGGCCTTTTCACTTTGGAATATGTTCTGGTTGAATGCACAAGGGTATAACGGCACTCTTAACCCTTTGAACTCCAGCGGCCGCTTTTCCTGGTAGGAACATGATACGTCATAACGTCATTATATAGGATGGCTGTTCAATAAATATTGTGGGTAGACCAATCAGTATTTTCAACGTGCAGCCCGAGGCTGCACGCTGAAAATACTGATTGCTCTACCCCCAAATAATGAATATGGACTTTTCAAATTGCTGCCATTGAACTGGCATGGAATATGCCACAAGAGTTCAAAGGGTTAAATTCTAAATTATTTTGGAACTAGAAATTGATTCTCCCAGCAGGAGTTTGCGAGAATCAAAGCTGATTCTCGAAAATCGGGACCACTTTTAAGGACTTTAAAATGCATCTGCCTTGTGTGCTTATGTCAGAAAGCAGTTCGAGAAATACGCGCATGCGCCAAATTGTGCATCGGGTTTGGAACAGAATATAGATTTGTTAGCATAAGTGGATCATCTGTAGCGATACGGTGCTACCGAAACTGGTTCAATATAATATGGTTATATTACATATGGTACATTTCTCGATAATGATGGTCAAAACACGTCGGTGCGTTATGTGTTTTTGTTTTAATGAAGTAAACGGTGGTTCATTTGAAGTACACAAATGTGTACAATTGGCCGGCCCATGTGACGCTCTCTTTGAGCAGGGGTTAGCTATCTTTTAACACCACACTGCTGCAGAATATTCGAGAAAAATGTTCTTCATACGATATAAAATTTACGCATCTGACTTACAAAGCCCTACCCGAAAATAATTAGAGCTTAAACGGTTAACCGATTAAACGATTAATCAATGATCAACATCTTGATCGATCCAAAAAGTAATTGATCGATTAAACGTTACTTTTGAACTACTGTATTATATGGGTTAACAAAGGAACAAACCTGCTCCAAAACAGGCAAACATTGTCACACTGACTCACATCAATTATACGAGACAGAGTAAAGCATGCAAGTTACTTGCTGACATACTTGTTTACTTGCACGATCATAATACTGTATCAGTAGCTGGATATGGTCATGCTTAACCCTTTGCGGATAACACACGCTACTTGCAAAATAAATTCATGAATTACTAAAAAAAATTCAATTTTTGTCTCAAAAACACAGCTTATGAACCCTCATTGGAGCGAGCTCGTTCCAATGAGGGGTGATAAGCTATGTTTTTGAGACAAAAATTGAAAACATAATAGATTTGAATGGAGATTTTTGTATGTAGGCCTAGTCGGTTTTGTTTGTTACGCTGGATAAACGGTTCATGTTGTAAATCATCAACGGTATGGCAATTATTCAGATATCTATTTGGACAAGTGATTAATAGGTTAACCAAGGTTAATCCACGTGATTAATCGATCAAGAAAGCCCATTAACCGTTTCAGCTCTAGAAATAATTTTTAAAACATAAGCTAACAAGATAAACAGTATTGTATACACATAAATCACTATAGCTAGTTTGTGAGGTTTGTAGAGTTTGTAGAATTGCGAAATATCCTGAATCGACCGAACATAGTCGCTCGTCCTTCAGAGATGAGAATTTTTTAAAGGTTATTCATTATCATATTGAAGAACATTCTAACATTTTCGACCTAAAACTACGAAAATACAGGTTTAAAATAATAATTGTTCTCCTAACAACGTCACCAAAATGCCATTTTTTTACTTGCTAGGACCTAGCTAGCTGGGGTTGCTATCAGTCAGAGAATATGACCTATAGACTGTGTTAAGGTTTTCGGGCTTCGGGCTCGGGCAGCCATCATGGTCGAATGGTCGCAACCAAAAGAAGAATTCTCATCTGGGCATCATCTGCAGTGATCCTACGAAGTTACAATGAAATCCCTTCATAAATATGACCTGTAGACTGTGCACAAGGTTTTCGGGCTTCGGGCACCTGTAGCCATCATAGTTGACCAAACGCGACCAAAAGGGGACGTCATCATCTAGGCATTATATGGAGTCAACCCAACAAGTTACAATGAAATCCTTACATAAATACTACCTATAGACTATGCTAAGGTTTTTTTGGGCTCGGGCAGCCATCAAGGCTGAATGATCGCGACCAAAAGGGGACGTTCTTATCTAGACATTATTTGGAGTCATCCTACCAAGTTACGATGAAATCCCTTAATAAATATGACATGTAGACTGTGCTAACGGTTTTCGGGCTTCGGGCCCATGTAGCCGTCATAGTTGCTCAATCACGTCCAAAAGGGGACGTTCTCATTTAGACATTATATAAAGTGAACCTACCAAGTTACAATGAAATCCCTCCATAAATATGACCTGTAGACTGTGCTAAAGGTTTTCGGGTTTTGGGCTCGGGCAGTCTTCACGGTTGACAGATCGCGACCAAAAGGGTAAGTTCTCATCTAGACATCATCCGGAGTCATCCTACCAAGTTACAATGAAATCCCTCCATATTAAATATGACCTGCAGACTGTGCTAAAAGTTTTTGGGTTTCGAGCTTGGGCAGCCATCGCGGTTGACAGATCATGACCAAAGGGGGACCTTCTCATCTAGGCATTATACAGAGGCATCCTACCAAGTTACAATGAAATCCCTTCATAAATACGACATGTAGACTGTGCTAATGGTTTTCGGGTTTTGAGCTCGGGCAGCCATACCGGTTGACCGATCGCGACCAAAAGGGGACGTTCTCATCTAGACATGACCCCAAACTTGCATATGAAATTTCGTGACGATCAGACAAGAACTACGGGGTGTAGCCTGTGCTGAAGGAAAATGTGAACAGACTCACAGACTCACGGACTCACAGACCCACAGACTAACAGACTTCCGCACGCGTGATGGCAATAGCTTATCTTGACTTTGTCAAGTTACACTAACAAACGGCGATTGTTATGCACCATTTCAATCCTCATACAAGAACGAAGAGAACTAAAACTAGTCACAAGGAGCATAGTTCGCATAAAAATGTCTGCTTATTTTCAGTCACCATAAAATTACTAAAACTCACAAAAACCTACACTAAATTATATAAAAAATGCATCAAACATCTCACCAAATTAACAAACGTTTAATAATGGTCACCCGCTCCACCACTTCGTTAGCAATGAGCATGCAGCGCATAGTAGTAATTATTCCTCCCACAAGAAGAGCTGTATATTTGTTTTGTCCGGCTTTACTCCTGATCAAAATTAATAATATGCGTGCAATAATATATTATACATCATTTTAACCCATATTTATTAACTAATTTAATCATAAAGATGCATGTTATCGAAAATGGCGATACTACACAATTATTGACTTTCCTTGGGGTTGATACAAGGAATTATCAAACCGAGAAAAGTAATATTCACCGAAGCCGAAGGCCGAGGTGAATATTACTTTTCAAGGGTATATTATAAATCAATATTATATTGCAAACACTAATTATAGGAATAATCATCAAACAAGTAATTAATGAAGGACCGGGTACAACATGTGTTAGGAAAACAACGCCTACAGAATCCGGCGTACAGCATGTAAGAACGCATCGGACTGATTTGCGTGAGCTATTGGAATGCTACCTTGAGTCAATTAAATGCTTGGTCACAAAACAATAGTGTCACACAAGAAATTAAACGGACTGCTGAGGGAGAAATCCTTCTTGTAAAGTCTAAGCCTCATTCCCTTAATATATTCAATCGTGGTATAAATATAGAATATAGCCCTAGTAGCTTGGTATACCAAATGTTCACCACGAGTGGTGTAGTGCTGTTAACCACGAGTCTTCGGCGGGCGGTTAACACCACTTCACCATGAGTGGTGAACATTTGGTACACCAAGCTACTTTGGGTATATTTTATTTATACCATGATCGCCTGGTTATTAAGAGTCGCTATTATTTTTTCTCGATTTTACTGAGCAGCAGAGGTACACACGTGCGAATCTTATTTTGTTTACATGAGCACCGGTGGGCGGTACTTCCGCTGTCACATTTTCTCGCCGAAACGAAGAGGAAAACGAAACGCGCACATCACGGATCCTTTTTTATTTTAATAACATACTATTTCAAGTTATGGATGCTTTATTAACATGAGACAACGTATATTTGTTACTTTTTTGTATTTTATGAGGTAAACTCATTTAAAAACGCAATAAATAATTGCCGCTTTCATTTCAGTCTTCGCGAGGCGAGAAACGATAAATTTAGATAAAAGTCTGCATTCAGGTCGAGGTCACCAAAGGTCAACTTGGATGTAGTTCCACTGTAGGTGAAAATTTTATAACTACTGAAATACTATTGCTGGCGTTTTAACTACGGTTGTTGTGTAAAGCTAAAATTTATGCCATGGGTTTTTTATATATAGTAAAATATGTAATCATGGCATAAATACAGTACGGGGGACAAGGCTTAGAATCAACAATCCTTGTTGGAGTGTTTTTTTATATTTCTCTTGCACCTCCCTCGCTAGTGAAACACCTAAATTTATCACCCATACTCCACTCTCATTGTTTTCTGTCTTAGTATTGGAAATACATATGGGCACTAGTGCTGCTACTAACGTTAGCGATTATTGCACCCAAAGAAAATTTGCTTAATATCTTTCCCAAGCAGCATTTTTTTGTCGTTTATGTTTTATTGGCATTTCTATGGTCTCGCAAACCATCCTCATCTCATCGATAGACAAAAAAAAATCCACATCCACTGGAATGTATCCTAGACGTGTTGAAATTGGCGTGTAAGCATTGACGTCCCACATCCATTGTTCTACAGATCACCGACTGTTTATACACATGTTATTTCAGACATATTTATCATTGTGTCTGACAAGAAAACATCCCATAGTTATATGTCTAAGTATATTGCGAGTTATTTCTTTACGTCAGTTGAATATAAATTCGATATTTATCGGATTGATACTGGCGTGTGTTACGTTGTGGAAACCAAGTTAACACTTTTAACATTCACGCCCTTAATGGTATCGTCTTAATCACTACTATCGTCCGAGAAATGGACGAACAAATTTTGTATTTATTGGGAGGTGCCCAGTGTAATCATTGTAAATGCCAGGTCACGTGGCAAATCAAAAGAAAAGTGGATATTGTCAGGCTAACACGCAACATGAACTTATCGAACTGCTCGACATTGCACGGGATGAGAAGATGCTAAACCCAGTGACCGCGAAGCTTTCTTCTTGTTATCGGTGGGTATAAACAGAATACTTATCCCCTTAAACCCTGATGGTATCTTTCAGAAGAGTCTATATTCATTATTTGGGGGTAGACCAATTAATATTTTCAACGTTCAGCCTTCGGGCTGCCCGTTGAACATACTGATGGTCAACCCCACACATTCAGTGAGCAGCCATCTTGCTGAATAAAATTATGATGTTTCACGGTCCTGAGCCGGAAAAAGCACTCTCTTATTCAAAGGGTTAACAATTATTGTTCGCATTGATATACTGATCGTTGACAAGACGTTGGTTAACCCTTTACCCAACGTAACGGCCACAACCGGCCAGCGCTATTCACAAAAAATCGTCAATTAATTTTCTTTATTTAATTCATTTTTGTCTCGAAAACATAGGTTATGACCCCTCTGTGGAACGAGCTCGTCGAGCTCGTTTCAATGAGGGGTCATAACCTATGTTTTTGAGACAAAAAATGAAAAACATCAGTTATTCAAGAATTTTATTTGCAAGTGTCGTCTACTTTTCATGGGTTAATCATTCGTTCAAAGCTGGATATCTTACAGACTATTCAACTATCTATCAGCCAGCGGTGGGATCGCGGTGGCGCAGTGGTTACGGCATTGAACTTCAAACCGAAAGGTCCATGGTTCGATCCCCGACAGGGGTAACTGCGATATGTCCTTTGGCAAGGCAAATCATCTCGATTGCCCAGGTGGGGGCACGGTGGCGCTGTGTACTAAGGCGTACTACACGTCGATGGTGCACCTGTCTTCAACCAATGCTAAACCTGCTTCCACGGAGTTAATACTTTAGGGAGTCTGACAGTTGCTCGCCGCTGCTCGTTGGTTCTCCGCTGGTATTCTGGCTTCTTCCACCCGTAAAACTGTCCGACAAGAGGGGACCCTGATTGTCAAAAATGCTGTTAAACCCAAATAAATAAATAAATAAATAAATAAATAAATAAATAAATAAATAAATAAATAAATAAATAAATCAGCCAGCAGTTGGATATTTGAATAGTGTGCGTCTATTGCTGTAATTACACTCTCAGAGGTTCGTTTCCATGAGAAAGAACAATCATGTGTTAAGCAAACCTTGTATTCTAGCACCAATCCAAATAAAATTCAAAACCAAATCAGGCTAAACATATATCCTTACACATGCAGGCATATCTCGAAATACATCTCCTTTAGGAAATTTGAACGATCTTTTTGCAACAAACAGTTCTCCTTCATTAACTTCACATTCAAACAGTTTTTAACCCATCGAATGGCGTCACTAACAATTAGCTGTTGTTGCGGACCTGAATGGTTTTGGAACGTTAGCATTAGAGTTCTGGCAATTCGACTTCATGCAGCCGAAGCCGTGGCTCTTAGAGAATGCTTTGTGACAAATCCATTCAATCCGGCGTTAATGCATAATTTCTTTCCAATTTTGATACAAGAATTGAAAGGAAACGCCGACAAATAATTACTTTAAATTGTTATAATTTAATTCAGACTGCTTACATGTTTTATAATGTACCCTAAGGCGGCCGAAGTCTCCGTCACATATCTCACTGCAGTCATTTGAACTTTTGTGTACACGGCTGTTTTATTATTTCAACACAGGCTAATACACACGGTCTCATATACTGGAGAGAAAACACAGCGGGGATAAGCTGTGACTACCAAATAACAACCCACCTGCAGCAATTGTAGTTTAACTCATTGGATGCTGCTGGCGGATATTCCTGCCCAGGACAGGATTTCTCTGGCCATTCGAATATGAATTATTTGGGCACATTTTATCAAATTCCACCCCATCCCCTCCTCCTGTAAATGGCATGGAGTTTTTCATCAATGATGTTTTGAGTTAAATTTAGTTGACCTTTTCATCAAATCATTAAATCTAGTCATAGCTGCTTTTCAGCAGCCAAGACCAGATTTGATGTAAAATATCATGAAAATACCCAGAGGGTTAAGAGTTAATTCCACCGTTCCACATTTTTTTATTTGACAAACGTGAGGAACACAGCAAAACGTTCATACCATAGGGAAATTATTCATTCAGTTAGGAAAAACTCACCTCGACCAGTCATATGCAAGTAAATCGGATATCATTTGACAAAATTAAATTATTGATAATTGAGGTATCACTGTACTAAACATCTGAATTAGAGTTATCCGCCTTGAAAAGTTGCACTTGGGAATGATGCAATCTCCGAACCTGAACAGCCTTGATAAAAAAAAATATTTATTTATAAACCTGTGAAACACGATCCTGAAATCTTTCATCATTGCTGAATATCTGGTAGAGTAATAAATTATTTTTGACCATCAAATATTGTACACATGTCTTTGCCTTGTTACAATTTATGGGAGAGTGCCTATGGGCACTCTCCCATAAATTGTAACGAGGCAAACTCTTACAGACTAAATAATATCACTTCAATGAAAATACAAAGCACGTGCGCTGAATATGAGCTTTCAAGCTGTGGTTCCTGCACTTCAGAATAAAGCCCAAATGTGGGCTTCCAGTACTCTACCAGATATAGCAGATAAAAAAGAAAGGTGTTTTGATGAAATTTGAGGCCAAAAAGTATAATTGACTATTGGTGTGTTTTTATTGGAAATTCCCTGAAAAAATATGCTCGTGACTGGTAGTTTCCTTCCTGTCAATTTTCTTATTTGTTGCATGACCCCCAATTTTAAGTGCTGGAAATGTTGTCCGAAGGGCGACACTTGACAAAGATATTTGAATGCCTAAATTAAAATGATGCGATCTTAATTTTTGTACACAAACGTTATAATGGCCACCAATAGGAAAATATTTAGTACCGTGATACGAAAAGGAAATTCATTTTATTGCTTTCATATCTGATTAATTGTCATTATTGGAGATCATCTCATGTTTAAATGATCCATTGGAGGTCACATACCAGACAATAGTGTTTTATTGATTTGAAGATTTATACATTGGTCACAGTAAGCAATAAAGGCTATATATTGTCACAAATAAAGCCTTGGATGCAAGGGAATTCTCATATTGGCCTCATTTAGCTTCCAGAAACACAGAATAATCAATAAGACAAATAACAGCAAAATCAACCATGCTAACAGACTTATGTAAACCATGGTTTCCTGCCATAGGCCTAGGGTAGAATGAGAATCCAAACTGTCACCACCCCTTCCCAAATTACCATGCAAGTACACAGCCCGAAAACCTGTATTGCACTTCCATTCACTGATATTTGGAAGTTTTTAACAAATTATGTTGTTAAAAACTGTTATGAAATCATTTCTTCACCCAAAGAGCATTTTGGAACATATTTGGGAGAAAAAATGACATAATAAATTAACAAATGTAGATTTTTTCATAACTCCCAATATAGTTGTGTACAGTACTAGTGCTCACAAGTTTTCCATGTTACAGAACAAAATTGTAAAATATGTTAAAAAATGTGACGTCTGTTTCCATCTCTGATCGGAGCTCATGAAAAACGGTTGGCAAATTGTACAGCATATTTCTGAGACTAATGTTAACCCTTGAACACATGAGGCCGCTTTATCTGCCCAGGGACATGGTACGTCATACTTCCATTAAGTAGGATGCCTGCTAAGTTAAGGGTGGGGTAGACCAATCAAGATTTTCAACGTGCAGCCCTAAGGCTCCACGTTGAAAATATTGATTGGTCTACCCCCAAATAATGAATATAGACTCTTCTAATTGCTGCATGTCAACTGACATGGAAGATACCACCAGCGTTCAAGGGTTAGTAGCATAAATTTCCTGTTTCATATGATTTGTTTAGGGACCGCAACACAATGGTCCACTGAGTTTTTCTGTCTGACAACATTGTTCTGACTCTTCTCACTGATTTTTCATTGTATAACAGTCAATTTTCTTATTTCCACTTCAAAAATATGTGAATACAGAACGACCGCCATGGACTGATCCACTTTCCACGGGTGGGCAATATTTCCAAGGACGCAATAGTATTTTTTTTTTATTAGGGTTTAACATATTAACAGCCAGGGTCATATCATGTCAGTGACAGTTTTACGGGTGGAGGAAGCCGGAGTACCCGGAGAGAACCACCGAGCAACGACGAGCAGCTGTCGGCTCTCCAACATCCTAACTCTGAACTCTGCACCGCGGTACAGGCAGGGTTAGATTGGTTGAAGACATGCTCACAATCGACGTGCAGTACGCCTTAGGACACAGCGTCATCGTGCCCCCATGTAGGCAATCGGGGTTAAGTGCCTTGCCCATGGACACAACGCGGGAGAACGAATTAGTCGCTGAAATGGTCACCCATCCAACTACTAACCGCGCTCGACGTTGCTTAACTTCGGTGATCTGACGAGAACCGGTTACCGCGACGCCACCGCCCCCCCCCCCCCCCCCCCCCCCCCCCCCGCGCAATAGTATTAGATTCCAAACAATAATTACAGGAATAATTATCAAAAACGTAATTAATGAAGGACTGGATACAACCCAGTGCTTCATTAATTAAAATTTTGCTGCTGCTGATTTTTGTCACCTTGTAAACGCATGCGTGGACCTCACTGTCCATGCGTGGATTACAACCAGTCGACGGAGACTGTAATGTGTACAAGTTATGAGTGTCCATCCGTCTCTCCATCTCACAAAAAGAGTGTTTGTTTTTCATTGACTTGGTTTTACATTTTCTATAATTGACAGCTGACTCTCCGTCACTTCCAACTCCCTATCTTCAAATTTATTAAACATCATCAATCTACACCATCTCAGACCTCATATGTGAATCCCTTTGATGCAACTTTCTGGTTCATCTCTTTGGACATATTTTTTCTAAAATTCTACTCTTTTTCTCAAAATGTAAGGACCAGAACGTTAGCGCATCATGATATATAATACAGGCACTGTCTTTTCCATTAATTTAAAGGTTCGCGTGGGGGGGGGGGGGGGGGGGGGGGGGCTATTATTTTCTTAGGAAGCACAAAAACTTGCCAATTACTTTAAAAAAACATTCATCAAACAAACAGTCCAAGTACACGTAGTGTTGATAGGTGGGATACCGATAGACATTCTTAAACCTTTGAACCCCAGCGGCCGCTTTTCCGGTCAAGAACATGATACGTCATAACGTCATTATTTTGGATGGCTGTTCAGTAAATATTGTGGGGTAGACCAATCAGTATTTTCAACGGGCAGCTCGAGGCTGCACGTTGAAAATTCTGATTGGTCTACCCCAAATAATGAATATGGACTCTTCTAATTGCTGACATTGAACTGGCATGGAAGATACCACTAGAGTTCAAAGGGTTAATGACGATTTATCTGTGAACTAGTTGCTTCTAATTGGCTTGCCATAAAGTGCAAAGTTTCCTTTTGCTACTTTTAATAAACGAAAACAACAGACGGCTCCGAGTACTCTCTGTTGGTTTCGTTTATTAAAAGTAACAAAAGGAAACTTTGCATTATTTTCTTTTCTTCTAATATCAGGTGCTTCCTCGGCAATTACTTGCTCATCTAATAATTTCAAGGGAGATAACTTTATCGAAAGTCGATTTTCATGACGACGTAAGTCAGGGATAGCACGTAATCTATGTGGCAGTACCATTCATGAACTCGATGTTGAAAAGATAAGTTGGTTGAACGGCACCTCTCTTCTTATCTCGGATAAACAATAAAATCCCTTGAGTGGAAGCAGTTGTCATCTACAATGTTTTACCATTGGAAGTGACGCGCTATTCCACTGAAGGGACGAGATAATCCCATGAAACACACTGAAAGGCTGAAACACAAAAATTGGATACGAGCCAAAATATTTCCGGAAGTAAGGTGTATTCTAGGGCCCTGGCGAAGTTTCAAAATTCAATTCCATTCGAAATCGTCCCAGTCATTCGAATCGATTCCAATCGCACTGATTTGGAAATTTCCGAATCGTTGAGATGTTCTCAAAATTCTATCAAGTGTCTCCTCCTGAACTATTCTTGTATAAATCAGGTCTTCTGCATAGGGGATCAGGTGATAAAAGAAGAGGTCGAACAGGACTGTGTGTGAGTGAGTGTGTGTGTTTGTGGGGGGGGGGGGGGGGGGGGAGGAGGGGCGGGGGTCCATTTTCAAACGTACCTTGATTCCGTTTTAGAATACTTCGCTGTTTTTGATTGATTTGTGTAAACAGATTCGCCGATGTGCACAATACAATACGAGAGTTGAGACTGATAATATTTGCAATTGTAAGAACGCAAATATCAATAACTTGAAGGGCAATGAGATTGGATTCAACATGTTCAATCGGATTCGATTCGGGATTCGAATTGTTGGGAACTTTGAGATTTTCAAGGGCCCTTGTATATTTCTCATCAATCAAGATATCCACAGAACGACACGCGCTTGCGAATGGGTTAATCGATATGGCGAGAGTGCCCGCGCGGAAGGCCTCTCGTTTTATTCTTCCGCGATGGCACAATGCTTCTCGTTTTATCCTTCCGCGCTGACACTCGTGCCATATCGATTAACTCATTCACACGTGCGTATCGTTCTGTGTTTATTACATGCTATCACATCTATAAACAATTATTAGGACACTCAGCAATTCGTTTGACAACTATCAGCAAGTTATTTCGCAAACGGAACAGTTTCGGGTGATCAATCGTCTGCTAATGTTTTCAAACACATGAGCGATTTTAGAAGAATTCCCGTGGGCAGATTTATAAATAGGCCAAACATGTCGTGTACGTATGTTTGTACTACCGTAGTACATGCATATTTGAGCTAGTTCTATTCAATTTGTTATCATTCTACAGCTAATAATGATTGGTTTGAACTCCCCCTTCTAAACTTTAGAAGTTTTTCTATACACAAAGGTATTTCTATTTAGTTTATTGTGTTTGCGATAGGTTATTAGAAGAAAATCGCTTCGTTTAAACTGAACGGCTTCCGTGATTGTAGGTCAGACGGAAATTCCAAGTAGGCGGGGTTATGTTAAGTTTCGGCAGATGACATGATCGTCCAAAAATAGTCCGTCAACGATTTCCATTCGGCACATTTGTGCAGAACGGATTTTCATTTTCCGCATGGTTTAGTGTTGCTGTAGATTGGAATTTCATAGAACCGATGTGTAATAAAAAAACATATTTTTTCACTAGTCGAATTGCATTTGTTTTTTCTGACTGATATGTCATCTAATATTTTGGTATGTTATGCAGAAGCATAAAATAAAATTTTATTAGTTATTAGGGGAAATGATAGACCTGAAATTTCCAATGCAAAAACTTGTATGCTATTTTGGTTATATTCATTTCAAGGTATTAATATTGTGACTGAAAATTTGTACTACATTCAGCTACATAGTGGACAAATTGGCACACACATCTTCTCATTATTCAAAATGTTCCATTCAATTCTAATGTGACTGTCTTCTACACTCGAAATGCGACACAGAATGAGTCATGAATTATTGCGAATCAATGCAACTGTAACAGGAGGAGAGATAAGTGCGGTAGCCGAGGCTCGAACCGTCGATCTCAAGCACACAAAGCGACCGATTTATCACGAGACTAAGAGATCCGGATCAACCAGGCTGGTTGGTAAATGGCCTTTATACCTCGACCGCTACACTACTCTCCCCTTCTTTTGAGATTCACCACATGTGAATCTCACCCAGGTTGCTCCCTCAGAGCGGTCGAAACACCCGCAGTGCCACCTACTGCTGAGCATCGGACGAGCCCCCAAATGTAACAGGAGGAGAGATAAGTGCGGGAGCCAGGGTTCGAACCGTCGACCTCTAGCACACAAAGCGACCGATTTAACACGAGACTAAGGGATTCGGACCAACCAGTCTGGTTGGTAAATGGCCTTTATACCTCGACCGCTACACAACATTGACAAATCGTCCCCTGAGTTCCAATGTGTTCTCTGTGCCAGTAGGCACAGAGAACACATTGGAACCCAGGGGACGCAATGATAATAGATTTTAAAGGCAGCCCCAAACAGGTCTGGCATTCCAGAAAATCAAGGGGTGCAAAAAATGCCCTCCTTAATTTTTTCTAGGCGTGCAGTAGGCGTGCAGCCCTCCTGCACTCCTAAAGAATGCCAGGTCTGTATGAATGTATTGTGTTTGTTACAATATGGTGATCAGGGGGCAATGTTTGCTTTGGAGAGAATTAAACGCAGACTGGACTACAACGACTGCCTTTAAGTCAATGAAGCTTTCTTCTCTGTTACCCTTGGGTAATGAATTCATAAACTAGCGTATTTATAAAGACATTCCATCCACTTTCATTTACTGCTGCTTGTGAGTAAATTTAATTTTAGTCATGCAACAATACACAGGACTGTAATAAACACTTTCGTCGGTAAATGTCAGAAGGTTCCAAAATAAATAAAACACCAAGCAGCAGAATACGATAGAGTCAATTATCACTGCGCATTAAAGGAATAGAGTGATGTTTCAAGTTTAATCAATGAAATTATTTTAACCCAGAATCCGTCCAGAAAGAAAGTGGTTTCTCACATAATCACCATCCAATAGTTCATTACGCGAATGTCGTTCACAACTCGCCTAATATAAGAGTGACGTCAGAACTGATCACCCATGTCGTAACATTGTGGGTGAGATGGTTTCGGAAGAAGAATTGAATTAATCTTCTCTTATATTTAATTAACTATTTACCAAATAAGCCTAGCAAACGACATTGCCAAACCCATTTCCCGAATAACTATAATATTCATTTTTTGCCTATTTTTTCGAGGCAACAATTTTTAAAAATACGAAATTTGTCTGTTTTTTTGTGAATAACGGTCGACGGTTTTGGTCGTTATGTGGGGTAAAGGTTTAAAATATGCATTATGTGATAAAAATTATTTCAAATTCGTCACGATTTGACATGAAATTTCTGAAGTTCGATCACTTTTCACGGGTGGTCAATATCTCCACGGTCGCAATAATATTAGACTCCAAACACTAATTACAGGAATAATTATCAAAAATTTAATTAATGAAGCACCGAGTGTAACCCGGTGCTTCATTAATTAAAATTTTGCTGCTGCTGATTTTTGTTACCTTGTAAACGCATGCGTGGACCTCACTGTCCATGCGTGGATTACAACCAGTCGACGGAGACTGTAATGTGTACAAGTTATGAGTGTCCACCCGTCTCTCCATCTCACAAAAAGCTTGTTTGTTTTTCATTTACTTGGTTTTACATTTTCAATAATTGACGATTTTTATTACCAGATAAACACATGCGGGGATATCACTACTCACGCGTGGATTACGACCAGTCCACGGCGACTCGACTCTAACTGCTCATATTTACATCGCTGACTTATCTCGGCACGAAAATTTACGTTCGACTAGGTTATCTCCCCTGAACCTTTGTCTTCCCAGAAATTATTAGGCTGGCAAAGAAGGTCCAATTAAGACGCGTGTAATTGTTTGAAAATACACCTAGTTGACATCAGTTGAACATTAAGTGAAGTTTCATTTTGTTGCTTTAAAAAAATGAAAACAACAGACAACTTTCGGAGATGTCGGTTGTTTTCGTATATTAAAAGTTACAAAAGGAAACTTAGCTTTTTGTGGCAAGCTAATTAGAAGCAACTAAGCAACTGTCCAATTTGGCTCTTTGCTTTAATTAAAATTAGTGAGTTTAGCTTTAGCAAATGTGTTTTATGGTAATTTGCAAGCTTTTACTCTTCCCAAATCTTACGCCCAAGACATTTATATTAAAGGAAAGGATAGTATAACGTATTATATGTCACGATGCCCACACGGTTGATATAAAGAACAGAAAAAAAGTTACGGAATTTCAAACGATTATTATGAAAGTGCCGATTTCTTGTTTTTAAATGACTAGAAACAGAGAAAAATAGTCAAATGTTCAAATTGATTGGAGAAAAAAAAATAGAAATATAGAATGTACCCATAGTAGCTTGGTGTACCAAATGTTCATCACAAGTGGTGAACATTTGGTACACCAAGCTACTTTGGGTATATTTTATTTATACCATGATCGTCAGATTATTGAGAGTCGCTATTGTTTTTCTCGATTTTACTGATCACCAGATGTACATACGTGCGAATCTGTTTTTGTTTACATGAGCATCGGTGGGCGGTACTTCCACTTTTAGTTTTATCGCCGAAACGAAATGAAAAAAGAAACAGAGCCTTTTGCGTTTTTATAACATAATAACATACTATTTCGAGTTATGGATGCTTTATCAACATGAGGCAATGCATGTTTGTTCATTTTTGGCATCCTATGAGGTAAACCCATTTAAAAACGTAACAAATAATTGCCACTTTCATTTCACTCTTCGTGAGGTGACGTGCGATAAATTTAGACAAGTTTGCATTCAGGTCAACGTCACCAAAGGTCAACTTGGATGTAGTTCCACTGTATGTGTAAATTTTTACTATTGAAATCCCATTGCTGGCGTGTTCGCCACGGTTGGTGTGTAAAGCTAAAAGTTACGCCAAAGACTTTTTATATATAGTAGAGTAGGTAATCATGGTATACAAAATCATCTTCTGTATCTTTGTACTACTCTACACGAAAATGCCTGAAGTTTGTGAAATGGTTGTTACATCAATGACACAACTTCACTAACATTTCTAAATTTCAATTTTTATACCCAATTTCCTTATCCTTAATGTTAAACGTACTGACAACTTTAAATGAAAGTGTCAATGACACTGTAGCTCAACTTGACAAACTTGAACTTGGTAAGCTATAAATGAAATGGCAAAATTGAAGATCATTGGTACCAATTTTATTTGATGAAATTTCAACATAACAGCATTGTGTGTGCACAACGTCAGAGTAATCCATGCATTTTAAATGTAAACTGTAAGACTGGCTAAAGGAAGAATGTTGATACACAAATGCAGTAAGTTCAGAGGTTATTGTTAATGGCAACTTTTTTCACAGAAATGAATGCTAATCAATAGCTCTTATCTAAAGGTCTTGCCTAATGAGCACACCAAGTTCAAAAATAATCCTATAATAAATGTGGCCTGTAGGCCATGTCAAAGAATGATGATGCACAAATGCAATAAATTCAAAGCTTGTTGCTACCAGCAACAGTTTTTGATGGAAATGACAAGAAAATCAATAGCACCTATCTTTGTCGCCCTGCATAAGCATACAAAGTTTCAAAACAACCTGATAATGAATGTGCCCTCTGAAGCATGCCAAAGGAAGATGTTAATGCACACATGAACTAATTAGAAGGTCATTGCTTGTGGCAATGGGTGTTTTTTGGTTTTTTATGGAAATTCATACTAACGTACGTACGTACTAACGTACGCCGACGGACGAGAAGTGATGGCAATAGCTCAGGTTGACTTTGTCAAGTTGAGCTAAAAATTAAGGGGAGCTAACTTTCTTGTAAATCTGTTCCAATGACGAAGATCGTTAGCCATTATCTGACGAGAGAGGCAGGCGCACCTTGGTTTATGTCAATGAGTGAGTTTCGCATTGTAGGCGCTGACCCACCTATCATGGCGTATGGAAAAAATGCATATAAGTTCCCCCGCCCACGATACAGTCGGAAGTATCTGTCAACGTTTGTGACCACATTACTGTATTCATTTGGGTTACAAATTAACCCAAATTAACTGGGGGAGTGAATATTAGCCCCATTGGGTTCATTTTCACTCAACCCAGTTTTTTGTGTAACATTTGCACTTTTGATACAAAATATAGTTAATTTCAATTTGATCACACGGCTAATATCAACTAGCGCTGAAACGGTTAACCGATTAATCGATTAATCAATGATCAACATCTTGATCGATCCAAAAAGGAATTGATCGATTAACCGTTACTTTTGAACTACTGTATTATATGGGTTAACAAAGGAACAAACTTGCTCCAAAACAGGCAGACATTGTCACACTGACTCACATCAATTATATGAGACAGAGTAAAGCATGCAAGTTACTTGCTGACATACTTGTTTACTTGCATGATCATCATACTGTATCAGTAGCTGGAAATAGTCATTCTTAACCCTTTACCCATTGCGGGTAGCAGACGATACTTGCAAAATAAATTCATGAATTACTAAACATTTTCAATTTTTGTCTCAAAAACATAGCTTACGACCCCTCATTGGAACGAGCTCAACCAGCTCGTTCCATTGAGGGTCATAAGCTATGTTTGTGAGACAAAAATTGAAAACATAATAAATTTGAAAGGAGATTTTTGTATATAGGCCTTGTCGGTTTTATTTGTTACGTTGGGTAAAGGGTTCATGCTGTAAATCATCAACGGTATGGCAATTATTCAGATATCTTTTTGGATAAGTGGTTAATCAACGTGATTAATCGACCAGGAAAACCCCTTAACCGTTTCAGCTCTATTATCAACATTGCAACCACTTGTAGCTGCGCTTCTGCTTTAGGAGAGTATTGGTATTTATATATTAAGGAGCGTATTTACATTTCTAACTGAGTGGTCAGGTTTACGTGGCGAATAACTGGGAAGAGTCGAGAAAAACCCAACGGAACTTCGAAGTGCAAGACCATGGGTTGGGGAGATCGTGTCTTCCATTGATTGTGTCTGGGGTCTATTGGGGACCTTCTCTGGAAAACTGTTCCAGATGATGCGATACTGTTTTCAGATTTCCAGCATTGTGAATCAGGGGCGCAGAAAGCACTTCGCACTTGTGGGACACGGTCACAGAAGTGCACACATATAGTAATATATCTTACCTCCTACAAGTATCTGGGAATTTCATTGGTTCAAAGACGTCACATGCAGACTGCATATAAAACCATATACTGCCTGTCAACATCAATATACGTTTACAGCTATGGGTAATCTCCCCTTTGTCCATTGATTATTCAAAATGGCGGCAGCCGATAAACGCTTCAAGTTGAAAGATTGAGTGTTGGAAGCCCATATGTGGTCTGAAGTGCAGGTTAGGCAACTCAAAAGGCTTCATATTTTGTGGATGTGTGTCATGTTACCTTCAAATGAAACTGTTTGGTATGTATGAATTTGCCTTGTTACAATTTATGGGAGAGTGCCTAGTCTTCCTCTCTTGCTTCCCCCACTCTCTGTCAAAGAGTCTGTGCAACCCATTCTTGATAATTTCCAATAAGATTGCAATGACGGAATGATAATAATGACCAAATTTCTTTCTGTTTTTTTCTGTTTTCCTTTCTTTCTTTCTTTCTTTCTTTCTTTCTTTCTTTCTTTCTTTCTTTCTTTATTTATTTATTTCTTTCCTTTTGTCTGTCTTTCTTTCTTTCTTTCTTTCTTTCTTTCCTTCTTTCTTTTTTTCTTTATTCCCACCCCTCTTTTTCACTCTCTCAGCTATTTCTGGAAAATGTTTGGGGACCATCTCTACCCCCCGGTGTCCACAGTATCAACGTTCTTGTTGTGGATATGTCTCCGAACTAGCACAGAAAGACTCTACGTTAAAGTTTTGAGTGCAATGGTTCTTTACTGTATGGCTAGAATTCAGCAGTACATACATATATAAGTGTTTGCTCGGCTGAATAATCCATAGGGTTACAACGTGCGTTTCACTTGACAGACCCTATATTTATTCTTCTCATTTACACGTTTATTGTTTTAGACAAACCAAGAAGACTTCCGTGATATATTCCACTCATCTATTCCACCAGTCGATAAGGAATGTTCTCGAGGGTTTTTATCAAATAGAGCTGTCAAAACCGAAAAAAAGTAATCGAATAGATTTCAAGACAAAATGATACACCATTCATTTGTTCAGACATGAAAATGAAGTCACAAAGCGCTTTGTGTTTTTAGTCATCCAACAGTCTGCTGAATTGTTCAATGCATGTAAAAAATGACGTTCGATGTAATTGGTTACCCTTTAAACCCGAGAGGCCGAGGATTGCTTCAAGTCCAGTATTTATTTACTGGTGTTTGAGGTCACTTTCAGCATCTATGGCTACATCGTGACCGCATTACAAGTACGCAGTCGAGTTAGCCATTTGTTTATAATTCAGTCCACATCAGATGAGGTACCAGTACGTGGAGAGTGTATTATTCAATCACCCACAGAGTGCAGATTCCACCCGAGCAATAATTGCAAATTTATTGCAAAGCATAACCACCACAAGCAAAGTTCCAGCCAAAGGACCTCCGGGTTAAACCCGGAGGTCCATTGGCTGAAACATTGCTTGTGTTTTATATCCATATGTACAGAATTTGAAAGTCATACTTTGGGTGATAACTCCACTCCGCGAGTGATTTAGTTACAATCCACTCTCCACGTACTGGATACTTCAGGCTAGGGACGCTGCGAAGAAGACCGATTGGGGAGGTATAAAGTAGAGCTGAAACCGTTAAGGGGGTTTCCTTGATCGATTAATCACGTGGATTAACCTTGGTTAGCCGATTAATCACTTGTCCAAATAGATATCTGAATAATCGCCATACCGTTGATGATTTACAGCATGAACTCTTTACCCTACGTAACAAACAAAAGCGACTAGGCCTATACACAAAAATATCCATTCAAATTTATTATGTTTTCAATTTTTGTCTCAAAAACGACCCTGCACAAGACCGATACATCAGGACGTTTCACTTGTGGGATTGCTTCCCTCCGATGACGAGGACAGCAGTAATTACTCCTTGTAGAACTAACACTAGAATCAGTGCACAAACTGTCCGCAACAGACTCGCTGAACAGGGTAATCCTTACCCAACGTCATCGTACCGTCAGAATTGAATGAGTACGTCAACGTGTTCACTGGACTCAGCGGCGTTGGGGTGCAGTTCTGATGAATCACGATTTCGTCTACGGCGCGCTGATGGTAAGACAAGAGTGTATCGCCGACGAGGAGAACGGTTTTCTTATGCTTACGTCCGGGAATGCGACCGTTTCTGTGTTGGTAGTGTAATGGCTTAGGCAGGAATTTCCTTGCACCATCGACCGCAGTTGATCTTCATCGACGGCAATCTGAATGGACAGCGATTTTGGGACGAAATATTTAACGTTGTTATTGTCCCGTTGTTCAACGCTACCGTCAGTTTGCCGGATGTCACGTGGCGCGTAGCTGTCGTGACTTTCGTGAGGAGCAAAGCATCGAACTTCTTCCCTGGCCTCCCACTTTCGCCAGATTTGTCGCCAATTGAGCATCTTTGGGAGGAATTGGACCGTTGGGTACGTCTTCATGATCTCCAGACGTTAGGCGATTTACCTAATGTTCTAAGGCAGGAGAGGAACGCAATTCCACAGGGTGACATCCTGAGACTTATCAGGTCCATGCGCCGTCGATGTCTTGCCGTCCAAGAGGCAAACGGTGGACATACACGCTATTGAGTGCATGTGTGAACTTTTCACTTCACCTCATGTCTGAATTACACCGTCCTGGCGTGACGCTGGCAACAGTAAGAACATGAAATTATGCAAATTCATACAGCTAGACTCGAAATATGAATTTACAATAATTTGTTTGGGATTAAAGTCGATAATACTAAAAATATAGCTCCTCAAAGTGTATTATACTTTCTTTTTTGACTCAGTAAAATACAAGAAATACCCCAAATCACCCAAAACCATCCAAAATCACTCAGAATCACCGAAATGGACTCTGATTCCCCCAGGATCCTCGTTTTCGTCTTATAATAGGAGCGATCCTTTGTATAAGAGTTCCTTTACTTACTATTTATCTTGTTCGGATTCCTTGGGAATCCTCTGCTCTCCTATCTATGTACTATGTATCTACAAGCTATGTTTCGGTCTACCTAACCCTATTCGCGTGTTCTGGAGTATACTCCAGTAGCAGCCTTTCAGTTGAAACGGTTTTAGGTTACTTTTCAGTTATTGTTAATATATTTAACTTCTCTGGCTATTCTGGCTAGTTCTAACCATATTCCGTGTACTCCTGTTCCTGTTTCAGATTCAGATTCAGATAATTTATTGACAGTAAACATAGATGGTTGCAATTACAATAATGGTTACAAATACATATAGTTCATAAGTTTAGTGAACAGTATACTGTAGGGGATGGCAGTGCTCAAAATAACTTGTTTTCTTTGCGTAACAAAATGCTACACATTTCCAAAAAATGAATAGCATTTTGTAAAAATTACATAGCTATTTTTGTATACCAGAGTTATGTTATGCTGTTTTGTATTGAATTCTTCTAAGTAGATAGAATAGTTTCCATCCATTTCTGGGCATTTCCAAATGATCTGCAACACATGAAACATTTACTATGTTTTTTTTAACTGAACTGCCTTTAAGGGTTGCATGGACTTGCATATTTTCAAAAGGCGTCTTGGTTGTTTAATAGAGTTCTCAAAATGGAAGTTGGGATTTTTAATTTGATGGGCTTGAAGTTATTTTTAATGGACATTTTATGCAAAATGTTGAAAAAACAGGAAGAATTTAAACCAATAGAATTCATCTTACATATGATGTCGCTAATGATGCTTGATGGAGAGTTAATCTGAGTTATGCCTGGAATGTTCCACAATCAAAAGTAAAGCATCAGTGAACTAGTTTTCAAATTTGTTTGCAAATTTTCATTTACATTTTGCGATACAAGATAATCAACTGCAGCCTAATAGGCTGCAGTTGATTATCTTGTATCGCAAAATGTATACATAAGTGAACAATGTTTGAACAATGTTGTGAACAATGTTGTGAACAAATATGCAAGTTTTGCATAGCAAAAAGCGACGCGACACCGCTTATTGTGAGCCCTGGGGGATGGCATAGCCAGATTGGCTGTCTACCTGTCACCCCCTGGAAAGGTGTGTAGTAGTTGCAAACAGACTGTGACAAATAGTACTTACTCAAGACAAAAAAGGAGAAAAAGGGGGGGGGGGGGCGCTCTGTTGGAGTGGAGCTCGAGTGATTTCATTGTGAAGATGTAATAGCGGAATGTTTTCCAGCACAGAAAAGCCAGAGGGAGATTGGTGGTTAGGGATTTATACATTGGTACCAAAGAAGCTGCTCTGGTAACTACTCCATTACTCGACGCTAAGGCCCTTAAGTACTTCATGGTTTTCTGGGAGTGATAGAGGGATAAAACTGCGTGCACTGGGCGTTCTTGTCGGCCGGCGAATTCAGAGGGCATCATGCAGGGGTTGTTCAATGAATGCACCTGCAGACGCTTGCGTCTTTCTTGTGCTTGAATAACTTACTGAGCACTAGCAGTAATGTATTTCATTAATCTCTTTGGACTGAGCCCTTTGACAGATAGCTACTAGGAGCTTTGTGTTCTTAGAATTAACAGTATCGTTGTGCCGATATTACCGACAACAGACTCCTATTGTGGGTGTTGAACGTATTATTGGTGTACTTGTTGGACAGTCGGAGTGTGCAGCAAGTTTGGCCAGGACGAGGGTTCCAGATAAAAGCAGAGTAGAGGGAGGGTACGTCGGTTCCGTTGTTTAAACACATATTATAGTTATTCCCGATTACAAGTTTACTACGTACAGTCCAGACAATAGGGATTATCACAATTGACAAAAGTGAAATATGATGAAAGAAACTGGAAGCCAAGTTTTTCTTAAACTCGTTTCTGTTACTGGTGTTTCGAGTGGCGTCGTCGAGAGCTTTCCAAAGTTTCGAAAAGGAGGATAAAGGGAGCTTATCGAGAGATTTGGTCCGCGTTTTCTCTATATGTAGGATGCAAAATTGTCTAGTACTCCTACCAGATTGATTGTCTACGACACTAAATATATCATTAAATGACGCTGGTAATCTACCATGTTTCCAGTCAAAGACGAACAGCAAAGCATGTAGTTTAAACAAGTCATCAACCTTAAGTAACCTGTCTTTCCTGAATAGGTGGTTTGTATGGGCTTTGTATTTTCTGTTGTTAATTATTCGTAGTGATCGCTTTTGCATGTTCACAAGCTTCTTAGTCGCTCTGGAGCTACCCCATACCTGGATTCCATATAGTAGTTGACTGAGTATTTAGGCGTAATATAGTATTTTCGTGGCTCCATGGGGGAGAATTCTCTTAACTTTGTTAAGACTATAGTTCGCGAGTGCTATTTTAGAACATTATTTTGATATGTGAGCCTTGTAGGTCAAATTGTCGTCAATGTTTATTCCAAGAAACTTCAGGGATTTTTCGGCTTCAGTGGTCCCAACATTTTTTTATTATTTGGTTATTTATTTTTAGCTCTTGGCAAACATTATTATTGCTTCTTTCATTTGGGTTCAATACAATGTACGTGTTTTTTTCGCGTTCACCATTATCTGGTTAGCAGTGCACCATTCAAATAGTTTTTTTAATTTCATCATTAAAATACGCTGTTATGGGATTATTATGGGACCCTGAGTAGTGAGCAGTAGTGTCATCAGCAAATGACAAAATGTTGAGTGAGGCTGTGTTGCTAATATCGTTGATATAAAGAAGGAAATGCACCAGTCTTAGAACTGAACCCTGCGGAACACAACAGCACTGGTTGGCAAGGTCTGATTTATGTTCACACATAATAAACTGCGATCTATTAGACAAGTAGCTTCTGAACCATCTGTTAATGAGACCATGTATGCCATATTTTTCCAGTTTGCCTAATAGTATTTCATGATTTATCGTGTCAAATGCTTTAGATATGTCCAGGAACAATGCCAAGGTACTGTTCTTGTCCGGTTTATTACTTTCTATTCCGGTGCTTTTTAGGCGCTGTAGAACTGGGTTAATTGTACTATGACGCTTTCGGAATCCGTATTCGTGAGGGTACAAAATATTAAACCTATTTAGGACGTTTACAAGTCTCGTCTTCATGAGATTTTCTGTTATTTTTGAGAATGGAGGTAGTATACTGATCGATCTGCAGTTAGTAAAACTGTGCTCGTCACCGGCTTTAAAAATGGGTATCTCTTTAACAATTTTCATCCCGTACGGTACTATGCCAGTAATGAAGGAAGTATTAATAATATGTGCGAGAGGGTGAACTACTTCATTTACTGTTTGTTTTAGAAGACGTGTGGTGATGTCGTTACAATCTTTCGACAATTTAGGCTGCATTTTATTTATCACGTGGCGAACTTCTATTGGGTTAGTAGGAGTTATATAAACATTGTTTGGAACGTCGATGTTCATATAGTTCAAGTAAGACTTATTTGATTTTGGAATCTTTTCGGATATTTTGTTTTTGCGATGTTCACGAAGAAAATATTGAATTCTTTTGCAATGTCGCGGGCCTCGTTAATTTCCGTGTCATCGCGAATGAAAAACGAGGGTAAGTTAGCTTCGCGTTTTTCCTTATTAATGGCGTCGTTTAAAATTTGCCATGTTTTTTCGCGTGTTAGTTTTGTTTTCGTTTAGAATATCCCTGTAATAGATTGATTTGCATTGTTTTTAGCCTTATTGATAATCCTGCAGTAGTTTTTTTTATAGTTTTGAATATTCCGTTCAGTGGGCACTTTCAGTTTTTGTGGTAGAATATTTGTTTATTGTTAGAAGATATGACAAGTCCGCTGGTCATCCAAAGTTGTTTTTTTTTTGATAAATTGTTTGCTCTGGCGGACACGTTTGAAGGGATATGCATTTTCATAGAGGCTTCTAAGTAGATGGTTAGAAAGGTTTCATAAGTTGTGTTAGGACAATTGGCTTGCAATACTGGGGGAAGTCACTGTGATAGCAGAATTTTGAATTCTCGAATACTCTCAAGATTTATAATTCTTATCACAACAAAGCTTGGCGAATCACACAGTTTAGGTGCCTCTTCAATATAGAAAACACCAAAGTGATCTGAAATATCAGATATGATTATTCCGGAATGGGCTGTTTGTAGAAAACTATTAGCAAAGATATGATCTATCAAGGTTGCAGAGTGACTTGTCACTCTAATTGGCTTTGTGATATAAGGTAAGAATCCCTGGCTGAACATCTGATCGACATATTCTTCTGTCTTGGGGTGGGTACTTGTTTTTAGAAGGTCTAGATTAAGATCACCCATAATATACACTTTTTTATTTTCGGCATTTAGAACATAAGTTAACTCATATTTTTTTGAGAGGAAGAGATTAATATCGGCTTTTGGTGGTGTATTGGGTCTATAAATGACACCGATAATTTTGGAATTGTGTTATCTTTAATTTCAATAAACAGAGATTCGAAAACATGAGGAATGAATACAGATATACCGCTTCTAACTCTGTAAGATATTCCTTCTTTAATGTATAGGCCCACTCCTCCTCGACCATCGTCATTCTCGGGCCTCATTTTATTGACAATTGGATGATAGCCACCCATGTTATACGATGTGTTTGGGGGAATCTGGGATATTTCGGTAAGTTCAATTTTCTTCTGATTGCAAACTGCATATCATATTTTGAAATGAGTCCCAATGAGCTTTTAGACTTTGGCAGTTGATGTGGAATAAGGAGAATCCTACTTCTGTTTTACTGGCTGTCGATGATGTTTGAATGGGGATTCGTCATTGTCGGGCAAAAAACAAACTTCATTATTGAAGAGCCGCAGAAAATCGTACTCTGCGTTTATCTGCACCTCGTCGAGTGTAATACGACCCGCCATCAATCATTAATACTCCACCATAATCTCCAGTCTGGCAGGCATGCAATACATCCCAAAGGACAATGATTAGGATATATATTCTTTCATGACTCTCAAAGCAGAAAGTCAAAACCAGAGTCAGTCCACAGTTTTGATATGGATTGGGCGTCACCTCTGCTATATTTTTGGTCGCTTGTTGTTGCAATAGTACCATGCCATTATGGTTTGATAGGGAAACAATTATATTGTTCAAATGTGACAAAATAGGCGAGTATATATACAGGTAAGATGGATGATTCTATGAGTACATGGATAACAGAATAACAGCGAACGAATGAATAAGTTAGTGGAACCCTCAATCAAGTGAATGAAAGAATGGACAACGGGGCGAATGGACGGTCGGTGAACGCGTAGTGACGAATGAATAAGCTACATGGTGCATTTTACAGTTGGCATAAACTCTCTAATTTGATTGTATAAACAATCACTGCATTTAATGAGCAAGCTCGTCTTTATGAAAGGAATATGGTCACCAAAGGAATAACTGCATAACTGTGTCAGGCAGGCAAGTAAACGCATTCTTTTTTTTCCAACTGACGGTATGTGATAGGGGTTGAGGGATTTTTCGTTTTCGTAAGTGGTCAATTAAATAGTTCTCGGACAGTCAATAGGTCAACTCACTGTTCGTTCGCACGTCCACCCGCAAGAGTGAATGAAATGAATGTATGAACGAATGGATGAGATTGAGAGAATTAACAATTAATTTAATTTCTCAGACTGGAACAATCAAGGGATCGAACACTCACACGCCCATTCGTTTAGACTCCCATTCATCCTCTAAAGATAGTGAACGAAATGAATGAGCGATCGAATGGATGACTGAATGATTAAGAGTGAGAAATGAAGGAAGCCTTTACATATGGCAAGGGTTATACAACTTGGTCATTGGATAGAAATGAGTGGGTGTTGGAAGCTGAGTGGTTAAAAACTCTCGCTATGATGAACTTAAAAAAGGTAAACATCGATGGAATACTGTTACTTGAATGCATCAGATGAGAGTATCTTCCAAGGGTTACAATGGCTTGTTTATAAAGGTCGGTTTAATAACATCAGCTTAATGGAACGTTATTTATCAGGCTGGGGCACCCAGTAGATCGCTACCCCAAGCATTCAATCGTTCAGGCATGCACCCATCCACTCTAACGAATGGATGAAAGCGAGATCCAGCGAGTGTGTGAGTGGACGAATGAGTGAAAGATAAGTACGGGTGAATGAATGAGCATTTGAATCTTTTACAGCATAAAAGACTCGTACTTAAGATTGACTGAACGAATGGATTAGCAAACGAATAGATGAAATGTACAGTGTGGAATGAACGAGCGTATGGGTGTTTTACAGCTGAGAGTGATTAATCAGATCTTCAAAGTATGAATAAATGAATAAGTGGACGAATGGAATGAGTGGTTAAAAGATAATAAAAAACCCTGATGGGCTGGTGTAATAATTTTTTGTCAATTGTGAATGAATGAACAGACGGGAGAACCAAAATTACACTGACTGTCTGGTCGGAGGAATACAATCGTACGACTGTGTCAACATATAGTTACAATTTGTATAATTGACAATTCCTACCAAGAGTATAACGGTATTATCACGAATATTGGTTAAATGATATAAACATCATGGGACAAATCTTATGTGGATGGGGCAGGCACCAAATTGGACTCCAGTTTACAGCTAATTACTATTAGTTAATGATGAATAACTAATAGATGTGTTAACTAATTGTCAGGAATGATCAGTACAGTAATATCAACTTCCAACTTAATTTGGTTTGTTAGAGATACATTCACTCATCCATTTCCTCACACGTTCACTCATCCACTCGAATGAGATGACGGATGGGCGACTGAGGGAACAGATGAATGAATGAGTTTATGATAAGGGGCGAGAAAATGAATTAGTGAAATACATAGAGAGCAATCGCTTGACTGGACTGCTTACGTGAAATAATTCATGAGAGGTGAGGGACGTTGTACAAACACGAGTGCGCGAATGCGAACGAGTGTTTTACAATATAGTCCCTCACCTCGAATGATTTATTCCACGTTACCAGTCCAGTCAAGCAATTACTCTGTTTATTACTTTTCATTATTAACGATAATTATTACCTTTATTATAATTTACCTTTCGTAACGGCCAAAACCGGCCAGCGCTATTCTCAAAAATCGCCAAATTGTTTGTCTCTAAAACATAGGTTATAACCCCCTCATTGGAACGAGCTCATCGAGTTCATTCCAAAGAGGGGACATAACCTATGTTTTTGAGACAAAAAATGAAAAAAATAGTTACTGAAGAATTTTTTTTTCTTGTGTCGTCTGCTTTTCATGTTAGGTAAAGGGTTAAAAAAATAAAAACAATGAAGTCCCCATTACACCCACGGCAAAGCGTCTTCGTTTGCGCGCACGGATACATGACCCAATTGTTGATTGCATAATTCACTTGTTAAGTTATCGTTTATAATCAAACCGGGAAATCCCAGTAAATCACACTTTGGAAAGTAATAATATTCACCAATAGTTAGTTGTGTTAACTATTTGTGAGGAATGATCAGTACAATAACATCAACTTCTACTTAATTTGATTTGTAAGTGGTAACTTCTACTAAATTTGGTTTGTTAGTGGTAACTTCTATTTAATGTGATTTTGTTTGTGGTAACTTCTACTTAATTTGGTTTTTTTGTGGTAACTTCTACTTAATTTGATTTGTTTGTGGTAACTTCTACTTAATTTGATTTGTTTGTGGTAATTTCTACTTAATTTGATTTTGTTTGTGGTAACTTCTACTTAATTTGATTTTTTAGTGATAACTTCTACTTAATTTGATTTGTTAGTGATAACTTCTACTTAATTTGATTTTGTTTGTGGTAACTTCTACTTAATTTGGTTTGTTTGTGGTAACTTCTACTTAATTTGATTTTGTTTGTGGTAACTTCTACTTAATTTGATTTTGTTTGTGGTAACTTCTACTTAATTTGATTTGTTAGTGGTAACTTCTACCAAATTTGATTTGTTAGTGGTAACTTCTACTTAATTTGATTTGTTAGTGATAACTTCTACTTAATTTGATTTGTTAGTGGTAACTTCTACTTAATTTGATTTGTTAGTGATAACTTCTACTTAATTTGATTTGTTAGTGGTAACTTCTTAATTTGATTTTGTTTGTGGTAACTTCTACTTAATTTGATTTGTTAGTGATAACTTCTACTTAATTTGATTTGTTAGTGATAACTTCTACTTAATTTGATTTGTTAGTGATAACTTCTACTTAATTTGATACTTAATTTGATTTGTTAGTGATAACTTCTACTTAATTTGATTTGTGGTAACTTCTACTTAATTTGATTTGTTTCTGATAACTTCTACTTAATTTGATTTGTTAGTGGTAACTTCTACTTAATTTGATTTGTTAGTGGTAACTTTTGCTTAATTTGATTTTATTTGTGGTAACCTCTACTTAATTTGATTTGTTAGTGGTAACTTCTTAATTTGATTTTGTTTGTGGTAACTTCTACTTAATCTATTTGTTAGTGACAACTTCTGCTTAATTTGTTAGTGATAACTTCTACTTAATTTGATTTGTTAGTGATAACTTCTACTTAATTTGATTTGTTAGTGATAACTTCTACTTAATTTGATTTGTTAGTGATACCTTCTACTTAATTTGATTTGTTAGTGATAACTTCTACTTAATTTGATTTGTTTGTGGTAACTTCTACTTAATTTGATTTGTTTCTGATAACTTCTACTTAATTTGATTTGTTTGTGGTAACTTCTACTTAATTTCATTTTGTTTGTGGTAACTTCTACTTAATTTGATTTTGTTTGTGGTAACTTCTACTTAATTTAATTTGTTAATGGTAACTTCTACCAAATTTGATTTGTTAGTGGTAACTTCTACTTAATTTGATTTGTTTGTGGTAATTTCTACTTAATTTGATTTTGTTTGTGGTAACTTCTACTTAATTTGATTTTTTAGTGATAACTTCTACTTAATTTGATTTGTTAGTGATAACTTCTACTTAATTTGATTTTGTTTGTGGTAACTTCTACTTAATTTGGTTTGTTTGTGGTAACTTCTACTTAATTTGATTTTGTTTGTGGTAACTTCTACTTAATTTGATTTTGTTTGTGGTAACTTCTACTTAATTTGATTTGTTAGTGGTAACTTCTACCAAATTTGATTTGTTAGTGGTAACTTCTACTTAATTTGATTTGTTAGTGATAACTTCTACTTAATTTGATTTGTTAGTGGTAACTTCTACTTAATTTGATTTGTTAGTGATAACTTCTACTTAATTTGATTTGTTAGTGATAACTTCTACTTAATTTGATTTGTTAGTGGTAACTTCTTAATTTGATTTTGTTTGTGGTAACTTCTACTTAATTTGATTTGTTAGTGATAACTTCTACTTAATTTGATTTGTTAGTGATAACTTCTACTTAATTTGATTTGTTAGTGATAACTTCTACTTAATTTGATACTTAATTTGATTTGTTAGTGATAACTTCTACTTAATTTGATTTGTGGTAACTTCTACTTAATTTGATTTGTTTCTGATAACTTCTACTTAATTTGATTTGTTAGTGGTAACTTCTACTTAATTTGATTTGTTAGTGGTAACTTTTGCTTAATTTGATTTTATTTGTGGTAACCTCTACTTAATTTGATTTGTTAGTGGTAACTTCTTAATTTGATTTTGTTTGTGGTAACTTCTACTTAATCTATTTGTTAGTGACAACTTCTGCTTAATTTGTTAGTGATAACTTCTACTTAATTTGATTTGTTAGTGATAACTTCTACTTAATTTGATTTGTTAGTGATAACTTCTACTTAATTTGATTTGTTAGTGATACCTTCTACTTAATTTGATTTGTTAGTGATAACTTCTACTTAATTTGATTTGTTTGTGGTAACTTCTACTTAATTTGATTTGTTTCTGATAACTTCTACTTAATTTGATTTGTTTGTGGTAACTTCTACTTAATTTCATTTTGTTTGTGGTAACTTCTACTTAATTTGATTTTGTTTGTGGTAACTTCTACTTAATTTAATTTGTTAATGGTAACTTCTACCAAATTTGATTTGTTAGTGGTAACTTCTACTTAATTTGATTTGTTTGTGGTAATTTCTACTTAATTTGATTTTGTTTGTGGTAACTTCTACTTAATTTGATTTTTTAGTGATAACTTCTACTTAATTTGATTTGTTAGTGATAACTTCTACTTAATTTGATTTTGTTTGTGGTAACTTCTACTTAATTTGGTTTGTTTGTGGTAACTTCTACTTAATTTGATTTTGTTTGTGGTAACTTCTACTTAATTTGATTTTGTTTGTGGTAACTTCTACTTAATTTGATTTGTTAGTGATAACTTCTACTTAATTTGATTTGTTAGTGGTAACTTCTTAATTCGATTTTGTTTGTGGTAACTTCTACTTAATTTGATTTGTTAGTGATAACTTCTACTTAATTTGATTTGTTAGTGATAACTTCTACTTAATTTGATTTGTTAGTGATAACTTCTACTTAATTTGATTTGTTAGTGATAACTTCTAATTAATTCGATTTGTTAGTGATAACTTCTACTTAATTTGATTTGTTTGTGGTAACTTCTACTTAATTTGATTTGTTTCTGATAACTTCTACTTAATTTGATTTGATAGTGGTAACTTCTACTTAATTTAATTTGTTTGTGGTAACTTCTACTTAAATTGATTTGTTTGTGGTAACTTCTACTTAATTTGATTTGTTAGTGGTAACTTCTATTTAATTTGATTTGTTTGTGTTTGATTTGTTTGTGGTAACTTCTACTTAATTTGATTTGTTAGTGGTAACTTCTACTTAATTTGATTTGTTAGACTGATACATTCATTCATTCACTCATCCATTCATTCACACACTCACTCATCCACTCGAGTGGTTGGACGAATGAAAGAGTGAAGGAACAGATGGGTAATGAATGAGTTTATGATAAGGGGCGAGAAAATTAATTAACCCTTTACCCAACGTAACGGCCAAAACCGGCCAGCGCTATTCTCAAAAATCGCCAATTAATTTTCAAAATATTTTCATTTTTTGTCTCAAAAACATAGGTTATGACCCCTCGTTGGAACGAACTCGTCGAGCTCGTTCCAACAAGGGGTCATAACCTATGTTTTTGAGACAAAAAATGAAAAAATTTAGTTATTCAAGAATTTTTTTTGCAAGTGTCGTCTGCTTTTCATGTTAGGTAAAGGGTTAACGAAATCGTATTCACCTGACCTTTGACTGGTTGGTCAGTCGACTGAGCGTATGATGTATGACTGAACGGGTATGTGTAGAAGAATGGAAGAGCTGAAAAAGTAAATACCTGACTGAACCAACCAAACACTGAATGAATGAGTGAATGAACGAACGAACGAACGAAACGATTTTTATGTTTTTACCACTGACCGTGGCTAGCCAGTTAGTTATATGAGAGAACAAATCAACGTATAAATGGAATCTTTCACTACAGAGAATGTGTGATTGAATGAACACTTTGTACAATAATAATATTGACGAGGACTCTCCAGCTAAAGTTGTCTAGAGAACATTTAAATCGGATGAACAGGCGTATCCTGCTCGAGAATATAAACAACGAAGTAGAAAATTCAATATGTACACTATATTAATATAATTATTATTATTACCCTTTACCCGACGAATCGGCCGCAACCGCCCGCGTAATATGCATATTCAGCAGTTGAAAAAACATTATTTTTCAAAACATATCAACAAAACCATATCATGTGACCCCCTCGCTGGAACGAGCTCGTTCCAACGAGGGATCACATGATATGGTTTTGTTGAAATTTTTTGAAAAATTTCAAAAAATGATATTTAAAATAATAAATTTTGATATCGTCTGCTTTGGGTAAAGGGTTAATAATCTAATAATACTCAAAATACGACAATTTCCAAGCTGTGAATTAAAAAGTTGTAATTTTCAAGCGTAATATGAAAATTTTCTGTAATATATTCAATGTTTGGTTGGTTCAGTCAGGTATTCACTTTTTCAGCTCTTCCATTCGTAAATGCTAAAATTACCTAACTTCTGTTACATTTTACTGCCATTTTGGAAATGTTTAATTTTAGATACTTTGTTTTGCTATAGGTAGAGATGCTTAATGAACAAATCCGCTGCTGTAAGTTATGCTTTGGGGCTTAACCCAACATATGCTTTGGCCACGTAAAGAATAGTATTGGTTTGAAAAAAAATGATTTTCAGTGAATTTTGCAAACATCTGTACTCATTTCCTCTAATTGCAAGGTTGTTTTAGCAATTATGTTGGTATGGATAGATTTAACAATGATTGCAGAAGAAAGTTACTGTTTACTTTCTAATCTCAAGATTTAACTCCCAGCAAAATGAGGGAGGGCGTGAATAAGAGAACCGTGAGAGAATGCCAAAAATAGCCAACTTTGGATGCTTTTTGTCTGTCTTTTTGGAAACTGATAATTTCAAGCACTTTGCTTTGCTATATTTTACTTTATAAGATTGCGAACAACAGTATTCAGTATGTAACCAGATGGAGATGTATATTCACTCTATATTTCACATGCCTTCTATTAACCCTTTACCCGGGTTGTAGTTACATGGGCGTGGGGGGGGGATAATATTAATGATTGACGATAACTAACAGTTGTGTTAACTATTTGGCACGAATGATCGGTACAATAACATCAACTTCAACTTAATTTGATTTGTGAGACTGATACATTCACTCAATCACCCACTCATCCACTCGAATTAGAGAAATGAGCGACTGAAGGAACAGATGGATGAGTGTGTGTGTAAAGGGAGAGAAAATGAATTAATAAAATCGTATTCACCTGACCACTGATTGATTGAGTGTGTAATGATTGACTGAACGAGTAGAAGTGAAAGAATGGAAGAGTGAATATATGACTGAACTAATCAAACCTGTTTTTGCAATTGATTGCAGCTCTCGTCAACAATGAAAGAGTGCAAATGAACTGTTCTTTCAGTCACTCTTAACCCTTTACCTAACTTGAAAAGCAGACGACACTTGCAAAAATAATTCTTGAATAACTAATTTTTTTCATTTTTTGTCTCAAAAACATAGGTTATGACCCCTCGTTGGAACGAGCTCGTCGAGCTCGTTCCAACGAGGGGTCATAACCTATGTTTTTTGAGACAAAAAATGAAAAAATAATGAAAATTAATTGGCGATTTTTGAGAATATCGCTGGCCGGTTTTGAACGTTACGTTAGGTAAAGGGTTAATCCAAACTAAGATGAGAGTCCACGAATATCTGCCTCTGTTTTGATTAATATGGGTCTGCCAGTTGTTGAGGCAGTTGCGAATATTCTTCCATCGCTGGTCCAGAAAAAATGTATTGTCCGATTCTTTTTCTACTCTGCTAATTTCCCACTAACGATGACCTCCAAGTTGATTCCGTAATGAAGATTTTGTTCACATTATTTTTGAGGGTTTGCTTAGATGAGAAAACCGCTTGGCGTTGTCGATATGCGGTAAATCTGCAGATGACATTGCACACTTTCTTGGAGTCGAATTGAATACTTTTCGCTTTTCCAATAACGTGAGTTCTGCTTATATCAATTTCGGTTAATGGAACGCCTAGCCTGGTGTTGCATATCTCCAACACTTTCTTGTCGGTGGTCTGATTAAGTTCTTTCAGATTTGTTGTGTTGACAGGGATGTTACGAAATGTGAGACAATTTCTTCTGCTATATTGTTCTTGTTCCTCCAACCGCATTTCGAGTTTTTCTTCGGTTTTGAGCAGCTTATCACTAACAATACGAATTTCCTCTTTCAGTTCAGTATTTTCACTTTTAACTTTCAAGCACCCTGAGTCAAGTTTCGTTTGTCAAGATCATCCAATCAGTTTACTTTACTGTAACTAACTAACCAATTAGATCATTCCATTCCTTTAAACCCACTTTTGACCCTTATGCAGTTATCCACCTTTTGGTGATCCGTGTGGATTCTAACTAGTGAAATGAGTAAAAGCGTCATGAGAGTAATTGCTCTATTAGTACAGTGCGTGGAGAGTGTATTATTACTAAATCACCCGCAGAGTGGAGATTCCACCCACGCAATAATTGCAAATTTGTTGCAAAACATAACAAGCACAGGCAAAGTTTCAACCAATGGACCTCCGGGTTAAACCTGGAGGTCCATTGGCTGAAACGTTGCTTGTGTTTTTTTTTTTGTCCATATGTATAAAATTTGAAAGTTATAGTTTGGGTGATAACTCCACTCCGCGGGTGATTTAGTTACAATCCACTCTCCACGTACTGTAAATGCACTTGCGACTTGTCGACTCATTTCGGAAAAATGGATTCCATCGCCTAAAAGGGATTCTGTAAGTGGCGTGTCGAAAAACGTCTGATACGTGCGGTTTCTAACGAGTCAGATGAGCTAAAGAGCCATGAGAGTAATTATTTATTTATTGGTGTTTAAGGTCACATACTTGCACAATGGCTAATCGTGACCGTGACAGTTTTAAGGATGGAGGAGGCCGGAGTACCCGGAGAGAACCACGGATCATCGACGAGCAACTGTCAGCTCCTCGACTTTCTAACTCTGCTCAAGCTCCGCTCAAGCAGGCTTACGGCGGTTGAAGACATGTGTACCATCGACGTGCAGTACGCCTTAGTACACGGCGTTGTCGTGCCCACATGGAGGCAGCCGAGAGTAAGTGCTCAATGAGCAAATGCTCTTGCAACTCTTCGACTCATCTTAGAAAAAGGGGTTCTGTGTCATAAATACAGATTACTAGAACAGTCCATTGATCTGTGTTGTTGTATTCCATCGAGTTGACGAGATGAGATCGGCCAGATCAAACGAGACGCCACAGGCATCTCGTTTGATCTGGCCGATATCATCTCGTTAACTCCACGGAATACAACACAGATCAATTGACTGTTCTAGTAATTTGTTTATTATATGACAATTAGTATTTTAAACTGATCACAACACGTGGAAAGTCAAATACCACAAGAATGATATTAGCCAAATAACCATTAACAGTTTATGGATATGGGGAATCACAAACGCGTAGTGATACCGAACGTTCGTGTCGAATATGAAACTTGAAAGTCAAAACAATGGAGGCAAGACTTGAATTTCAATCGGAATCGCTTTCGATAACACAGATTCTCCATAGTTTTGTTGAATTCGCATCTTAAAAGTAGTTAATTGTTATTTTTCAACTGTTTAGCACATTTTTTTTTCAAATAGACCTCGACTGGAATGTTTGTCAACGGAGTTTAATGAGGCGACATTCGTGTTTATGTTCTGTGCTTATGTTCTATATTTATTTACGTCACTGGCAGAAATAGTCGGTTCACGTGCGCCTCGTTTGAGACCAGTGGCGTAGATAGCTTTTCGCTGGCGGAGGGGCAAGCCCAAAATTTTCCGACAGACCAAAAGTTTTCCGACAGTGTAACAACAACAAAAACCCAAACAAACAGAAAGAATCTGTTGTGTACTGCAAATGTACTGAAAATTGGTCTTTTTTACCCAAAATGGCATGTTTTTATCCCCAAAGCCAGCATTTTAATGTTATTAGGCATAAATTCGCCTAAAAATGGTCCCAAAAAATTTCCGACAAAACTTCTGGTGGGGGGACCTCCGCCCCCCCCCCCTCCCCCCCTCCCTTTATCTACGCCACTGTTTGAGACAGGCATGACAACGATCTGGAAACTTGACACTCTTGTTTTCCGGAGAGCTGGATTTGATGGGCAAACTACAGTGGTATTAAGGGACTATTTGTGGTAGCCATATAATAAAAGGCATTCCGTGAGTGGGATGCCGAGAAACACGGATCATGGTTTCAGCAAATGAGATAAAGAACAGTGACGGGAACAGACACAAGCCAGAAAATAAGCAGACTGTCATCTGCAAAATGAGGTCCCCAGAGGGTGAATTTAGTGATGCTACCCTGCACAGCAGGGTAGCATCACTAAATTTACCCTCTGTGAACCTCAATCTGAATCAGAGTCTCAAAACTAAACAGAAATAGGTTTCCATAGGATAAATTGGCCCACTGTATGGGATAGCGTCATCAAATTCACCCTCTGGGGACCTCATTCTGCAAATATCAGACTGCTTATTTTCAGGCCTGAACAGACAGTGCCGGACGACTCGAATTTTATCGAGCACATGAGCTATCGAGATATTGCTCGATCGAGTGTCCCCTCTTACGACTCGGTTGTTTTCGTGTATTAAAAGTGACAAAAGAAAACTTGGCAGTTTATGCTGAGCTAAACAGAAGCAACTAAATAACTGAATGTGTTTTTACAGTAATTTGCAAGTTTTTATTCTTCCCATGAAAAAAAATAGCAAATCTTACAACTCAGACTTTTATATTAATGGAAAGGATAATGTCTGTATTATATGTCACGATGCAGAACATCAAGAGACGGTAAAAGAGTCGTTTTCTTATTTTTAAGTGGGTTTAACCCTTTACCTAACGTAGAAAGCAGACGACACTTGCAAAATAATTCCTGAATAACTAATTTTTTTCATTTTTTGTCTCAAAAACATAGGTTATGACCCCTCATTGGAACGAGCTCGACGAGCTCGTTCCAACGAGGGGTCATAACCTATGTTTTTGAGACAAAAAATGAAAAAAATAATGAAAATTAATTGGCGATTTTTGAGAATAGCGCTGGCCGTTTTTGGCCGTTACGTTGGGTAAGGGGTTAAAGGGGGAATAATGGTGAAACGTTCAAACTGATAGGAAAAATTTGTAAAAAGACAACTTCTGTATTTTAATACTTCTCTGCAGGAAAAGTCCCAAAGTTTGTGAAATGATGATACAAATTCGCTAACATCGGTAACATTTCGAAATTTAAATTTTTTTTTATGAAATTCCCATCCCTTTAGGGTGAAATTCACTGAGAGCTTTAGAAAATTAAGGGGAGTTAACTTTCTTATAAATCTCTTCCAATGACGAAAATTGTCAACCTCAAGAATGCAGGAATGGCAATTTATAGAGCTGAAACGGTTAAGGGGGTTTCTTGATCGATTAATCACGGGACTAACCCTGGTTAACCGATTAATCACTTGTCCAAATAGGTATCTGAATAATTGCCATACCGTTGATGATTTTCAACACCAGCCCTTCAACCAACCAAACAAACAAAACCGACCAGGCTAATATACAAAAATCTCCATTCAAATTTATTATGTTTTCAATTTTTTTCTCAAAAACATGGCTTATGACCCCTCATTGGAACGAGCTTGTTTGAAAATTTTTAGTAATTCATGAATTTATTTTGTAAGTATCGTATGCTACCCGCAATGTGTAAAGGGTTTAGAATAACCATTTCCGGCGACTGATACAGTATGATGATCATGCAAGTAAACAAGTATGTCAGCAAGTAACTTGCATGCTGTACTCTGTCTCATATAATTGATGTGAGTCAGTGTGACAATGTTTGCCTGTTTTGGAGCAAGTTTGTTCCTTTGTTAACCCATATAATACAGTAGTTCAAAAGTAGCGGTTAATCGATCAATTACTTTTTGGATCGATCAAGATGTTGATCATTGATTAATCGATTAATCGGTTAACCGTCTCAGATCTAGAAATTCCGTATTTTAAAATTTCAGAAGAAAGTCGGGGCAACAACCAGTACCAAGGGTCTGTTATTAAGAAATATAATTTTCATTTACACACCAGATATTGGAAATTTCCAGGTAAAAATTCCCTTTTAAACTTCTCAACTTTTAGTTAAATTGAACCGACAAAAGCAAAGAGGGGAAGGGCGCCTCCGTTTGAGACCGCTTTTCATTTCTTCGACTCATTGGTTAGAGAGGTGAACTCCAGATCGAAACATCGTAGACTCAGTCCTGATCCTCATCCTCTGTACAATGTTCGTGGATGAGACATTCACATCCCTTGCAAATATCGTCATGAGAATCGACTTTCGATAAAGTTATCTCCCTTGAAATTATTTGTCTATGATGGAGGGTCCAATTAAGAAGGAAGTAATTGTTGAGAAATCCCCTATGGCATTGATAGAAAATAAAGCCATGTTTTCCTTTTGTTACTTTTGGACTCCTGATTGCCAGGCGGGACTGCCGACGGTTCGATTCCCGGCCGGGGATCAGAAATCAACATTCCAAATACTTCGAAAACATGGTCGTGTCTTCTGCACACACAGACGTCCGATGTCATTCGATAACACCTTTCAGGTCTACAGAAACCCTTCGACGATGAATACAAGGCAGACTGGTAAAATAGAAACACACAAACCAAGAACTCAATTTTCTGCAGAATTGGCGTTCCATTCCTTCCCAAGAATTTCGAATAGTGTAGGCCCGCTAACTCAGCAATATAGTAGACCCAAGTTCAAAAAATCATTAACGCATAAAGCTTTAAGTACTTATTCCAGCCCAAACTTCAGGTGCGACAACCCACCCTGTCCCGATTGTATCAGCCATCAAAACCCTCTGGTATCTCATCCTCCTCCCAGTATTTTACTTATTGATCCTATCTAGCTGCATGATTCATAGGCAAGCTATCAAATATTCCTGCCTTTGAAAAGAATTTTCGTTACATTGATGCCAAACCGAGTTGATACATTTTTTACGGGAATGGCAAGAAGACAGCCTTTTAGGCTATGCCATTTCCATGCTGTATACTAGGTTATGTTCTTGTAGTTTGTAATGTTATGTCGTAATGTTATGTCGTAATGTTATGTCGTTGTTATTGTACTAGTATACTGCAGAATAAAGATACATCATCATCACATCCACGTTTATGCATACCCCCTTGATCTGCTGCCTTCACTCCTCAAAAGAAAATATGGGTAGGCCGATGCAACCACCACACCTTCGCTACTGACGAGAGTAATAAGTTCGAAGGTTTTTTCAATTGACTTTTTATAATCATGCAGTACACTGCAAAAAATATAGGTTCTCTTTAGAACCAAAACTGGTTCTAATCTTGTCCCTGAGATGGAACCAGTTCTGTTTAAACAGCTTTTATTTCAAATCAAATAAATTTACCAAGATTAGCATTCAATTTTAACAGAATATTACATGTACTGAAGTAGATTCAGCAGTAAATCTGGAGCTTATTCAACGCAGTCGCCAAGCATTTTGAAACAAAGGAGATATGAACAGTTGGCATATCGAACCAGTTTTGGTTCTGTATAGAACCAAAACTGGTTCGATATGCCAACTGTTCATATCTCCTTTGCTTAATAAGGATTTGAGACAACCTCGTATAAGCTCTAAACTTACGACTGAAACCCCCTCAATTTATGTTTAATTCTGTTAATATTTAATGTTAATCTTTATAAATTTATTTGATTTGAAATAAATACTGTTTAAACAGAACTGGTTCCATCTCAGGGACAAGATTAGAACCAGTTTTGGTTCTAAAGAGTACCTATATTTTTTGCAGTGTACAGTCTCTGATATCGAGCTGTCAGAACCTGGAATCGTACAAGACATCTGTACTCTGTCAGACTGTCACAGTATCGACAAATCGTTTGACTGCCAACCATTTATAACTCCATTTCGAGCAAATTACCAAATATCGATGAAGCGATGCGACTCCTAATTCGCAAATTACAAAATTGCACACGATCTATAAGTGTGCTTTCCATTTTGTCGTAACGAGTAATTTAATGTTAAGTATGACAGTGTGGTCTATACGAAATTGGTCTGCTTAACATCTGCGTAAAGTACAGAGCCATATTCCATATAATTAGAGACGTTAACACAATCCACACCAAATTTAACGTCATTATGAACGCATCAGCAGATGATGAGTAGTAGAGGCAGACGTTTAGTGACGCGGCTAGAGGTTTCCGATTGGGGGAGGGGGTGTAGGGTAGTGAATTTCTAACTAGGGGAGGAGCCGGGAGGGGGAAGTCCCTACCGGCCCCTCCCCCTAGTTGGAAATTCACTACCGAAAAAAATTTTGAAAATAAAGCCATGAAAGGGGGGATAAAATTGATTTTTGTAACCGAAATGCCAACACATTTATTATAGAATTATCAGGTTATTATTATTTGGTGTTATTCTGGGATATTTGGTGTTATTCTGGGAACTGAATATGTGCTAAACAAATGCTCAAGCTTAAAACTTTGAACAATTCACACTGTCCTAACATTAAATCAGATCTTATGCAGGAATGATCAATTTTCGATGTTTCATCATTTTGTAACTGTGAATGATGGAATTAACTCACAAGGATTTTACATGATGTGATTTTCTTAAAGTGCATTTCGAGGATTTTTATTATTACGCTAAGTACACGTATTATAGAAATCTCGTACCGATTGACGTCATACATAGTTATGAAGCTCGATATTGTGTAAACTGTAGTTGTAAAAAGTGACAGTTGGAATTTTTGCTGATTTGAAACCGAGTTGGAATTTTGTTGGGAAGAAAATGAGACATCACCATCGCCAAAGAAGCTCTAAAATCCAGATAGATGGAATTTCCAACCACTCATGACTTGCCATCCGAATTTCCAACTATAGGAAATTTTGGCCAGGATTGGAGGAGGGGGGGGGGGGGGTGACACACACCCCATATCCCCAGCCCCTGTCGACACGTCCCCGCAGACGCTATAGAACCAGGAATATAGATCCAAGATTCTAAACCAACGTTACAAAGCCAAGATTATAAAGTCAAACATACAAAGCCAATGTTATAGGACCAAACTTACGGGGCCAAGTTATCCTATTGGCATACCTAAAGTAAATTTTTCAGTCCTGTGGGAATTCCTAAAGTAAATTTTGCAATCCCGTGGGAATTCATAAATTAAATTTTGAAGTCATGTGGGAATTCCTAGAGTAAATTGTGCAACCCCGTGGGAATTCCTAAAGCTAATTTTGCAGTCATGTGGGAATTCCTAAAGTAAATTTTGCAATCCCGTGGTAATTCCTAAAGTAAATTTTGCAGTCACGTGGGAATTCCTAAAGTAAATTTTGCAATTCCGTGGGAATTCCTAAAGTAAATTTTTCAGTTATGTTGGAATTCCTAAAGTAAATTTTGCAATCCCGTGGAAATTCCTAAAGTAAATTGTGCAGTCATGTGGGAATTCCTAAAGAAAATTTTGCAATCCCGTGGTAATTCCTAAAGAAAATTCTGCAGTCCTTTGGGGATTCCTAAAGTAAATTTTGGGTATTCTTAAAATAAATTTCGTAGTCCATTGGGAATTCCTAAAATAAATCTTGCAGTCGACTGCAAGACTTACTCTTGGGATTCCAATAGGACCGCCATTGGCTGTATAAGTTTGGCTCTATAACTTTGGCGTTGTAACTTTGGCTTTATAATTTTGGCTCGATAATCTTTAGTCTATAATCCTGGTTTTCTATACTGTCGGTTTCCACGACTATGGTGTGAAGCGACAAGCAACTGATCGTAAAGTGTACAGTGCTATCTTCTCAGAAGTTGCCTCCTTCTCGGTCAGATCGCGATCGGGACGCGATATAATTATTCCAGTGGCTCAAAAACCATTTTGCGACATCGAGACATAAGAGATTCGAAAATCTCGGATAAGGGATCTGCGAATCACAAATTTCTTTTCGAATCGAATCTCGAATCGAATCGTGTCTCTGATATCGACATCGAATCGAATCCCGAATCGAATCTTAAAAGACAAGTTATTTCATATTGCATCAAACGGAAGTTACGGAACACTGTGATGACCCTTACGCGACGGAGTGAACACCTTAAACACCAATAACTATTCTCTGTAGCACCGTCGCTGAAAAAGCTTGGCCTATTGTCCATAGTTTTAGTTTTTGAAGGCCTAACTTGTTACTATTCACGTTCTTAATAACGTGAACAGTAACAAGTTAAGCCTTCAAAAACCAAAACTATGGATAATGTTCTGGGCCAAATTCACACCTTACCTAACAATTAAACATTGTCAATTACTCAAATAAATAGGAATTGAGCCAACATGAATGAATTTTCTAATGACAGTTTTATCCTATTTTTGTTGGAAATGTAACAAATTGAAGTTAGTACTAGAGGTTCGAAAAAATCGAATCCTGAGACTGATTCGGGATCGATCTCGAAGCATACGTATGGTATCGATATCGAATCGAATCTCGAATATTCGCAGGACCCTAAATATAACCCAGTAAGGGTTTTTCTTCAAAAACAGAAACGGGCGCAGGAATTCTGTACTGGGCACTGCACGGGGCTAGCCGCTAGCAAACGTGATCTCATCGTCGAAATTTATTGGGAACTCTAAATTTGCTTTCAGCATTTGTAGTGACTAGTGAAACTGGAATCAGCATGGATTGTGTGACATGGGTACAGATGCTTTGTATGTTAATATAGCTGAAATTACAATCAGTCCTTATTTTCAGCATTATTTATGTACAATTTCTTTCTAAGCTATATGTTTTGTGAGGCGACTAAGGTGACTGATGCCAAGCGAAATTCCAATGAAAAGATTCGAGGGAAAACGAATCGGGCAGCCGATTTCGAATCGAACCGACTACCAACTTGGGATTCCAAATCGAATCGAATCTCGAAGCTTCGCAGGGCCCTATCTCGGATTTATATATAAATTACATAGGTACTATGGCCAGTTATCAGAACTAAACCAATGAATGATATGGGTTTTAACCACGAGGCTCTGTCGAGTGGTTGAAACCCTTATTCTACGAGTGGTTTAAACCTCGTTACCGGCCCTACGACTTATGTGTTTTATTTATGCCAAGCTCTCAATAAATAATCAACTTTGTCGCTTAAAATGGAGAAAAAAACGACATTTTCGATTAGCAAACGAGCAAACAAACATGGGTTTGTTTTGTTTACATCCGCGCCGGTGGGCATTTCTACTGGCTGCAGGTGATGCCTGTTTGAAAGCTATTACACATCGTCAAAGTTGATTTTTGCTACCTTGCTCTTTCAGTCAAATAATTATTAACAATTCCTAAAGTTTATTTTAAATATTTAATTGTAGGTATTTTAAACTTAGTAAAGGTCAAGTTGGATGTAGTTCCTACTATTGGTGTCAATTTTTGTAATGGATTTCCCATTGAAAACGTTTTAAACGCAATAGAAGCTTAACACCGGTAGTGGAGGTAGAAACTAAAAATTAACATACGGGCTTTTCACAGGTAGTAACAAAGGTGGTATGGAATAAATTTCAAGAAATAAGATCCTTTAACGTTGTTGAGAAGTTCGTGGACAAAAAGTTTGGATCGGATCGGATCGCGATCCCTGCATAATTTTATATTCCATATTCTATCACTATAGTACGTTGATTTTCTATAAGCGACTTTCACATTTTCCCCCAAAAATGTTTGTCGCTCAAAATTAAAAGCTGTTGCATTGTAACCAAATTTCGAAGGTGAAAAGATCTCAAAATTGTCTTTCATAAGTGTTTTTTAATATTTTAGATATTTCTTACCGTTTTAGAGATACGGTGCCCCAACTTTTTAGCATACTAGTTCTTTTCGAAATATATCCCTCATTTGTAACCAGGATTTAAAAACAAAACTACTAAACCCTCAACGTTGATATTTTACGTTTTGTAGCACTGTATATTTTCAAGTGGTGCATTTCTCAATTTACTCAAAACGGTGATCATTCAACTGCCGTAGCCAATAATCTGGGGACGTGGCAACCGTTACTTATTCAAGTTCCTGATTCGACGTTCGTTATCAACCGATGAAATCGGTTGATACCGAATGTCAAATAAGAAACTGGTGAAATCAGTTGATACTGAATGTCGATTAAGGAACTGGGAATAAGTAACAATTGTCACGTCCATCAATAATCTCAGTCTTTTTTCGTTTTTTTTCCAGATTTAATCATTGTTCGGGCTGTATAATTTTTCCTTCCATTTTGCCGTACTTTTGAGAACATTAAATTAGGAATAAACGATTTTCGAATTTATCCATAAAATGTTAGTAACTACAGGAGCTCAAAATAGAAGAAGTAACCACAATTGAAAGTTTCCTGATTTTAACAAAATTTTCCACGTGGACAGATCTCAAAATTCCCTTTCAATAATATGCTTAGAATTTTTTTTGTTGATATATCCGGCCTTTTTGTGTTGATAGCATTTGAAATTTTGCGGCGGCAATATCCCGTCTGAAAACTTTCCCATTTTTGCATTCTCCAAAAAGTTTTATACTGATGGATTCTTCACTTCCATGGCCGCATGTCGCATGACTTTCAACCCATGTAATATCTTTAATCGTCTCCAAGTCTTTGGCAACTGAAATATCTTAGACCCTCTACACTCACCACCACTACTTTTAATCCATATCACAAATTTCATCAGTTTACCCTCGCGAGACGAGAACAAGCTCATCATAAGAAATGGTTTGGGGATGAAAATGAAAAAAGAAAGAAAATTTGAATGATGATTTTAACTCTTCGAAAAATGGTTTCCTGAAATGGTATCGCCTTTGTGTACACTTACAGTGAGGTGGGTCAGTCCAATATCAAAACACAGGGAGGATAAAATAACAACTGCAGTCTTCACTTGGACCACTGCAGACTGCACTTATTATTTTATCATCAATTACCCGTGTATAGACCTCTTATAATAAGACAAAACTGGGACGAAATTATGCCCTGGAAAGAAAAATCGGTTTTACGATTTCAAAGGGTTAATATATTCGGAAGATTATCTATTGGTCCTGTAAAGAGTTTTAGTATACTTTGATTTCATAAAATAGATGAATAACAATCAAGATACACGGAAATAGTTCCATTAACCCTTTACCTAACCTGAAAAGCAGCGACACTTGCAAAAATAATTCTTGAATAACTAATTTTTTTCATTTTTTGTCTCAAAAACATAGGTTATGATGCCTCGTTGGAACGAGCTCGACGAGCTCGTTCCAACGAGTGGTCATAACCTATGTTTTTGAGACAAAAAATGAAAAAAATAATGAAAATTAATTGGCGACTTTTGAGAATAGCGCTGGCCGGTTTTGGCCGTTACGTTAGGTAAAGGGTTAAGTTCATGGGAAGCTTCGAAGATTCAAATTTGAGATCGATGGCTGGATTTGGGGTCGACATCGAGTCAACTTCCTGATTCGTATATTTTCGAAACGGGTGACGAAGGGACGATGACAAATATTGAAATAAATGTCTTCTACCGGCGGAAAACATACCGCGAAAATGAAAGAATAGTTTACCGTTTCGTTTTCGCTTCAATCATCTTTTCGGCATGTCTACCCTCCAAGTTGCATTGTAACAACAGTTCGTCCCCTGAGTTTCAATGTGTTCTATGTGGCAGTAGGCACATAGAACACATTGGAACTCAGGGGACGAGTTCTTATAAAGTGGAGGGCGGAAATACGCGAGTTGTGACCTCTGAACTCGGGTATTCATGCTACCTGTTGTACGCGCAAGCCGCAAAGATACGAATGACAAGTAATTTGGTAAAATAACATTTGATTTCACAAAAAAAAAAATGTTCCATGCTGTTTCCAATTCGATTCAGATTTCGTGTTGAACCTCCGACTGAAGTCGAGATTCGATTCGATTGTAGAAATTCCAATTCGCGGGGCACTACGTTAAATGTAAGTAAGTTCAAGACTGCCCAAACAGTGGACTAGGGGATTTCTCAAAAATCTTCACAGAATTGTATCTTCAATTCGCTGCATCTCTGGTAATAAAATTTAAACCTGATGATAAAAATTCGGGTTAGTTGACAAATAGGTCGATTTGGTGCAAAATGTTACTGGAAGAAGTTAAAGGGATCCTTAATTTAATTACTCTCTCTTTTAGAATGTTTGGCGTTGTGGTAATTAGAGTTTATTTTATTTTGTTATTCTTTGGGGAGACATTATTTTATTACATCTAATGAGTCCATTTGTAGCTATATAGATGTTGGTTAAATTATAATATACAAACAACACTCTGGGGAGATGTCTTTTCCCGATTGTATGATCAGCGCTAATAAATGTTTTGTTGCCTCCACCGACTAATATTCATCTTTCTTTCATGATTCGAATTATGATCAACTGGAGAGTGTGATTGACGCTAGTAAATATGGAAGGATACTACCCAGTTTTAGAGGACTGACTATAAAACACCATGTCTGATAAAAATAATGCCATTTTTATTGTCTCTTATCGTAGTGCTGAACGTTTTGTTATGGGAGAACCCTTCACGGTTATGGAGAATACGGTCATATTTCTTCATCGGGGATGTAGCTTGAGTGTCTTCAGTGGGGGAGGGCGACCAGTTAGCTTTCTAACTGGGCATTGGGGGTTCCAGCTCGACATGCCTGTGGCATGTCTTGATGGGACCCCAATCCCCATGGAGAGGGCACCCTCTCAATGGTGGGGATAGGTGGAAAAATTTAACCCCTCAGATTAATTTTGGGGCCTTCATCCTCTGACTTAAATCTACGCCATTTTGTCCACAAGAAAGATGCATTTTCCCAGGTAGGTCCATGAGTTTTCTCCTACACTGACCAGACTATACAAGTACTATAGACTGGCAGCTATTCGGCTAATACCTACGCCTCCCAAATGACAACCCCCGAGTCGGAAAACTATGAATTCGAAAAACCTGACCGGTCACTGATTCGAGTCGGAATTTCGGAAAATTTTGTCAGCTGATTGGAAAAGTTTGAAACTTTGATCGAAAATTAGAAAATTATTACTTTGGCTCTGGCCGAAAAAAGAATGACAGGAGGAAATTAAATTAACATTACCGAATTCCAACTTTTGAAATTTAAGTCACCGATATTCCAACTTTTGAAATTTTAGGCGATAATTGGGAGAGGGTGGGTAGACACCACTCCACACATCTCTTTAGCTACGTCCCTGTTCTTCATTTGTCTTCATGAAAACAGACATGATAAGCTAATATTCATTAAACAGGTTGAAACGATGACAATTTGTCATAATCTAATCGTTATAGATTTGATATTCCTTTCTTCACATAATGTTCCAATAAGACAAAAATCCTCGCCCTCTGATTGGATGAGAGCTCGCTTAGTTTTTTCTATGTTTACGGCTCCAGTAGCATATGATGCCGTCTGACGTCAAAAAGTTAAATATTTGAAAAGATGGTAACAATGTGAGGAGATTCAAATTACATACTGCCTAAAATCGTATTTTTGAGGCCAGTGATCATTCTATGAATGTATACTCAGAACCCACTTAAAAAAAGTCGAGGTTACTTCATCTCAGTCAGGGATGTGGCTAGAGGGTTTCAGCTGGGGGGGGGGGGGGGGGGGGAGGGGAGGGGGGGGGGGTGTGCCACCGGTATAAATTCTAACTGTGAGTGGTTTCGATAGGTGGTTACACTGCAGCGCTGGTGATATATTTTAACCCTTTACCCGACGAATCGCCCGCACCTGCCAGCGTAATATGCAAATACAGCTGCTGAAAAAATATTATTTTTCGAAAATTTTCAACAAAACCATATCATGTGACCCCTCTTTGGAACGAGCTCGTCGAGCTCGTTCCAAAGAGGGTCACATGATATGGTTTTGTTGAAATTTTTTAAAAAATTAAAAAAAAATGATATTTAAAATAATGAATTTTGAAATCGTCTGCGTTGGGTAAAGGGTTATGAACCTTTCTGAAAATTTTCACTTGTCCTGAAACGGAAAAAGCATCATTTATAATGGGTCTGGGTCAGAAAATTTACCTGATTGATGTCAGAGTCGACATTTTGAGGCCATGTCAATTTTAGAGTAGGAAATTTGAAACTCAAGTTTCCAGTTGGAAATAAAAGATCAAAATTTCTCATCATCAGTTGGAATTTTAATATTTTTCATGAACAATGTTAATTTACTGAATTTCCAACCATTTGATTTTTGACCTCGGAATTTCCAACTACTGAAAAAATACTCCTAGCTGGGTGTGGGGGGGGGGGGGTGAGACATCCCGCACCCACCTGTCGCCACATCCCTGATCTCAGTTCAAATCATGAACGTGTTCATGGTTTGAACTGAGATGGAGTAACCTCGACTTGTATCTAAGTTACTGATTTTTTGTTGTCCAATGACGTCGTAGGGTACACGAAAGATTTATTTACTAAATTTGTTATCGTTAATATTGTCCACTGAAGTTGCCTTGTTCATTTCACGGTGTGGGTTTTAGGCTTTCGGGATGTTATTGGAACATTATTTGTGATGAATTGACGGTAACATGGTATGACGTTTGCGGGTCGGTGCTTATGTTCAACCGAAACGCTTTAATGTAATGAATTAAATTACTTCTAAAACGAAGAAGATTAACTGAATACTACTTCAGAAACCAACTCACTCATGATGTTACGAACTGATACAATCATAAGAATTAGACAAAATAGTCCGCTGTTTTTATTGCCAACTTATGAATTCCTATTTCTCTTTACTTCTGTAAATATACTTTTAAAAAAGGAGGAGACAAACTGATGTTGATATTTTCGGAAAATGGTATTGGATATGCGTGCTTGGACACATCAATATGTTACCAAGTTTAGTGTGGATCATGAATGCCACCGGTCCACGAAAACTTCGTGTAGGTTTTTCACACAAGCGCCCCGTTAATGTCTGTGGGGTACGTTTTGAAATTTTTATTTGTACTGGACGGGCTTTTTCGGAGGTCTCATTGTTCTTTTCTTGGTATAAACTCGTTCATCAATAGTTTCTGGTCGAAACGTAACTTATGCGGTATGCGAAGACTGACACGTGACGAACTTTTACGTACCGTTGGCATGTTGGAAGCTGGCAACAGACAGACTGCAGTGGCTCAAATTCTCAACGTTACTCAATCGGTAATTAGCAGACTGTGGTCACGCTACCGTCAGATAGGCAATGTTGATGACAGACAAGGGTGACAACTGCTAGCTAGGATCGTTTCACCCGAACCACAGCATTACGTAACCGCCATCAAAATGCCTCAAAAATTGGACAGAAGCTGCACCGAGCGACAGACGGGCGAAACAGAGTGTGGCGGCGGCAGAACGAACGATACCATGACGTAACCGTTAGGTAGCACGATCGTTTTGGTGGTGGATCGGTTATGGTGTGGGGAGGAATTACCATGACAAGCAGAACAGCATTACATGTTATCCAAGGGCGTGTCACACGGTAGTACTACCGTGACAACATGTGATGCCATTTGCGCGACGTCACAGCCGTCGATTCATTTTCCAAGATGACAATGCAAGAGCACACAAGGCCCGTGTCGCTACAGTGTTCCTCCAGGAGCAGAACATCACTACACAGCCTTGGCCAGCACTAAGTCCAGACCTTTCACCAATCGAGCACGTCTGAGATATGCTTGGCAGGCGCGTACTTCAACGCCAACAGCCCCCTACCAATATCCAAGAACTCGCCCCTGTACTGCAGAAAGAATGGAATAACATCAGTCAAGCTGATATTGGACGTTTGGTGAGGACTATGCCATGTCGGATCTGCGCTTGTCTCGCGAACCGAGAAGGATTTACAAGGTATTGAGGTTTTGAATGTGGTAAATACTCTGACTGACCGTCCATGTCTTCTACAGATCAGTGCGTGGAATGCGTGCTTGTTAAACACCCAACTATCACTGAAATCATTCACCAGATGTCACAATGCAATGCCTCAACTGTCTTTTTGATGAAAATATAATTATATTTCTTCAAATATCTCACTGTTATCAAATATCCCCTCCTTTTTTTTGAATAGTATATTTTGAATGAATAAAACACGAAACTGACGAACATGCACTGTTTTTCACCGAAAAGAAACACTGTTAGAGGTCAAAATGCCATTCTACAATCAACTGTGATTCATAAACTGAATGTTGATCACCCTTACTGTGTGTTTCGTTGATCAAAATTCCGTGCCGTTTCAGATGAATCCGATATAATTCGTGTAATAGAACGCAACCGCATTTTAACCTTTTTACCCAACGCAGACGATATCAAAATATATTATTTTAAATATTATTTTTCAGTTTGAATAAAACCATATCATGTGACCAATCGTTGGAACGACGAGCTCGTTCCATTGAGGGATCACATGATATGGTTTTGCTGAATCTTTTTAATTTTTTTTTTCACCTCAAATTTGCATATTAGGCAGATACGGTCGATTCGTTGGACAGAGGCTAAAGATGAATGCACAGTGATACATTTTGGAGAAAATATTCATGTACAATTTCGTTTTATGCGTTGTTTGTGATGCATTCTTAGTGCTTTTTCACTGTATACCATAAATACCTTATGCTGATACATCTGATAAAGTATTTCAGAATATCTATTTTCCTCGGCACTTAATTCATTCTGTCGCAATTCAACCCCTATATAATTATACTTACAGTTCTGTCTTTTGCTGCGACTTGAAATTTTGATATATTGTGTCATAATAGAAGTAAAAAGTCTGTAAATATGTTAATGAAACATGTGTAAAGAAACACCAACCATCTTGATCATTTTGAGAACTAGTATTTAAAAGTATGGTTGTTAGAAAAAACTGATGCAGGTCCACTGTAAGCCAACTAAGTGTCATGGACGAACGACTCTCTATTGTAAAGAAACCCCGGTAATTGTCTTCAGACTGGTTATGAAGAAACTGATACAGTCATATTAGTGAGCTATCGTATCAAAATATTTCGCAACATTTCTCCTTCCATACAACTGGTTCATTCTAAATGCAACTGATGAACTTTCCCAAGCCACACTATTTGCCAAATCAAGTTTATTGAGATCACACTTCTAGGACAATATTTGAGTGCTTCTGGGACTGTGCAATTTCCAACACCGTGGTAGTGGGTCTGAGAAAAAAAACTCTCTCAACAAACATCACTGAAATGACCCACCATACTTCCTAGACAAAATCTGTTTGTCAAATCAGCATGGCAGGTTTTAGCTTACATCAGCTTCATTATATTAACCATTTTCAAGACTTTTACACTTTATTTCTTTGTGGTACAACAGAGAAAGTTTTGAGAGCTCCGTCTCATATATACAATGCATACACAGAAAGACACACGCGTGTGAATGGGTTAATCAATATGTCACGAGTGCTAGCGCGGAAGGATAAAACGAAAGGCCACATGCCTCGAGTTTTATCCTTCCCCGATGACACAAGTGCCATATCAATTACCCCATTCTCAAGCGTGTGTTGTTCTGTGTTTATTACACGCCTTCGCGTCTATAAAATCAATTATTAGTAGGACACTCAATTCATTTGACAACTATCCACAAAACAACACATTTTATCGCTAATCAAATTTGCGAGGGAAACCCGTGTTACTATTTCGTCCCATGTGTTCCTATGTGTTCTATGTGCCTACTGGCACATAGAACACATAGGAACCCAGGGGACGATTTTCAGCTATCGCTAGCGATTCATATTGTTATTACGTTGCATGATTTGTAGAAAAGTCCAGTGAAATTTCGCTTCTATTTAAAAATAGTCGGTCACCGATTTCCGTTCCGCACATATGTGTGGAGCAGATTTTCATTTTCCGCAGGGGTTAGTGTTGCTGCAGATGGGGATTTCCTAGAACAGGCGTGTAATAAAAGTACAAATCTGTTGAGAGTTTTTTGAAGAGGTGGAGATCGCCACAATGAGAATAAATAAATGCTTTGAAAAAATATTCTTTGAAATTGAGTTTATTAACTGGTAGAGTGCTGAATTATTTTTGGTCATCAAAATTTGTTCACATATGTTTGCCTTGTTACAATTTATGGGAGAGTGCCAATAGGCACTCTCCCATAAATTGTAACAGGGCAAATCCTAACAGACTAAATAATTTCACTTCAAAGGTGGTATGAACAACATCCACAAAATATAAAGCCTTTAAGTGCTGGTACTGACACTTCAGAGTAAAGCCCAAATATGGGCTTCCAGCACTCTACCAGTTAAATGATGATGATCTATAGTTTCCTCTCCAGTAGCAACTCTATCATTAATGTCATTTCCAATTCTGACCTGAGGTATATTTCTACCCTCATGGAATACTGGAATTCCCTCCTGTATAACTGACTTACATCTGCTCTTAGGCACAACTTCTACATGTTGCCCACCTCAGTTAGTCAATGTAAAATGCAAATGCAAACAGTTGCATCTATGTCGTGGACACTATGTAAAATGTATATATGTTTTCTGTAAACTATTTTTTTTTTGGTATTGAAATATGGACTAAATGTCTGAAATAAATAAACAATAATACTAAATAATAAATAATAAATGTTTAGATTATAAAAAAAAAAACGTTGCAGCTCTTGACACATGTTATTTGTGTTATAGAATGCAAAGGAACTGAAAATGCATAAAATTGAAGTAATATCCTCTTTGCGCAGCGTGCTTTTTGGTCATTTTCTTCATTTTGTTTCTTTTTGCATTCAGCTTAAATCAGTGTAACTCGCCTTGACCTCTGACCCCATTGTTTATTACACGTGATGACCGTATTTTCGTAATAGGTTAATTGATAGCGATTATGTGATAAAATGTTTTGTGTGAGAATAAAGAAACGGTTTTCACTTTTAATAAAATAAACGATTAGACAGGAAATACAAATTGATTCACCTTGCATTATCATGCATATATAATCCAGCACAATATAAAATTCTTAGACTAACATAGAAACTGATGACTGATGCGCTCAACGCTGTAAATGCCAATATTATCCTGCAAACAAAGCAATATTATGAATCAATAATTGAAAAAATGGCTATTGATCTCCCATAAAGATAATGTTCTGTCCATTTTGTTGTGAGTAAATACATTCTCTGATTCAATATTGACCAATACCTTTGTGTAAATGCGAATATGATAACAAATACTTTACTTAAAATGAGTAATCGATGCGTTTTTGAGATTTCTCATTATGAGAAGATCGGCTTGTCAGCTATCTGTGATAGGGCTTTATCCGTACTCTGTGTGTCACGAAACAACTGGGAATATGGTCAATGCGAAAGTTCCAGCTGTTCGTTCCAGTATTGTTTTCTCTTTCACCCTTTGAACTCGGGAGGCTGCTTTTCCGTTCCAGGAACACGATACGTCACAATTTGTTAAGTAGGGTGGCAGCAAAGTGAATGTGTGGGGGTAGACTAATCAATATTTTCAACGTGCAGCCTTCAGGCTGCACGTTGAAAATATTAATTGCTCTACCCCCAAATAATGAATAAGGACTCTTCTGATTGTTGCCATTGAACTGATATGGAATAAACCATAAGTGTTCAAAGGGTTAATAGTTTGATCGCTGCCAGTTGACATTCTTGTCCCGAACAATAACACTATTTACCGAAATGAAGTAAGTTACTACTTGTTTTTAACAAAAATAAAATATACACATCTTTTAGTTTTAAGCTTAAATTATTTATATGGATTGGCGAGCAAATTGTACAACTCCTCTCCTTGGCTCAGCGGCTCCAGTATGTGGTATGCCCTCCGTAGCGGCAATTCGTGGTCTCGCAATTCTCGAAGTGTGTCACTCTCCGCACAGGGGAGCCATTTTACCTAATAACACTTTGTCCAGCCGCTGGTTTGTCGTGGTTCTCAGATGAGAAGGACTTGATTAACCCTGTGTACCTAAATTCCCCCCTCTACCCAATATCTCCTCTCCTTCCAGCACCCGGGAACGAATTGTTTAATGCCATCCTGTACCCAATTCTTCCCAATCGCCCCTATAAAAATGCTAACCCTCTCCTTTGTGTCACCCACTAACCACATCCTTTATCCTCCCATCCCACTCCCCCATCATCCCCCAATCAATCGAATTCTGTTAGACTCCTTTTTTGGACATTCTAAAAGAAAATGTTCCAGTCTCCACTATTCCAAAATTATACATTTGGCACTCCTTTTCACTATCTTTCTCAATTTCTCTTCAGCTTAAACAGAAGTGAACCCCCCCACCCCCCCCACACACACCTATAAACAAAGATGCCTTCTCTGTATCGCTTTAACCCCTTATTGCCAATGTCGCTTACAATCCCCCGTGACTCTTTCTCTGGCGTGTTTTTTTTCCCTGGGTTGTCCCCACTTCTAAATCAGAGATCTTCATTGGGCAGTTCTCTATCCACTCCCTCACTTTCTCAATATACCCTTTCTTTGGATTTAAATTTTAAATATTCTCACCCGATGTGGCTGTACGCTATCATACCATTAACCCTGCCATTAGGAGCAGTTCTTTTTTGATTCCACTGTTTATTGAATTCCTCTTAAAATCAAGCCATGGCTGCTTGGTAGCAGCCATGGCTTTATTTTAAGAGAAATTCAAGTAAACATTCAGCAGGTTAGGAGTTAAATAAGTCGATACCTTTAAGACGATAATGATAGATATATAAAACTTATCGATGCAACAGTACAACTCCAATGTTATCCCAGTCACAGCAATTAATCCTAAGATCTTGAGTTGTTCGCAAATTTATTCACCAGTGGTCCTCAATGAATTCGATTATCTTGGGAAATTTCAATACATATTAACCTATCCGATGCCGTGTTCCTGCAAACCTAGTACATAACAAGCCTTTTCAAATCAGAAATTACGGCGACGTGAGGGAAGTTTTCGTTTACTTGTTCTCAAACAACCATTTTTGGGGTAACACTTTTGCAGGGTTTCGTTTCTTAAGAAGAATCATGATAAAGTGTTGCTGATGTTGCTGTGATTCATCTTCCCACCAAAAAGATAACGGTTTATCTAAAAGAAATGATTCATTTTAACTCTTAACTCATAAATCTAGTTATGGCTGTTGTTCTACTCAAGAAATCAATGGAAAAAAATTCCATTTAATTTACAGGGAAGAAATTTGATTAAATGTGCCCAAATTATACTTATTTCAGTGGCAAGAAAAATTCTGTCCTCGCTACCAATATCCACCAGCAGCATGCAAGAAGTTAAACAGGAGTAAAAAAAAAACCTTTAAAATTTACTTGACAGAGCACGATGTGGTAAATTTCTGAGGCGCTTCCGGTGAAACGGCATGGAGTTGAGTCTGACAAAATAGTTGTCCTCAAGGAAGCATTGTCCACGCGATGTAGGCGAGGGAACCTTTTTCTCCTGAGGACTACTATTTATGGAATACTCATCGACACAGTGTTCAGTATTTATATTATATCGAACAAACCAAAGAATCTAGCAACCCACCAGGACTCCAATCCTGAGTACACTTCCTATTGTCAAGGACCTTGCCCAAGAGAAACAATCTCATTCTTGAACTTAGAAATAACGAAACCAAATTCTGTAGTAAAAATTCTTAAATGGACGCGTTGTGTTCATAAGTTGAACGTCCTAGAATATTCCTGGTTACATGTACATTTACAAATTGTATAGTGCACGGGAGAAGTGCGCTTTTATTTTTAGCGCCTTCGGTAAGTTAAACTATCAGAAATAGCGTGGTGCCTTTCAGCAAATCAGAGGAAGAAACAGTCGCGCGAGATGTATTTGACGATAGGATAACCCAGTACCAGACACAACTTGAGAGCGACACATACGACCTTTGTCTAACTGGAAGGCTGTCATTTTTTGCTTTCAAAACATGGATTATGACACCTTATGGGAACGACGACGATTTTAAAATAACAATATTTGAATGGTGATTTTTTGTGTGCAACATTGGAGGTATGTGGCCGATACGTTGAATAAAGAATTGGAAGTTTAACCAGCCTCTTTGTCGTGTGTGTTCGAAGTTGTACATGGTATGTCATATGTGAATCAGCTCAAGGGTGCCGGAAACAGGGACAAATGTGCTCCTTGCCCTGATACAGGGGTCAGGGGGGGGGGGGGGGGGAGCGCGTTCTCCTTTCGCAAGAAGTGCGCTAGTGGAAAAGACTGTAGATTTCAGGGACACTAACTGAGACACTCGTTTCCAGCATGTTTTACGTGTGCCAATACCAATGGCGGGGGAGGGGGAGGGGGGGGGGGGGGCTATTTCAGGTATAATGATGGAAGCTGGTCGATAACCATCAAAGAAGCTGTTCGTTCGGTGGTGTGAGTTATGAAACATTATACATCGTCCTTTGAGTGCAACTAGGCGACATGTGCAATGCTTCAGCATTGCAGGTGGCGCCTTGTTGATCTTAGGTGACAATATATATAATGCCAATACTATTGAGTGTCACATTACAATTTATATGTTGTGGATTCACGGTCTTATCTCATACACAGAGTCGAGTGCCTATTTTGATACCCCTGTCGCCTTGCCCGCGTATGCTTCCGACGTCATTGGCTCAATTTGTTTTATTTCATGGGCGTGACAACCATTACTTATTCCCAGTTCCTTATGCGACATTCGTTATCAACCGATTTTATCGGTTGGTAACGAATGTCGAATAAGGAACTGCGAATAAGTATCGGTCATCATGTCCCCTTCATTTCACGGTTTCAGACCTTACAAAGTTAACACACGTTACCCATCCATTCAAGTCTCGGCACGATTCTGTGGTGTCTGTCGAAACCATTTTCCATGGACCCACTGATTCCAATGATAGATAATCAGCTGTGGCCCGGAGAGCAGAAATAAGATATACGGGGAAGGTATTGAAATTATAGTCTGTCGCCTCTGGTAATTATACGTGTTGTGACAATGGTGCTCGTCTGAGCAATTACTGGGTTCTCAAAATTAAAAGGGTGCTTACAACTTTAACTTGACTTGTTTCTTTTCCTGAAAGTGCATTTATTGTACAATGTGTATGTCGACCATGGTATTCTCATGCAGACATTGAAATAGAGTGGCATATGTGGAACTGTCTTATCGTGGTTTGCATCATATCTAGAAGGTCATAGTCAACAAATATATCACAATAAGATCGATTCAGAAAGCAGGATGTTAAAGTGTGGTGTTCCTCGGGGCTCAGTTCTTGGGCCACTCTTGTTTACTCTGTACACTTCTTCTCTAGGTCGCCTTCTTAAAAAACATGGCATATCATATCATCTGTACGCAGACGACACCCAACTGTACATTACATTCAACCCATCTTTTCCAAGTGTCTCACCGCAGTCACTAACAATGGAAACTAGCATAAATCTGGTGCGGGAATGGGTGATAGATTTTAAACTGAAAATGGATTACTCTAAAACTGAATTCTTAGTGATATCCGGAGTTCGCATGCCTATACCCTCTGTTACATCAATTCTAGCTGGAAACATCATCACTATGAAAAGTGAATCGGCCAGGAATATTGGACTGATTATGGACTCAAATTTAAAACTAGACATCCACATCAATAAAATATGTCAAAAATGCTACTGGCCGCTTCGTAATGTCGGAATACTGCGACCTTATCTTAACCAGTCAGCACTTGGAAAAACTTGTGCACCCCTTCATCACCTCACAACTAGAATATTGTAATTCAGTGTTAGTGGGGCTTCCCCAGTACCTGACTCAGAAGCTTCCAAAAGTTCAGAATACTGTTGCTAGGATAATTACTGGTACCAAACGCTCTGAACACATAACACCTGTTTTAAGACAACTACATTGGCTTCCAGTTAAACAGACAATTGATTTCAAAATATTGATCTTAGTATTCAAATGTATCCACAAACTGGCTGCAGTTTGCCTGCAAGACCTCCTCACTGTATATACACCATCACGCAGTTTCAGATCTAAAAAACAAATTCAACTAGTTGAACCTTTTAGCAGATCTAATCTGGCCAATGATCGTGTGTTCTCCTTCATCGTGGATCCCAAATTGTGGAATTCCCTGCCTATTAGTGTCAGAAATTCAGAAACTATCGATATCTTCATAAGAAATCTTAAAACTTTCCTATTTACTGAAGCATTCTCTTGAACCTCTCTAAGAGGCAACAGAAACAGATGTGACTCTTTATTTCAGAAAAGTGTATTTATTTCTGTCAAGCGTTTTAGAGCACTATTTGTAGATTTACGCTCTAGAAAATCATTTGCCCTGACCGTTAATTATTTCCAGTTCCTTATTCGACATTCGTTATCAACCGATAAATCGGTTGATCACGAATGTCGATTAAGGAACTGGGAATAAAAAACGCTTGACACGTCCGTACTAGCGCCTCTGTCTCCGCTACAACGGCAGATACACAGGTGGTCGGTAACCATAGCCTACGTCAATGACCAAAATGATGATGATAACTTTATTAAAACTACATTTCTTTTCTCTAAATGATCTTATTCGAATATTTCTATCTTATTACACATGTAATATTATAATATTAGAACGCTTCTTTTCATGTTCTATCGGTCGATAGTACCTGAGTTTGGGTGATTTCTGAAATAAAACCTGAAGCAGCAAAGCTGCTGAAGGTTTTATCTCAGAAATCACACAAACTCAGGTAGTATCGACCGATAGAACATGAAAAGAAACGTTCTTATTATTTTATTATGCCGAACAAAAAATAACTTCCATTGATAAGCGTTAACAGCAACATACCATTAATCTTGTAATAACAATGTTGTCGAATCTAAAAACATGACGTCATTTCGAACGAATGACGTCTCTTCGAAAATGACGCGTCACAAGTGCCGTAGCTTTGGGAGTTTCTATATCACCAAATGCCAGTGTTTACAACTGCATCATGCTGTTCATGTTATAATTCATTATTAAAGCTTATGTGATAAGTGCTACAAATTAATGGAATATAAATTCATGTTTCTCGGACGACGACAGTTGATAGAATTAAATTGAAACAATTTATATTGAACTTGAAGCGGAGGCTCAGTAAGGTCGGGGAGTACTAAACTCGTGGAAATATAATTGATTGAAGTCATAACTCATATTCAGGATTCACTGAAGTGGTGAACAACACGTGAGTTTTTAATATTTCTGATTCTTTTGAATTCATTGTTTGCAGTTAAAATTGAAAACACACCCACTGAAGATGATATATTTGTTGGTAAGTTTGTGTCTTTCGGTGACGAAAAAAGGTTAATCAGACACAGCGCCAGCGTGCGCAATCGACGCTGATCAATGGTAGTGGAGCTTACATTTTCTTTGTTCTCTTGTCTCCATGGAAGAACGTTCCGATAGTACCCGTGTTTTGCCCCAAAGCTACAGTACTATGACTTTTAGAAGGTGTCAAATTAACCAATCACGGCTGATGTTACAAACGTGAGGCATAATAATGTATTACAGGTATTTATAGTAGCTAAAGCTGGAGTAATACTTAGTTATTTATTAACGCGTATACTGTTTTTATAAAGGACATTAACACCTGAGCTCGTTCCAATAAGTGGTCATAAGCTATGTTTTTGAGACAAGAATTGAAAATATAAAGAAATTGTGCGACTGTCATCCCTAGTCGTATTTGGTGAAGGGTTAACCGTCATTTAGATATCATTCTTGGTAAAGTAGAAAATTGATTTTTCGCTTCTCCACCTCTCCTGTTCTTGTATACAAGGAATAACAGATGAGGAAATGCGAACCTTCGTATGCCTTTGTTTGAAATTCAATTTCCTCAGATATTCGAGATATAGCTGTGCGGGGAACCTCACGAAAAAGGGTTGCACAATACGTGTATATTTCTAATTACTCGCAGAACCACCGTGAGAGGAAATGGCAGCTAGTCACCAAATAGCGCGTGCCCTGATTAAAGATTTCATTTGATGCAAATGATACGTCGCAGTGTTTATTTTTCATTATCTTCCGATCTTCATGTTTTTCATCGTGGCAGATCGGCATTACTGCGAAAATGGTATTATCTGGCATAGAATATCTGGAGAGTTGGCACTTTCCTTATCACATTAACAACATTATAATACATTTCACATGGTTTGTCTGTTAAAAAGAAAATGACTTTGGCATTTTTGTGGAGTACGTGATGTCATGCATAGATGACAACTCTGCCAGTGAAAGAAAATTACAGAATTCCATTTACAGTACAGTCGCTGTTGACTGGTTGTAATCCACGCGTGGGCACAGAGAACACATTGGAACTCAGGCGGCGATTTGTCAATGTTTTGCACTCCTTGATTTTCTAGATTGCCAGGTCTGGTCTTTGGCCGAGAATAATGCACCGACATAGATGTTTTGGCTGCTCTGCCGCCACTGTGATTGATATTATATGTTAATGAATAGGTTAGAGTCACCTGTCCTTTCCTGTCACATTATTGTAAAGTGGAATGTCTATTTTCACCAAGTGTTCTTTCTTACCAAATGACAGTTCTCTTTACGTTACTCGTGTTTAACTCTATTTTTTGATGCAGTGTTGCGTCGAATTCAATTTAGCAGAACTACACCACGAGAGACATGTTTGTAGATGACAGAACAATCTATTAGTGGAGGGCAGAAAATGAATTGTTGAACAATCGATGTTCGGGTAGATGCTTAAGCTGTCATTATCCTGAACTTCAATTCAGTGAAAAGTGTCTGGAGAAATCAAAGTCAGCATTCTATGTATTCATCACGAAATTAGAACAGCATGTTATATTTTAACCTTTTAACTAATGTAGCGGCCATACATGTCCGTAGCCAGAAATTGTGTTGGGCAGGTACTCTAAATGATGATCGACGATCACCGGCTCCTCAGGGGTGACCATGTTTCGGCCCGGCTATGAAAAGTTTGAAAAATGATAATCAAAAGGAGCTCCGCGGTAGCATCTGGAAAATAATGTGCAAAATTTAGATAAATTAATGGGCATATTTTATTTTCCAGATTATATTATACCTAAAATGTAATTTTGGAAGAACTTAAACAGCGATAAGCTCGGTGTAACATTTAGTGCCTCTACCACCAGGACTATACAATTAGTTTATGTGAAACACTTAGGCACTCTAAGCCTCGGCAATAAGAAGTACCACAGAAAGTACATGCAAAGAGCATTCGTGTTTTAACCCTTTGCCTAACATGAAAAGCAGACGACACTTGCAAACAAAATTCTTGAATAACTATTTTTTTTCATTTTTTGTCTCAAAAAAATAGGTTATGACCCCTCATTGGAACGAGCTCGACGAGCTCGTTCCAATGAGGGGTCATGACCTATGTTTTTGAGACAAAAAATGAAAAGATAACGAAAATTAATTGGCGATTTTTGTAAATAGCACTGGCCGATTTTAAGCGGTTACGTTGGGTAAAGGGTTAAAACAGTATACTCAGATACATCGTACTCTCTCTAGCTAAGCGTAAGAGAGAACGATGTATCGGGGTAAGTGAGGTCGCCCCATTTTATCAAGACACAAATGGGAGATAGTCCCTCAAGTGGAAAGTTTTGAGGGCAAGTGCGTTCGCACCCATCGCTCGTCGCCTAGCTACGCGCCTGCCATATCAAGCAATCGCTATTCATATAACACGACATTCAGAATTAGTCACCAGCGCGTAGTTTATTATCCCTTATTGGAAACAGCTAGTTGCTTTAGTTCATTGAAGGGAACATAAGCTATGTTTGTGAAGTGAAAATTAAAACATTTATTGTTAGGTAATGAGCGTAATATAATCCGCGACCGGTGTGGGGGTGTAATTTGGAAGCGTAAATCTCACCCCAGGGAGAGATGTTTGATCCAGACACGAGGCTTGTAGGCAAGTGCGTTCGCACCCGTCGCTCATCGCCTAGCTACGCGCCTGCCATATCAAGCAATCGCTATTCACATAACACGACATTCAGAAGTGATCACCAGCACGTAGTTTATTATCCCTATTGGAAACAGATAGTTGCTTTAGTTCATTGAAGGGAACATAAGCTGTTAATTAAGTGAAAATTAAAACATTTATTGTTAAGTAATGAACGTATTATTATCCGCGACCGGTGTGGGGGTGTAAAGGGGAACCGTAAATCTTACCCCGGGGGAAGATGTTTGATCCAGACACGAGGCTTGCCTCGTATCTGAATCAAATATCTTTACCCGGGGTGAGATTTCCATATCCCACCCTCACACCATGCACTCGTATGTGATTTTTCTCCTACCACGACCCACGTCAACGAAATAAAAATACTTCTCATGCAGTTTACTGTTTTACTGATTGATTGTGGAGAAAAATTAATTGCATACTCAGAAACAGCAAAGAAAAGTTCGAATATGCCAAGGGTACCAAGGGTACATATCACAACAAGCGGCGTTAGCTCGCGAAAGAGATGTGTTAACATACTGAAGCGAGTTGAAATAGCTGAGATTCGTCTGACGCCACTTTTGAAATGAATAATGTCAATGACGTCATGTGAGGGGAGGTGATGTGGAAGAAAACTCATCCTCTCGTGGTTTGGGAATGGGAGGAGTAATTCTGTCAACTGAAGGCAATTTTTTTAGAAAATGCAGACGATGATGAAATACATGTAGTACGGCGATCATTTAGTATTCAAATAAGGATGGTCACATGGGGTGGATAAGAGAGATCTGTTTCTCGCAGATATCTCACCCGGGACATGCGTATCACGACAGGCAAGTTGTGGTTGTGGAAACACAATAATCCAAGTGAAAGGATGGAGTTTAATTAGTTTGTTTTATATTTCCTTTTTTCATTTTCAAAATAGTAGTCTTGGGCGAGGTTCCAAACCATCTTTCAATTGAGATGAAAAATTGCATTTCATTATATATCTTAAAGCTAGTCTTCCGCTAGGCCAAAACTATTGTGGTACCAGACGGTCTTTGGTGGACATCTCAAATGTTCCTCAAACGCCTTGGGAATTGACTACATCCCTTTTGCTTATCTGGCGCAGTTATACTGAGGAATCCGAGAGATCAACATCGTAACTTAAACTTTTCATTACCCTGGCTTGCAGCGTCCTGGATCTTCAGTGTGAATGATATTTTTTATGTAGGAAAAACACTTTGATGCCGGGGCTTCGTGCAAATTAGGTTGACACAGAAGGAGAGTTCTTCTTTGTGATGAACTCATACCGTGCAGAGTCCTCCGAAAATAGCATTTCGACTCGAGTCGACTATCGAATCGAATATACATCCAACAAAATTCGAAGCTAACGAATACCGAACATCGAATATGGAAGATCGCACATTTTTCAGCCTGTGGCCTAGAAGCGAAGATGGGGTGAAGGTGTAAACCTGATTTGTTCCAACTGTGATGACTCAAATCGCAACTGATAAACTATTCCAACTACATCATCAAGGCATGCCTTCTTCGAAGGCATGCCTTTATGATGTAGTTGGAATATCAATCAGTCCAGATTATAGTTAAAAAGCAAGACGTTCTATTTATTTATTTATTTATTTGTTTATTTATTGGAGTTTAACGGCATTTTAGACAGCCAGAGTCATCTCATATCGGACAGTTTTACGGGTGAAGGAAGCATAGGTACCCGGAGAGAACCACCGAGCAACGGCGAGCAAGAGCCAGACTCCCCAACGTACTAACTCCACACAAGCAGGGTTAGCACTGATTGAAGACAGATGCACCATCGACGTGCAGTACGCCGTAGTACACAGCGCCACCGTGCACCCACGTGGACAATCGGAATTAAGTGCCTTGCCCAAGGACACAACGCAGTTACCTCTGGCGCGGAAAGAACCGTAGACTTTTTGGTTTGAAGTTGCATGCCGTATCCAAAAATCCGCCGCTCTCACGCAAGACGTTCTGTTTTGCTTTCTGTGACCATATGCTTTTCGAATCGAATTGTTTTAGAATGTTGAATAATCGCAGGACCGTGGTGGTGTGTGGTTTTGGAGTTTTGTTTTTTGGTCTAAAACATCATAACTTGGCAATTTAAACAACGGAATCTTATTTTTTTGGTGATGTATAAAAGTCTTGCTCATTAGTCTTGGCATACAAAGCCAAAAAACTCCCTGACGTTACAATGTAACAATGCTCACGTATTTTAATTTTTCCGATATCGCGAAGTTGAAGGAATGTTTATTTATTATTATTTATTGGTGTTTAAGGTCACATATTTATGCACAATGGCTAATCATGACCGTGACAGTTTTACGGGTGGAGGAAGCCGGAGTACCCGGAGAGAACCATCGAGCAACGGCGAGCAACTGTCAGCTCCCCAACATACCAACTCCACACAAGCAGGGTTAGCATTGGTTGAAGACAGGTGTACCATCGACGTGCAGTACGCCTTAGTACACAACACCAGCGTGCCCCCACGTGGGCAATGTGAAGTGTCTTGCCCAAGGACACAACGCGGTTGCCGCAGGTGGGATTCGAACCGAGGACCTCTCGGCTTGCAGCCTGCACCTCTACCTACTGAGCCACCGCGCCCCCGAGTTGAAGGAATGAATATTAAGAAAAAAACGCTGATTGTAAATGTGGTCCCACAAGTTATGGCCCGAGCAACATACTTCAACATTTACGCTGCTTCATAAATTAAAATTTTTCTGATGATCATTTTTATTATGTGGTAAACGTGTGTGAACATCACTGCACACGCCTGGATTACGATCCACGGCGACTGTACGGTAAATTACATTGAATACTCAACGGTTCAATACTGACCAGCTATAACTACGTTTTGGTCTTGGGAAAGATATTTAATACCGATTCCCACGTTGGGCCACGGTGGAGCTGTGTACTAATGCGCACTATACGTCGATGCAAGCTCCCGAGCAATCAGATTTAATTCTGTAAGGAATTCGACGCTGTTATAGCCTGGAACCAGTCTAGTCCTTAAATAGTCCATCGCCTTTGTTTGCATTAAAATGTGACTATTGAATCTAAAAAATACCACAAACATTCATTTTCTTTGAATCAACGTAAGAAATATTTCTCAGTGGAGACTTTAACCCTTTACCTAACATGAAAAGCAGACGACACTTGCAAACAAAATTCTTGAATAACTAATTTTTTTCATTTTTTTGTCTCAAAAACATAGGTTATGACCCCTCATTGGAACGAGCTCGACGAGCTCGTTCCAATGAGGGGTCATAACCTATGTTTTTGAGACAAAAAATGAAAAAAAATAATGAAAATTAATTGGCGATTTTTGTGAATAGCGCTGGCCGGTTTTGGCCATTACGATGGGTAAAGGGTTAAAGACTTTATCAATATGAATAAACACTCTACACAGCTGTAGTTATATAATCATATCCAGCAGTTTTTCAAATTGCGCAAAAATCTTGATTGTTCAAATGTGATTTATTTGAGTATCTATAATTAGATCACGTAAGAATATATGTAATCTTATGGGTAAAAGGCGTCGCATTGAATGAAGGGTAGTCTACGCTCAAACTCCGTGAAAAGCAGGAAAACAGACAGCCTTCAACAGAGCCGATTTCGAACAGAATCAGACGGGTGACCTGACAGTTTGACGTCGATTGTGTATTTGCCTTCAACTGCGGCTGAATCTGCTTGTAACGAATTAGTAAGTTGAAGAGTTTGACAGTTATTCGGTGCTGCTCGGTGGTTCTCTCCGGGTACACCGTCTTCCACTACCCGTAAAGGTGTCCGGCACGACGTGGCCGACCCTGGTTGTTGAAGGTGTCGTTAAACACCAATCAACAAACAAAGAAACAAACATATGAGAGTTGGGTAGATATCCTATTGTGAACGATGCCATCTTACATCTCAATAAATATGTCGATAAATTATCCAAAACTGCTGGCGATAACATACTCTCCAACTCATTCAAGGGGTCGCACAAATGTAAACTTCCGAAAACCTGGATAACTCAGTTATCTCGTTATAATATCAGAGTTTCCGATGCTAATACGTTAACTAATAGTTATGGAAAATGCCTGAAAGATGTACTAGAATCTCAGCATAGAGAAAGATTTACTGAAGATATGTTTAATGATGACAAAATGAAAGGCGGTAATAAGTTACGAACGTATCGATTAATTAAAAATGAATACAAGCTTGAAGCTTATCTGAAAATCACCAGATCTCGACAGGCCCGTGAACTGTTTACCAGACTTAGGGCTAGTAACCATAATTAGGAAATAGAAAAGGGTAGACATAAACAACCCCCAACGCCCCTAAATGATAGGAGATGCCATGTATGCGGTACCGGTGAAACAGAGAGCGAAAAACATTTTGTTATGGATTGTGAGGCATATGTCGAAATTTGGGAAACGGGGTTCGAAGAAATTATAAAAGAAAACAAAGAATTTAAACAATTAAATGATTCGGAGAAATACTATTATATATTGAAAAACTTTGATAGTAAATCGATTAATATTATTTCTAACATGATCTGGTCATTCTTCTGTAAGCGAGATGACCTTGTTAAAGAAAAAAGTCATTAGTACTTTATTATACATCATATTGAGTAATTCTTCTTATTTGTTTTGTTTGTACTGTGTTACAGCCGTTATGGTGTTATGCATTAAACTATTAAACTAAACTATGCACGGGCTGTGATTTTGAACTGGGTTGCTTGACAAGTGGAAATTATATATCTGCACCCTCCATGGCCAGTAGATACTTGTGTGATTTGCGATGTCTCGTTGAAAAATCACCATACCATCTGAGAGATACAACCCACTACCTTAGAAAAATAGATGAGCTGGGGTGAGCTTCCAGATGACACTCTGTTGTGTACGATGGATGTAGTTCCTCTGTACACAAACATACTCCAGGATGAAGAGACTGAAGCCAACAGGAAGACGATAAACACTCATCCAAGTTTAACATCCTCCATCCCTACTACAAAGCACGTTGTAGATCTTATCACAATTGTTCTGAAGTTGAACAATTTTCAGTTGAATGGCATGAACTATCTTCAGAACAGTGGAACGTACATAGCTCAATCTTATGCCAATATTTTATGGATCGACTTGAGAAGGTGATTTTATTATCCTCGCCATTTTCCTCACCCATCTCATGGCTTAGGTTCATTGATGATACTGATTTAAAGTAGCGTGGCAGGCCTGGCGTTTTCAGGAGAGCGATTTATTCGCTCGCCTACTGCTCGCCTTAAAAAAAATGAGGAGGGAGAAAAATAGCCCTCCTAGCTTTAGAAAATAATGATTACCACAGCAGCTTATTCCTAAAATCCACAGGTTTTCAGATCTCTGATATGTCAGTGGTCTCTGCAATATGGCCACACTGCTCCTCCCACACCTTCGGGCCTTACCAAGGCCCGGAGGTGTGATAGGGGCAGTGTAGCCGTCTCACAGAGACTACCTGGTTAGCAGCACCACATAAAAAGTACAAAGCCCACTAGGCAGAATTCATTCATAGTACAACTTCATTTTGCCACTTTTAGCTTTTATAAGCTTGAGGAGAGCTAATCGCTCCCCTTGGCCATGTGAGGACAGCGATTTTTAGCCCTCCTGCATTTTTTAAGAATGCCAGGCCTGGAGTGGAACTAAATCTGATCTATTGGAGTTTGTCTCCTTCTGCTACTCACTCCATCATTCAATTAAATTCATTGCAGGAATCTCAATAGAAAGCATTACGTTTCTCGATACCACCTCAAGCACAGAAAATATTTGCAGAGTGACAAGTTTGAAGGTTGTATTGCAAATCCAACAGACCTACACCAGTATTTAGTTCCGTCTAATTTCCATACAGTTTCGCTATCAGAATCAAGAGTCCGCTGACAAGAGGTCAATACTATAAAACTTTTACAATTGTATTTTCTAGAATTGTATTTTCTAGTTATGACTTTAAATGGGGTAAAATAAACGATTAGTATTTTCACAGATCTGGCAATTTAATGATCTTCGGTCTCAAATTGAAAGCCACTGCTAAAAGCGAGATTTGATTGACAGTACCATCAATAAAGCTGATACACTACCACGAGGCGATATGTTGCTATATCACCCACTAGTGCAGAATGTGTGCATACTATTTGTCACAACATTTCACCCAGATCTTTCGAATCTTTCCAGAATACTTCGAAAACACTGGGTAATTATTGAGAATGATCAAGCCTTATCCGACACATTTCCCAAGTTTCGAGTAGTGTCTATTAAATATCAAGAAACATTCGCGACATCCTTGTTCATGTCAGCCTCAGTCCAGTCAATTTAGAACTTGGTGTCAGCCAAACCTGTGGAAAGACCTGTTGTAAAACAAGCATCATGATGCCTACAGCCGATCCAGTCAATAGTATCAGCATTGGGGAAGCGCTTAGAATTTGTTGCCGCGGCACCTTCAAAAGTCCAAATGTGATTTACGTACTTCAATGTGGTGTTTGTTAAATCCTGTATGTTGGCAAAGCCTGCGTTATCACGTGACGCGGCATGTCCGCTGGTCATCCTTTTACTTCGTTCCAGACCTTCATCATTGACGCCAAGTCCGACTGGACAAAAGCCGAGCGCGTCTCTCTACATGCATTCTGAATCGAACAGTTATGCATTTGCAGACCTCTCGGCCTCAACAGAACTTCGAGTAATTCTTGATTCCTTGAAATGTGTTTGAAGAGTATGTTGCCATCAGGTAACGTAATTTTTAGAGTTAGGGATATAAGAATCGTTTTCAAAGTTTAGCCAGAGGAATTTTTTACTTTATTGCTCTCAATCTTTTGTAACGTTTTAGGATTGTTCAATGCATCTGTTAAGTCAGAACTTTGCTTACAAGAGTTTCTATCTCCACATTTGGTTTCTAACATCGTCTGTGTGTATTTTTTCTTGTTGGGTCTGCAGGGAAGTGGCTAGAGGTGTCCGATTGGGGGTGTAGTGTGGTGAATTTCCAACTAGGGGGAGAGACCGGGAGGGGTAAATCCCATCCCGCCCCCCCCCCCAGTTGGAAATTCACTACTGAGAAAAATCTTGAAAATGAAGCCATGAAAAGGCGCATAACATTGATTCTAGTAACTGAGATGCCAACACATTTATAATAGAATTATCAAGTTGTTATTATTATTTGGTATTATTCTGGGAGTTGAATATGTGCAAAACAAATGCTCAAGCTGAGAACTTGGAGCAATTCATACTTCCCAAACATTAAATCAGATCTTATGCAGCAGGCCCGTCGGAACCGGGGGGGGGGGGCTGGGGGGGGGGGGGGCTGCAGCCCCCCCCCCCCAATAATTTGCTCATATTTCGTCGTTAGTTTATCCATGATGGGAGCAACCAATGTAATTTGAATAAAACTGGACATTACATTATTGAACTCAGATTAGAACAGTGGCGTAGGAACCGGTTGGGGTGGGGGGGGGGGGGGGGGTAAGGGAGATATTCCCCCACCCCCCACAAATTTGTCAAAAGTACCGTAGGCCTTACTGGGCTGGGTTGGTGGTTTCTCCACACCGGATGTCCACTGGTTACCAAATTCCGACATTACTGTTTGGTTCCATGTGGGCTTTCTTCCACCAATAAAACGGACAGTCGTGTTTTCGCCTAATTGTGGAAAGCGATGTTAAACCCCAACCAACCACAGGGTAATTCATTGCATGTTCACTATTCCTGTCATTCTGCTCGGAAATCACGCTGAATTGATCAGAGAGCTGACGTATTTCCTTATTGACGATGTATTTGCTCAGAATCACTCAGAATGCATATTTGTACATCTTAAATTAAAAAAATTTCCCGGGGGAGGTCCCCGGACACCCAAAAACGAGACGGGGAGGTATCCCCTCTCGTGCTCACCCCCACTCGCCTTTTCGCGGTTCGGATGACGCTTCGCGTCATAGGAATATACGATTTATTTGCTCAGAATCAACCAGAATGCAGGTTTTTACATCTTAAATTCGAAAATTTTCCCGGGGGAGGCCCCCGGACCCCCCCCCCCCCCAACCAGACGGAGGATATCCCCTCACGTGTTCACCCCCACTCGCCGCTCGGATGACACGTCGCGTCATGGGAATATAGGTCCTACCCCCCCCCCCCCCTCCCAATAAAATTAGCTTACTACGCCCCTGGATTAGAATTATGAACGTATCACTGAATGTATAACATGCACCTGCATACGTTGATGTGCAAACGTTTTGAGCAATTCCTTTGGCAGCTCCGAAGACCACGACAACCGTTGGCGTAATGATAAAACTAATGAATCCACCATAAGGCCTGACTGTTTTTTAGCATGACGGAATACGGCCACGGCCTGCAGGTGAGCCCGGTGTGAGAACCATCCCCAAATGTTATGGGGTTCTATTGGGATTTTTGAAACATTTTGTTAAAAAAACAACTTTTGCCGTTTAAAAAAATCAAGAGGTTTTTGCTTCAAAAGCTACCAGAATGCTTCCTTTGATTGTCCTTTTCAAAAAATTTTCTGGGGGAGTACCCCCCCTCCTCCCCCCTCAAAAAGCTCGGGCCTTCAGCACTCGAGCCAGATGCCTTCGGTATCTGGATACCCCATACCCATTTAGTATCGGCCAGTTCACCCAAATTAGCAATATCAGCCCCCCCCCCCCCCCCCCCAATATAAATTTCGTTCCGACGGGCCTGTGCAGGGATGATCCATTTTCGATGTTTCATCATTTTGTAACTGTGAATGATGGAATTAACTCAAGATAACGATTTTACATGTTGCGATTGTCTAGAAGAGCATTTCGAGGATTTTTTTTATTACGATAAGTAAACGTACTATAGAAATTTCGTACCGATTGACATTATGCATACCTATGAAGCTCGATATTACGTACACTGTAGTTGTAAATAGTAACAGTTGGAATTTGTGCCAATTTGAAACCGAGTTGGAATTTTGGGAAGTAAAGGAGACATCAGCATCGCCAAAGAAGCTCTAAAATCCAGAAAGATGGAATTTCCAACTTCACATGACTTGCCCTCCGAATTTCCAACTATAGGAAATTTTGACCAGGATTGGGGGGTGACACGTCCACCCCCAACTCGCCCACCCCCCTGTCGCCACGTCCCCGTGTGTCTGTACCCTTACGAAAGTCTTCGGCACATCGAAAGCTTAGTAGAAAATGTTTTTTCCTGTGCTGTTTCAGCTTTATACTGACGGATATAATATATATAATTTGTTATATCTTACAAGAAGAACGCATTTCCCCCAATACCATTAAAAACGTGTAGACAAAATACCAATCTGTATTGAGGGTAGCAACAACCGAACGTGCGATCATTCGATTGAGAAGGAGAACTATGTTTACCTGCACTCAGTTGGCATCGAATATTACACATGTCGAGGCCACCGTTTTTGATAACAGAAATTAAATGAGATAAATCACCAACACAACGAAATAAATTAGACTAGATCATTTTTGCCATTATGATATTTTTTTTTATATATAAGCCTAACATGCGTTAAACCTGAAAGTAAAACAAAGAAACACACAGCAGAAACACTGCTATAATCATCGGCGGTAGAATAAGTAGAATAAGGAATGATGGTTACGTCATACACAGCGCAAGTACGCAATACCATGACGTCATGATCTTCATTTATAAAATGTTAATTCATACATGCTGAATGAGCGTCAAAATAGACGCCGTAAAAAACTATACCCAACCACTACATTGTGTAAACAAGTCAGGAAAGGGGGGAATATTGTAAGATAAATTGATTATTGCCACCATGTTGGTTTTTGAGATGGTATTGAAGTCTCGACCTCGCCTCTATACTAGGTCCCATATCGACGACTCCTGTCGGACTCGTCGATATATGACTGGAGACGAGGTCTCGACTTCAGTACATCACATGGTGAAACTTCCATGGTTGTTATAACCTATACATATACAGGGACCGATCAGGACTATTTAAAATACGCTCTAGCCTCGGAGCCTATTTTTTCAATTCATGCGCCAGATTTCAATTTACGGAGTCACACCGCTGTTTGGAACACACACTGCAAGTATGTAATAGCTCTCATCATTTTCATTTAGTACACTATAGCAAACATTAATCTTCACTGTGGTTTCTGATCAAGTCTTGGCTGCCAATTTAGGCAGCCAAGACTTGATCAGAAACCATAGTGAAGATTAATGCTTGGTAATTAAGACTTGAAGTATTAACTTAAGCACTCTACAACAATGATAAATGATAATCATATATATATATATAATACATGTAAGAGTGTCTCTCTCGATTATCCATCGAAAGAATATCAAAATATGATCTGAGAAGTTACGCGCCAACTGAGAAGCCTATTTCTGAGATTTAAGAGCCAGGTCCTGATGTTTCAGAACCAAATACGCACTGGCGCATGCCCAGGTCGGTCCCTGCATATATATATATATAGAATGAAAGACTCTGACGCCGATGGGGATCGAACCACTGCCTTGATGAGAGTGCACTTCTGCGGCACCAATCGCCTAGCGAAACTTGACCAGCGCCATAGACCACTCGACTACCGACAAGCCCCCCAAAAAGGCATGCTAGCGGATTGAGCGTCCATGGAACTGGCACAGTCCACACGAAATTACTCGGTATCCCCCAGAATTAGTTATTTACAATGAATTATACCATGTAATGCAGATGAAATCGGTGAGAATCAATCTCTTTTTCAAATTTCCTGCTTAAGGTACAGAATACAGAATTCGGCACTTCTGTTATGCATTTTTTAGGATGAAAGACTCTGACGCCGATGGGGATCGAACCACTGCCTTGATGAGAGTACACTTCTGCGGCACCAGAATAATTTGATTTATACGCAAAAAATGTGGATACCAGATCGAAGAGGTGAAATTCAATGACATAGACGTTTGTCGGGGGGGGGGGGGGGGGGGGTAAGGGATATAAAACAAATTTACAGTGGGCTAGTAGACGACAAATAAACAATAAATCGACAGTGAGAGTCTGCAATAATTTAACCCCACAGCACGAAAGAGATATTGGATTAATTTATTTCTGAACCTCCCCTCTGTTACCGATCGGATTAACCCATCACAGTTTTGCATAAGGTGATACCACATATATCCCAAGAACATTAGGTTTCACTAGGGTAAAAAATCGGAGAAAGCTGATTTTTTCAGGGAATGTCGAGTACATGTCACTGAACGATTAGACAAAAGTCCCCTAAAATCACAGTTGAGCTTTTTTTTCTACAGCACGAACTTTGTAACTCCGAATTGATCCAACTGTATTTTTTGTTTACGCGTATTTCGAGCTACATAATGTCTAATATACATTTACCTAGAGGAAAATGTGCATTCTGTGACAATTTCTGCGAAAAATTATTGAAAATTCACAAAAAAGTATCGGATTTACGCAAAAAATGACGATTTTCCTAACGGATTTGCCCAAAGGGTCGTAGTACAGAACGGGATGTTAGTTGGACAGACGATAAAAAATCCACCACCATTTGAAGACTTTTATCATTGCTTACAAAATAGACATTATGGAAGACCCCCTCTGCTTCTGGCCGAGTTCCCCTTTTGGCATAAAATTCGTCAGCATGAGAACTCAACTATTTTCGGGCTTGGGACCGAACAGACACGTCTGGCAGCATTAGATCAATAAATAATATTTACAGAATGTACAAAAATCAATAAATAATATTTACAGAATGTACAAATCAATCAACATGGATTAAGTTACATTGACTATTATCAACGCTATATACAGAAATGACATGACCTATATACATATTATTCATCGAACTCAGAAATTTCCGACAGGACAGTGTTTCTGTGGTTGTTACAAGAATCCGAACTGCAATTACACAAACCTGAGCAAGAGAGTCCTGCCTTCTTACACCCACACCTTTTTGTACAAGCACTCTTGCAACCACAACTGATCAGATTCAGTAAGTTATCGGGGGCACATGGCTTTGTGGCTGCAGTCGGTACAAGAAGTCCATTGTCTAGCGACCACCCCCAATCCGTCGGAGGAAGCGAAGTGCCCAGCCATTGTTGGACCTGGAGATAACATCTGTAGACATGTTGTTGTGCAGCATCGCTGCTTGGTGGGAGTGAGGCTAGGTCGATGGGTTTATTCAGTTTAGATTTTGCTACATAACGCTTGTAAGTGACATGTCTGTATTGGTCGAGAGAGGAAACAGTTTTACTCCCGTATAAGATCAGGAGAAGTTGTTCCCCGGCAGCGGCTACTGCACTTGATGTACTGTCATCCGCCAAAATTGTGTTGACATACTGTTGTGAGTCGCTAGTAACATCGGAGACAATTGTACTGAATACTTTCTTCTTACCAACTCGAAAGAGTGCAGAAGTAGTGTCACAACCACTTATAGAATTAGCTACAAGGAGGTTGCTTCTATGGTCACCCATTTTGGTTGCTATTTCACTAACTGAAACTAGTAAGTTTGGGGTAATGGAATACATCATGTGAATATTACATCCCGGTTGAACTCGAGAGGTAAGAATGACTAACAAGTCTGTGTCTGTTCCCACAACAACATTGTTGTCATCTTGAGCGATGTCAAGTGCAGTTTCGGCTATCAGTACATCAGCATCAGCCTCGGCCTGCTTGGACTGAATATTGATAGCAGATAGCTCCTGCATTAGAAGATCGATCAGTTGGGTTTTGTTCTTGGCATTTGCAAGGAAATCGGATTGGGGTGTGGTGGCTGGTAACTCGGGTGAGATATTGATATCAATGGAATACCTGTCTTTAGATCTACGGGCTTGTTCCATTCCCTTTGTCGACATTGTACAAGCATAACCATAAAAACAACCACGACGTTCGCCCCAAAATGTCTCACCCAGATAATTGGAATATGATGTACAAATGTCCTTATATGACGACTGTTTAGGCCATACAACTGCCCTCAATAAAAATCCACCATCTACAACAAACAGAGAATGTTCTGGGATTTTAGTTTGCTCGGAACCGTATGTTTTGAGGATCTTACCGAGCGTGCTTTTCTGTGTCTTCCTCATTCCAGCAGAATCCAACAATGCTGGTGGTTTCGGGGCGAGTTCATATTTGAGATATTCTTCCATCTCTGTTTGTGACTGAATAACACATGTGATGCGGTTGAACAGAATTGTGGGGTCAATCACTACCTTACTTCCACGGACTTTGATGCTATTTGCCATCGATGCGAAAGACTTCACAGTGTCAACACGTCGTAGTTTGATGCTGTTGAACGTTTTGCTTACAACATTCGATACGCAACATTCACCACTTTTGCGAACTTGGTCACAGTTCACAGTTTCGTCGGCCACAAGCCCGGTCGCTATAGAGACTAATTGTAGTGGATCTCTATTCTGAAAGGGGGAATGCACACTGAGCCAGTTCAATAATTTGGTGATATCATTGGCATCAGTCAATTGTGAACTTTGACGGAGATCCCGATGTTGTTCGCCATGACCAGTGTGAACATGAACAAAATTTTCGAGAGCATTACATATCGGAAGGCAAAGAGGTAGTCCATGTACCCATTTCGCAACAGTGCTATCAGTTATTCCCCTGCCATGTGTGAGACCACCAGGGAGCTTGAACATTCTCATTAAACACTGCTCTATGGTCTGATCAGAAAATATCCCGTCCCAGAATTTATCTCAGCGCCTTATGGTAAAGTAACCTTTCTCAGTGAACAACTTCAAATCATCCTGTTGCATTATTTCTGTTAGCTCATTCATCTGCTGCAAATAGAGATGAGAACTTTTTGCGTATGCAAAATGACCACCTGCGTGAAATACTGGAATCATATTGCGAACACAATATGTGTGGAGTTCCCAGTCGCCTGTGCGCTCTGCTCTCAAGAACAACTGGAGAAGACCTATTTGCTCGTAGTATTGTACCCAAAGCTTTCCTGTGCGTCCTACGGACGCATTCTGGAGCAGTTCATGCAATTTTGACAGTAGATGGTTGACACTTTCTTGATTGACAGCGTCAGCTGTTGTACAGTCACCTCTGGCAAGTTCACAGAATATTTCATTGACTTCTGTGCAGTCTATGTTATCTAGTGTTCGGCTTTCTTCAAACACAAGTTTTGTAATGGCAATTTGTGTTAGCAAATGGGCACGAACTGCTCTTGAATATGCATGACCACTGATGAAATGATGGATTGACCCACCAGCATAAACAGTCCCCCAAAGTTCATCCAAGCCGCTACCAGCCATGATCGAACCAATTGCCCCTGAATATGACATAATCATATGGAAGCCGCCGAGTCTAACGAAAACTTTTGTCAACTTATCTGACGAAGACACAATCTCCACTGCTTTGATATAAAGTGGTTGGTCAAACGTCACTGGACAAACGTTCAGTCCCTGTTTCTCACATTCAGTTTGTGCAAACATGAGAGCAGTGTAAATTGTGCGATTATGTTATTTAATCGAACATGGAAATTGAAACAATGATGCTATAATACGGTATTTGAATGAGAAAAGTCGATGCCGTTTGAATTTGAGTTTAGGGGGTATGGTTAATATTTCACACGTTTCACCAGTTCATTATGGAATAAATGACTATTGGTATATATCATTATAAAGCCACTGCTTTTCTGCAATTTTTGATATATAATTTAACTCCCAAAGTAGTCGTAGATTTGATTTAATGGACGTTGTGTACCGTTGTGTGTATGAAAACAATAATTTTTTTTCGTAATTTTGTACATTTTCGTGAATATTTCACCACTGAGTGTGAGGATTGATACAAAGTTGGCATTTTCTGTTGGGGATATGTATTCTCAATATAATTCAGCACGATATTTATGATTCTCACCCTACTAAGGCGAATAAGAATGAGAAATATGGAGCTGGGTCGAATTTTTAAAAAAAAAATTTTTTTCATCCAAAAAACGCTATAACTAAAAAAGCTCAACTCGGATTCGCGGGGACTTTTCACACTTTATCCGCAATGTGTGTCCCGGAAACATATAAAAAAAATCAGCTTTCTCCGATTTTTTCCCTTACTTTCTCATTTTTATGTCTAATGTGCCTGGACAAATAGAGCGTCTTTGTTGAAACGGTTATAATAATGTCTCGTGCAGCCGACTATACGTCAAACACAGTCCGTTCAAATCTATACACGGCTAACAGTCACGGTGATTTCCTCTTAGTTTGAACGTTTACCAAAATGGAGACAGGCATTAACCGCTTCACGTTCAAGTAAAAACAGTATTATTAAGCTTTTGTTCATTTCCATTGCTACGGGGGTAGATCAAAATGGTTGGTGGTCTAATTTTGCTAAATATGCTGGTTCAAAATGATTTCCTCATTACTGTTCAATATAATCTCTCAGGACATGAATACACGTATTCCAACGATGCTCCACTATATAATTTCCTTCCTGTCTGCAGAAGTCAACGAAGGTCCCCTCATCACCAATGCTCTCATTGTCAGAAGCAAAAACTCTCCCTCACAGATGAGATTTTAGTTTTGAAATGAGACAAAAGTCAGAGGGAGCAAGATCAGGAGAGTAAAAGGGATGAGACAGTATTTCAAGCCACATTTTGCTGCTGCATCAACTACCAGTAGTGAGGTACGGCATTGCACTGAAGCAAAAGCAACACTGCTCAGAATTTTCCACGCTATTTTTCTTTCATAGTCTTTCCCAACCGGCAGAGTTATGTAGAAGAATATTGTCCATTTTTTTATGTGGCCATTAACCCTTTGAGACTTTAATTATCCTGACGTTCAAACGTCACTGGGAATTCAGTTTCTTCAACGTTTTTCAAAATGCGACGTCAAACGTCGGAAGGTACAAATAACAAGATATTTTTTCACATCAGCGCTTATCTGGTTGAGGGCTAGATTATTTTTGATGGTCTGAATTTGTTACTCAAAACTTGTTTCATTACAAATTATTGGAGAGTGCCCACAGGCACTCTCCAATAATTTGTAATAAAACAAATTTACATAAACAAAAATTAATTGTGTTTGACTGAATATGAAATATAAGCAAGGAAAGTGTTGGCTTTTGCTCTGGTATCCTCATTTTTTGCAAATCCTGATAGTGGCTTCTAGCTCTCAACCAGTTAGGACGTCTTGACAGCCGGATTATATTAGTATTTTAAGCTGCGATAGCATCTGCCTCAACGGTTATCACTGAGCACTATTCGGGAGAAATTAGGAATTTGAGATCAAAACTTTAAAAAATCGAAAAATAATAACAAAACAAATGACCACAAAGTGCCAACGTGCTGTTTGATTTCGTACGTAATAACACTTACAAAAGTATCAAAGGATTAAATTAAACAAAAGATTTCGTACGTAATAACACGTACAAAAGTATCAAAGGGGTAATCAGATTGTAAATCATAACTGAAGGCTTGCTATTCTAGAGGGTAGAATCCACTATCTTGCCAACAGGTGCCATTTTCTTGATTTCATTTATGAGTGTGAAGCAGGGCGCTTCCATCTCTCTCTTCACTTGAGTGATGACCAAATAAACAAAACAGAACAGTAGCAATTTTGGAAATCTCAGTGGGTAGGGAAAGATATTTTTATTGTTTTAGGGGCGGGGACGGGGGGGGGGGATATAAGAAAAAATAAAAATAAATAGCAATTAAAACTCGATGATTTGATTTCCTACCTGAAGCCAATACTATAAAACTTTTACAATTGTATTTTCTAGAATTGTATTTTCTTCCTATTAATATAACTTACAAAAAAGAATCATACGCATTTTAAAAGATATGGCATTTGCCAACTGGCAAATTATCAGATATTTGGAAATGCTAATGATTTATATTAAACCATTTAAAGTCATAACTAGAAAATGCAATTCTAGAAAATACAATTGCAAAAGTTTGGTAGTAATGGGTCCTAAGTACAGAATGCGAGTATAGGGGCATCGCGGGGATGAAACATCCGTCTTTACATCTTATTGTAATGAGGTACACTAGAACCACGTAATGTTCGAAATCACATGGATTACTCCACTTCTGTTCTAACCGCCCCGTTCTTTTCACTCTCTCCTTGGTGCTTTTATAGTGTATATTTCTCGGTGATATTTCAAAAGCAGTAAACTGCGCAACTGACACGAAATGTAAACTAAGACTACTGATAGTACGGGAGTAGTCGCACAATAATTCATCACTTAAAACCAACAGACACGAAACTTATAATGCAAAATCCATTGAATAATAGCTTTGGTCTGGCCACCTGTCAATTTGTGAATTACTTTATCAATTAAGTAAAGTTTCTTTCTGAATATCACTTACGATACATGTCGGCACGACCTAGGTTATTCATACGACAGCGTTCATTCTTGAAATTATCAATATATGATCTCATAATCACAGACCACAGGAATGTCGGAACTTAACTTTATGTGTGATTAATAGCGCTGGATATGTTGTTGATAGAAGGGCCTCGTCTGCTGCAGTAGTACAAGATGGACATTTGACCCTTTACCCAGCGTAACGGCCAAAACCGGCCAGCGCTGTTCTCAAAAATCGCCAATTAATTTTCGATATTTTTTTTCATTTGTGTCTCAAAACATAGGTTATGACCCCTCGTTGGAACGAGCTCGTTCCAACGAGTGGGTCATAACCTATGTTTTTTGATACAAAAATGAAAAAAAATTAGTTATTCAAGAATTTTTTTTTTTTTTGAAACTCGTCTGCTTTTCATGTCAGGTAAAAGGTTAACCATAATTTGGATGAAAACATAAGTGACTTCATAACGCGGTACCGATCGGTTTCACGTTGTGATTGTAAATGCGTGTGATGCCACCTTCTGGTGTCATTACAATAGCGAGCAAGTGTTGATAGGAGAACACTTGCCCCCCCCCCCCCCCTCTCTTTGTTGGCAGAGGCCATCATCTTGAATTCTATTGTGGTAACTAGATTGCTTGAACTTCAGAGAATGATGTCGACACTAAAACTGCCCATTCAATACGGCGTCAAGTCAATCAACGTAATAACTCCTCCTTAATGACGTCTGGTGACGTGAAAGCTGCTACGCCACAGCGTAACACATTCCACTTCATCAAACGTCATTGTGTTTACATTGAGCGAAACTAATAACACTGTATCAACTTTGCAGTCTGGGAATTTATTTTTGGTTAATAAAACTAAAATATGTTTTAAATATTCAATTCACATTGCAACGAAAAATGTGTACGTCATCAACATATTCATTTTTCACAGACATCAAAGTATATTCTTTAAATATCCGAGATTTAGATGCGTCGGGAAACTGAAAACCTTCGAGAATGTTTTTTGTTGTTGAGCATTGCTTATTTATAGTAATTCTGGCAATCCAATCCAATCCAATCCATCCCATCTCATCCCATCCCATCCAATCCAATCCGATCCATCCAACCCAATCAAATCCCATCCAATCCAATTCAATCCCATCCCATCCAACCCAGTCCAACCAATCCAATACCATCCCATCCAGTTCAATCCGATCCATCCCATCCAATCCAATCCAATCCCATCCAATCCAATCCAACCCAATCCAATCCCATCCAAAGCAATCTAACCCAACCTAATCCAATCCCATCCCATCCCATCCAATCCCAGATCCAATCCAATCCCATCCAATCCAATCCCATCCAACCAAACCCAATCCAATCCAATCCCACCCAATCCAATCCAATCCCATCCAATCCAGTCCAAGCAATCCAATCCAATCCCACCCAATCCAATCCAGTCCAATCAATCCAATCCTATCCAATCCCATCCAATCCAATGCAATTCAATCCAATCCCATCCAATCCAATCCCATCCCATCCAATCCAACCCAATCCAGTCCAATCAATCCAATCCTGTCCAATCCCATCCCATCCAATCCCAGATCCAATCCAATCCCATCCAATCCAATCCCATCTAACCAAATCCAATCCAATCCCACCCAATCCAATATAATCCCATCCAATCCAGTCCAATCAATCCAATCCAATCCCACCCAATCCAATCCAATCCAGTCCAATCAATCCAATCCTATTCTATCCAATCCCATCCAATCCAATGCAATTCAATCCCATCCAATCCAATCCCATCCCATCCAATCCAACCCAATCCAGTCCAATCAATCCAATCCTGTCCAATCCCATCCAATCCAATTCAATCCAATCCCAATCCAATCCAATTCTACCAAATCCAACCCTATCCAATCAAATCCAACCCAATCCAACTAATCCAATCCAATCAATTCATCAAATCCAATCCAATCAATCCAATCAAATCCAATCCAATCAATCCAATCAAATCCAATCAATTCAATCCAATCCAATCCAATCCAATCCAATCCAGTCCAATCAATCCAGTTCAATCCAATTCCATCCAGCCCAATCCAATTCAATCCAATCCCATCCAATCCAACCCAATCCAGTCCAATCAATCCAAACCAGTCCAATCAATTTAATCCAATCCAATCCAGTCCAATCAAATCAATCCAACCCAATCCAATTCAATCCAATCCCATTCAATCCAACCCAATCCCATCCCATCCAACCAATCCAACCCAATCAATCCAATCCAATTCCAATCCAATCAATCCAATCCAACTAATCCAATTCATCAAATCCAATCCAATCCAATCCAACCAATCCAATCAATCCAATCCCATCCAATCCAACCCAATCCAGTCCAATCAATCCAAACCAGTCCAAACAATTTAATCCAATCAAATTCAACCCAATCTAATCCAATCCAACTAATCCAATCCAATCCAATCAATCCATCAAATCCAATCCAATCCAGTCCAATCAAATCCATCCAAGCCAATCCCATCCCATCCAATCCAACCCAATCCAATCCCATACAACCAATCCAATACAGTAAAATCAATCCACTCCAATCCAATTCATTCCAATCCCATCCAATCCAACCCAATCCAGTCCAGTCAATCCAATCCAACCCAATCACATCCAATCCAACCCAATCCAAACCAAACAATTCAATCCAACCCAACCCAATCTAATCCAATCAAACCCAATCCAACCCAATCCAATCCAACCCAATCCAATCAATCCAACTAATCCAATCCAGTCCAATTAATCCAATCCTATCCAATACAATTCAATCCAATCCCATCCAAGCCAACCCAACCCAATCCAATCAATCCATTCCAATCCAATCAATACAATCTAATCCCAATCCAATCAATCCAATCCAATCGATCCAACTAATCCAATCCAATCCAATCAATCCACCAAATTCAATCCAATCAATCCATCAAATCCAATCCAATCAATCCAATCAAACCCAATCCCATCCAATCCAACCCAATCCAATCAAATCCAACCCAATCCAATTCCAATCGAAGTAATCAAATCCAATTCAATCAATCCATCAAATTCAATCCAATCAAATCCAATCAATCCAATCCAATCCAACCCAATCCAGTCCAATCAATTCAATCCTATCCAACCCAACCCAATCCATTCCAATCCAATCTAATTCCAATCCAATCAAACCAATCCAATCAATCCAACTAATCCAATCCAATTCAATCAATCCATCAAATCCAATCCAATCAAATCCAACCAATCCAATCCAACCCAATCCAATCCAATACAATCCAACCTAATCCAATTCAACCCAATCCACTCCAATCAAATCCAACCTAATCAATCCACCAAATCCAATCCAATCAATCCATCAAATCCAATCCAATCAATCCAATCAAATCAATTCAATCCAATCCAACTCAATCCCATCCAATCCAACCCAATCCAATCTCATTCCAACCCAGTCCAATCAATCCACTCCAACCAATTCCATCCAACCCAATCCAATTCTATCCAATTCAATCCAATCCCATCCAATCCAACCCAATCCACTCCAATCCAATTCCATCCAATCCAATTCAATCCCATCCCATCCAATACAACCCAATCCAATTCAATCCAATCCCATCCAATCCAACCCAATCCACTCCAATCCAATTCCATCCAATCCAATTCAATCCCATCCCATCCAATACAACCCAATCCAATTCAATCCAATCCCATCCAATCCAACCCAATCCATTTCAATCCAATCAATCGAATCTAATTCCAATCCAATCAATCCAACTAATCCAATCCAATTCAATCTATCCATCAAGTCCAATCCAATCAAATCCAACCAATCCAATCAATCCAATCAAATCCAATCCAACCCAATCCAATACAATCCAACCCAATCCAATTTAAGTTTATTCAACCCAATCCACTCCAATTCAATCCAATCCCATCCAATCCAACCCAATCCAATCCCCTCCAATCCAACCTAACCCAATCCATTCCAATCCAATCAATCCAATCTAATTTCAATCCAATCAACCCAATCCAATCAATCCAACTAATCCAATCCAATTCAATCAATCCATCATATCCAATCCAATCAAATCCAACCAATCCAATCAAACCAATCCAATCAATCCAATCAAATCAAATCCAATCCAACCTAATCCAATCCAATCCAATCAATCCAATCCAACCCAATCCAACTCAACCCAATCCACTCCAATCAAATCCAACCCAATCCAATCAATCCAACCCAAATACGATCCAGCCCAATCCAATCCAATCCCACCCAATCCAATCAATCCAATCCAACCCAATCCAATCCAATATGATCCAACTCCACCCCACCCACCCCATCATACCCATCCCATTCCATTCCATCCCATCCCAGCCATACCATCCCACCACCCCGCCCCATCCAAATCAAATCAAATACGATCCAACACCACCCACCCGACCCCATCCTATCCATACCATACCATCCCACCCCATTCAAATCAAATACGATCCAACCCAACCCGCCCTCCTCACCCCACTCCGTCCTATCCATCCCATTCCATCCCATCCCATCCAATCCAATTCAATCCAATCATGAAAAGTTTACCAATTTGATAACGTTCACCAACTGAAAATAAGTACTTGAACAAACCGTTTATTGGTGGAATGCAGAATACCGTATTAATTTATATTGAACTGTGATAACCAAGTTCGATTATATAACTGTAAAATACATTTCCCTTTCTAAGAACTGGTAAATATCGAATAAATAAGAAAATATAAACTCACGTGACGTGGAGTGTCTGCCCCCCCCCCCCCCCCCACCCCCAGTCACAGTATATTTAGATTATTCCCACCTTGGCAGTTCTTTGATGGGATAATCGAGACCTCCTGTCTGCGTATATTTCCACGAGTTCGATGGACGAGTCGGTACAGGAGTGTCGCCGGGGGGAGGGAGGGGTATAGCGCCCACACTCGGTTAATGCCCTCCCCAACCCCTACCCCCCCCCCCCAACCCCATCTGAGAGATCGGCCAAATTCGTCGGGAAGTTAAAATTATGCAAACACAATAAAGATAGGCACAATACTCCTGAAAACCCGACACCCATGCACAACAGGATTAACCCGATAGATAAAAAATAGGGAGAGTCAATTACATTGTGAGAGTTCTATTTAGACCGATATCAGAAACTTTCTTCGCAATCACTGGTTGACTCACATCTCGTCTCTGATGTGAGTTATATCGTATTAAATTTGTGAATCGTCTTGACACCTGTTTTTGATATCCGAGTTCCACTTGCCACACAGTTTTTTGCGTTTCGTTTTGGCTTTCAGAAAGCCTCCAGAGTCACGGATATTGTGACTTTTCCCCAATTATAGAACAAAGATATCTTCCACCTGGCCGAACCATGACACTCCAGCCATCTTGTCGGGGATCATAGTTCCAGCGTCGGGAAAATCCCTGGCGCCACCCCCGAATTGATATAGGTGCCACAGCAGAGGTGAAGACTTAAAAACTCAGAAGATAACGTCAAATCTATCTAAAAATATCGCCTCTGAAAAGTGACTAATTTGTCATTTAAACAAGGAAGTATTTGATTGTGCGCAAACCTAAGTACCGCGCCTGATATGACTATGCATATTGTACCAGTTAGCGTTATTAACTCAGTTTGTACTATCAAAACGAGTGTAACAATTGAACTGTTCGATTGCTTTGAGTGTACGTGGGAGGAGGGGGTGCTACCCTCAATACTGAATTAATTGGAATTATATGTTGCCTCGGCATTTACTTCTGTTATAAATATAAACCGACACTTGAGTGTAATAAGTTCATTAAGTGCTTAAGCATTGCAGACAGCATCTTGTTACACTCAAGGGACGAAATGCAAGTAGAAAAAAATTGGGTCTAAATTGTCTGCTTTTCACATGGAAACAAACATCATTTTATAATTTTTTTCTTCAAGTTATTCAAGGACTACAAAACACTAATAACTAAGATGACCGATTTGGGTGGGGTATGAAAACTTGATTTATCCCGACAGTCGTATTTCATGTACACGAATAGGTCTTGGTGACCTTGAAAGTGACGTCATACCGCGGGGCATTGCGGGTGATAAGTCGTTTGTCACGGTAGCCCACGTGAGCAACCATGCTGAGACGGCTTGCCGGGTGGTAGATATGGGAGCAAAAGGCCACTAATATATGAACGGAGCGTGTATTTGAATGGTGTATTCGTTTCAATGGGGATATTTTTTGCTGGCGCGAATTCTTCTAGAATGTTCGTTTTCTACATATTACGGACCCTGTTCTGGCTAGGCGAACATTCTATGTATTTATAACAGCTCAATACTATCACTGGCCTTGTTTCGACATCTGTGCACATCCAAGGCTTAAAAAGTTCTACCAGATCTCTCCATTTATGTAAACCCCGCTCAGTGCCATGCCGTTGTCAGTCCCTTCATTCATTTATGACCCGGGCCAGAGTTAGGAATGGGCAAGCTGAACAGTTGTCCAGGGCCTCCACAGCCGGGGCCTCCACATAATTATTTCTTGAAAAAGGAATTGTAAGGAAAAATGTAGGCTGACCTGATCGACGCGCAAGTATCAATCAAAACCATTCTGCGCGCGTTTTACGTCATACATACGCAAGCCATATTGTATTTGTTTGTGAGTGGTAGAAACTGCTAACTGCTTGTTTCCCTGTCATTGCTCAGCACACGTAGCAGACAAACATGTAACGTCATCCATCTCAACATCGATTTGCTTTAATCCTTTACCCAACGTAACGGCCAAAACCAGCCAGCGCTATTCTCAAAAATCGCCAATTAATTTTCATTATTTTTTCATTTTTAGTCTCAAAAACATAGGTTATGACCCCTCGTTGGAACGAGCTCGTCGAGCTCGTTCCAACGAGGGGTCATAACCTATGTTTTTGAGACAAAAAATTCAAAAATTTAGTTATTCAAGAATTTTTTTTTGCAAGTGTCGTCTCTGCTTTTCATGTTAGGTAAACGGTTAAACTAAGGCTCTGGTTTGCTATTCAATGGCAAACACTAAATCGTGAAATAAAGGGGCATCCATATGTCTACATCCGGCCTTGTTTATGACAAATGCTTGACACTTCCTTACAAAAAAAAACATATTCCAAACAAAGTTAGGAAATGACACATGCAGTGTTTTGCGTATTAATATATTGGACACAGAAGTGAAAAATCCGATACCAGAAAAATTTCAAGCGACTGTGATATTTTTTTCCTGAATCTTTTGCATTTTTAAAATGTAAACATATAGAGAAAAACTGACACGGAGTCGGAGAAAGAGGTAATGCACTGCGTTAACGCTGTAAAATATAATTAAAGCAGAAAACAAAGTCTTGATGTGCGCACGTGCATGTACAGAAAAACATTCAATGGAAATATTTTTGTATTTTATTTCTTGACGTGTAACTTTATTGAAACTCCATGATTGCCGTTAGCAAAAGACGTAGCACTTCCAGTAAACACACAAAATCTGTCTAAATATTTGTCATTAAATCACATTGGATGACATTGGATGACTCCACGGTTAACAAACCTGCAATGTAACTGACAGCCATCAAAATGAATTGCATTCTTAACTGGAATTAGCTTGCGCAACGCCACTGAAAGCACTTCATTTCGTTTTAATTGAATGATTCATACTGAACTGTTGTTGATGAGATAGGTCATTTACAGTATTAACCAAGAAACCTCCGATCGTTTTCATTGTTTTCCATTTTTGAGATCCCGCTGTACAATAGCTACACTTTCACGATACAGGGGCGTTTTAACGTTTTCAAAGTGGAGGTGCTGAATCTTAGGTTCGATTTTTTGTATGTGTTTGTTGTAGGGAGGAGGTAGGGGTAAGCGTGGTTTTGCTTCTGTGTGTGTGATTTTTTTTTATATTGTTCACACTAATTACCGTGTAGGTGAAAAATTTAAAATACCTGTGTACCTTTACTAACGTTGACAGACAGTTGTTTTAAACGTTCCACTCTCGAGTCAGCGGCGTATCTACAGAAATTAGCGCCTATTGCATACGCATATGAATAGAACGGCATGCTGTTTCCATCTTAAAACAATTTTCTTCAAAATAAATCGCTGCAACTAACGTGTGTTCTATATCTCCCACATAGCCGAATTTCTGCCTACACAAATGTGAACTAACGTGTGATCTCGCTTTGGCGAGATCGCACGTTAGTTGTTCACATTTGTATAGGCGGAAATTCCGTTGAGACGTAAAAAGCATATTTGGCATAGTAAAATCAGAGAAGGCGGAAAAGCAACACAACCTCCCCAGTTTGCGCAGGAGAATGACCTTACTGCCAGCTAGCACTTAGCCTCAACAGTGGTACTATGAGATATGTGATCGTGTTGCTCCAAGCACCGTATTTGTACCTAATAATTTATACACGTAATACAACAATCCGACCCCCTAGTCGTTCTCACCCATAATAATCAAAGACAGATCATACATCTAAAGAAAATTATTTTTCACTATTCGTGGATGGCTTGTTTGACTTTAATAGAAACTGCTCAGCGGCACCCCTGCTCCCTTCAAGAGGCACCCAGTGTACATGCCTTACCTAAGGTACGCCACTGTCGCGAGTTAGTTGAAGTGGGCGATTTCAGTGAGTGTAAGGCAATCCAAAGAGAAACAGTGAATAGCTACAGGTAAACGGAACACTATATTTATAATATTTGTGGTTGAAAGTGTCGGACATTTTTAGTCCACCCGTCACTGCTATGAAGTGGCAATCTTGAAAGTTCTCAATTTCAATTTTATTACATCTAAACCTGATAACGTCAGAAAAAGTGCGTGTGATACACATCCGACCGCCCGGCCCCTCGCAGCCTGCGATATCATTTCAATTCTCCATGTATGTGACCCCAGCCAAACACAAGCTGCTCACTGAATTCAGTGTCAATATCTCCTTGTTCCGTAACTCCCAAAATTTCATGCTATTCGTCTAAAATGTTTTTCTTCCAAACAACAGCCCATGATACCCACTGGAATGACCTTGACGAGCTCATTCCAGTGAGGCTCGTGAGCTAGAAAAATAAAGGTGAAATAAAAAAAACAATAGAGGCGATTCTTGTAGCCAAACTCACTGAAAAATAACGATTTCCTTCCAAACCATACCAAATAACCCGAAAGGAATGAGCTCGGCGGGCAGTTTGTTGTTCACAAATTATGATTTGAAATCTGGAAATAAAAGAATATCATTATATAATTTAGTTTTCTTTAATGATATCCGACTTGCTTGCAAATGGTTGGTCGAGGTGAGTTTTTCATAACTCGATGAATAATTTTCCTATTGTAAAGGTGCTTTTGCTTTGTCCCGCCTAATTTCCATAATAAAAATGTATGAACGTTCACTCAGAAAAATCCAAGTTCTCCGTAGGTATTTCGGAATACCCGGGCCCCTGGAATACCTATAACATTGATTTTTAATATCTTCTCATCCTAATCTGCGCGCCGAGTTGCAAAGTGCCGGTTTATCATTGAGTGTGAGGTCTGCAGTCCCTGATTCGAGCGCCATCTGAAAATGTTGTCTGCCACAGTGGAAGCGTGGTCAAAAGATATATAAAGGAAATTAATTTCATTTAAACCTTTGAATTTGAATTCAACTATTGATTGATCTACCCCACAGATTAACTGAACATCCATCCTATTTATTTGGAATACCAAATATTCTGGAATACCAAATATCGTTTGGTATTCTGTACTACCATTATTTTGGTACTCCTATGATGACAAGTGGAGTACCAAATTTGGTACACTGGAAAACGTGGATTTGTTAGAGTGTGGTCAATGCTGCAATTAAACTGACATTGCAGCAAGTGAACATTTCGTTAGTATTCACGTGGGTTGCTCGCACTTGGTTTTCTCTTCAGTATTCGAGACAACCATGTTTTAGCCTATGTTGAAAATATTAAAACTGTCGTCTCTCCAAAAGTTGATATGACTGTAAAGATATAAATGACAGGGCTTTGGCGCATTATAGTACATATAGAACATACCCATAGTAGCTTGATGTACCAAATGTTCACCACGAATGGTGAACATTTGGTACACCAAGCTAAAGCAGATGAAATGGTTTCGCGCGCCGAAGGCGCGCAGGGACGGTGTGCGGCAAGCCCCCTTTGATCCTCTTTAACTGTAGGGTTTGTGTCTTACCTGGACGTGGTAAAGGAGGAGAAGGTATGAGTACTCAGCGGCGCTTCTGTCTTTTGTGTTTTTTTTTTCTTGAGAGGAGGTGTTTTTTTGGAGAGACCGTGGCAGGTGACTGACTTGGTTCGTATGGTCAAGTCCTGGCTAACTCTGGAGTAGTTATGAGTGGTGAGGGAGGTGTCTGAGGCTTTTGTTGTGTTTGTGCCTTCATCAGTTTAGTAGATATCCCTTTGATCATCCCTAGTAGCTCTTGGTGTTGTCATTCCGCTTCCTCTTGATAACGGTCTCGCTCTTCCTGGCGTTTCTGGCTGTCTTGCTTGAACTGCTCCAGCCTTGGGTCCGGGTCCTGGTGTTTTGGTTCCAAAGGGAGAGTGAGTGAGGATCGGGAAGTGGCGAGAGGGCAACTTCCAATTCCGCCTCAGTCTCCACAGACCCCTCATTCGGCAACTCCGGCTAGGAAGCCGACAGTTGGTGGGTCTATCCGTGGGAGTGGGAGGCGAAGTGCCGGCCGCCTTTGGCTCTTTCTTTTCCTCACCGTCCTCTCTCTTCTTCTCCAAAAACGCCTCCAAGCGTCGGGCATTCCTCCGCTTGGTGGACAGGCTCTTTCTTCTCTTTTCGGGGCCTCCAGACCCCCTTGAGTGAGGACCAGTGTGAGAGGGGATCCTCTCACAGAAGGTACTACCTCTACCCATGGGGGTGGTATTTTGTTCTCATTGGTAGTAGCTCTAAATTCCAACGTCAGATAGACGCTCTCGCCCTTCATCTGGACAGTCCAGGTGATGGGGACGAGATACGTCCATAGGTGAGATGGACTTCTGCAATGTTGCAGGTAAATCCAGTGCCCCCATGTTGTTTTAGTTGAGAAGTTCACACTCAGAGATCAGAGGTGAGAAAGACTTCGTGTATATATCATTTATACCATGATCGTCAGATATTTAAGAGTCGCTGTTAATTTTTCTCGATTTTCCAAAAATTCAATGAGATCGCGACTGGATCGAAATTATCTGCTCCTTTTTTATCACAGTACTGTATCTGTTGTCTAGTAATTTGTATTTTGACCAAATTCAAATTGTCATAAATGAGCCTACCTTGACTTCACTGCCCGTGGCAATAATTTTGCTGTGAGAAAATGTAATTAAAGTCCCTCAAATAAACAATTAAACGAACAAACAAACAAGCAGTGAAATCTTTTTGGCATGAGGCGGAGTGGGTGGGAACAGATTAGAGAAAAACGCAATTTCGAGAACGAAATTGTAAGAAGGATAGAAAAAAGAAGGAAGGCCCATGCCAAGGTTAACACCTAAGAGAAGTCTGGAGAATTCTTGTGTTTTCAAAATAGGATACATTGATATCCAGGGTCTCCGTAGCAAAATAAGTGAAATCACGACAATTGGACAGGGTGAGAATCTTCATTTAATATGCCTGAGTGCGACGTGGATTAGACGGGATGAACGGGTTGACCAGATTAAGGGGTATGTGTGGTTTCGAGTAGGACGATCAGACGTCAGACAAAAGGAGTAGGACAAGGTATGTACATAAAGAACATGGGCGGCGGAACGGGGGGGGGGGGGGGGGGGGCTGGGTTTGCTTCAGTCCCTCCACTTTTTTTTGGCGGGCGATGTTTTTTGTATGCATATATTTTAACAGAACCAATGACTGGTGAAACAAGGGGCGGATCCAGAGCCTCCCACACATTTTCGCTAGCTATGTTTCTCTCGTTATAGTTCAGTGTCGATGGATTTCGGATCATTTTTGCAGTAAGTGGCAGCAAACGCTAAAATGTATACAGTCTGTTAAAAAATCGGTTAACTGAAATAGATCATAATCTTATAGACACACAAATACCAAATCCACCCCTGACAAGATAATCCACAGACAGTACAATTGATGTAAACGTCTGGTAAAGCATACAGGTGAGGTCTATTTATCAGCTTTGGTCGTTACGACCAAAGCTAATAAATAGACCTCACCTGTGTGCTTTACCGACGTTTTTTTACGGCTCCCAAAGTGTGAAATCTTTCAAATACATGTCCTGAAAAATCTTAAAATATCCACACAGATGCGTGGAAATGGGGAGAGGGGGATCCTGGAATTTACATTTTTCATACCGACGACCATCCATCGCCCGATCCAGCGCCCGATCCCCCCCCCCCCCCCCCCCCACCCACACACACACACACTCACACACACTTTGAAAATCGATTCGCCGCCCCTGAAGGAGGAGTTAGGTCTTGTGATGATCACAGACCTATCGAAAGTAAATATAACAAATCCTGTAGACGCGGCAAATTGAAATACAGAAGTATTGCTGTGGAGTTGTATACTTGATAGTCGGGGGGCCAAGCCTGAGTAGAACAACGATACTAATACGACACTTAGATCTAATGGAACAGAAGTGGTGAACAGAGAGTTCCATATTATACAGATGGGGTGACACATTGAGGACGGAGAGGGGCGTATTGTGGGTGGAGGTAAGAAAATCAATGTAAATGGGAGGAAACTGTTTGAATTCAAAGATATCGAATAGGGATGCAAAGGGTAAGAGTAAATGTACCTGGAAGAGGAATGACAGAAAGACAATAATTGACCATTTACTCTCTAACCCCGAATTATGGAGAGAAGTAAGAGACATGGAAATAGATGACGAAGGAATTTTGGAGTAATCCGATACTGACCGCAACTTGATAGCAATTAGGATTAGGGGCAATAGAAAGGAAAAAAGGGTGCTCTCTAAGGAAACTGGGAACAGAAGTAGATTGAGGTATTGAGAAGAATGTAAAATCAAAGCTAGTCAAAGGGGAATAACGTTGAGGAGTTGAGGAGTTGGCTCATTCAACGGTGTGAAGTCTTACAGATGCTGGGAGGGAAAGCACAGAGGGAAATTGAGTGTCGACAAAGGATTTAGGATATAGAGTAAATAATGAACTAAAAATGCAATAAAAGGGAGGAAGAAAAAAGGTGCTTCCGATAGAAAACTTAAGGTAGTGAATGATACATTCACTAAGGCCAAACAGAATAAAATAACTGATTCTCAGGCATTTTTTTTAAACGAATGAGGGAGGGCGGTTTTTATTTTTATTTTTTATTCCAGTTGTGAGGGCCTAAAATTAAATACCAGAACTTCCACGTTGATTTCACTGAAGGTTTTTTTTTGTAACAATGATCATCCAACCCAAAATCAATATAAAACAACTAAAATGGAGATGGAAAATAATAAGGAGTTTTTTTAACTGGTTGAGTGCTAGAAGCCACAATTAGGCTTTCCAAAAATGAGGGTACCAGTGCAAGAGCCAGCATTTGCCTTACCCATGTTTCGTATTCAGTCAAATGTAAGGGGGCGCGGTGGCTCAGTAGGCAGGGGCGCAGGCTGCAAGCCGAGAGGTCCTCGGTTTGAATCCCACCTGCGGCAATCGCGTTGTGTCCTTGGGCAAGACACTTCACCCCCATTGCCCACGTGGGGGCACGGTGACGCTGTGTACTAAGGCGTACTGCACGTCGATGGTGCACCTGTCTTCAATCAATGCTAACCCTGCTTGTGTGGAGTTAGTATGTTGGGGAGCTGACAGTTGCTCGCCATTGCTAGGTGGTTCTCTCCGGGTACTCCGGCTTCCTCCACCCGTAAAGGTCATGATTATCCATTGTGCAGAAATGTGTGATCTTAAACACCAATAAATAATAATAGTCAAACGTAAATAATAGTTTGTTTATACAAATTTGTTTTATTACAAATTATTAGAGAGTGCCTGTTGGCACTCTCCAATAATTTGTAATGAAACAATCTTTGATGACCAAATTAAGACCACCAAAACTAATCTAGCTCTCAACCAGCTGAATAAATATTTATTTTGTACATACATATGAGAATCGTGTCGCGAACAGAATAACAATACTGTTAAAATCACAAGCTATGATAGTTTCATTCATTTTGAAATTTCCGAAATAAATATGACGAACGCGGGCCGAGAAAACGAATGCGCCGCTGCCTGAGAATCAAATGATTAATTTCCTTTTGCCTAAAAGTAACAAAAACGAAAAGGAAGGGGCAAGAAAAAAAGGTAACCCGTTACCTAACACGAAAGGCAGACGACACTTGCAAAAACAATTCTTGAATAACAAAAAAACTTCAATTTTTGTCTTAAAAACATAGGTTATGGACCCCCATTGAAATGAGCTCAATGAGCTCGTTCCAATGAGGGGTCAAAAGCTATGTTTTGGAGTCAAAAGTGAAAAAAATAATGAAAATTGTATGGTGATTTTTGTGAATAGTGCTGTCCGGTTTTTGCCGTTACATTGGGTAAAGGAATCAAGGTCAAAATATGAAGGAGTGGAATGACAACTACATTAAAACTATTAGGAAAACAGGGTGGGGTGGGGTAAAGTTCTAATGTATTCTGGAAATATTTAAAAAAAACTAACAAAGGCAATACCGCATAGAGTATTAAGGTGGATGGCAAAAGCAGTGGTGGCGCCAGGGGGGGGGGGGGGTGGGAGGGGGGCAGCCCCCCCATTCGAATTGAACTGTGTTACAGGAAGTGGCATATACAGAAACCACACCAGTAAACTTAATGCGAAAGGGAAAAGAAAACTCAATCAGTTAAAACTTCTAGGAAGACATAGCTTTAACCCTTTGAGACATTAATTATCCTGACGTTCAAACGTCATTGGGAATTCAGTTTCTTCAACGTTTTTCAAAATGCGACGTCAAACGTCGGATAGCACAAATAACAAGATAATTTTCAAATTAGTGAGTATCTGGTTGTGGGCTAGATTATTTTTGGTGGTCTGAATTTGTTATTCAAAACTTGTTTTATTACAAATTATATGTACATAGTACACACAAAAATGTACATAGTATGGGTACACATAATAACTTTGATCAATATTTTTGAGTTATCGCATTCCAAAGAAACTGATTGGAGTTATTCTTAATTTGATGGATAAAGGGTTGATATCAGAGGATCAAAATAACAGATTTACACCCAAAACTATACACCTCAGCACATCAGTAACCTAAACAGAAATTTAAAGTAACAACACAATCTGATTAATATTATTTGAGGTATTGCATGTCAAAGAAATAGATTGAAATTTTTTTATTAATTAAGTGGATCAAGGGTTAATACCTCGGGATCAAATGATCAGATTTATATAAAAAAAAAACTATACAGCTCGGCACATCAGTAACCTGAACATCTATATGAAGTAACAAGACAATCAGATTGATATTCTTCGAGTTATCGCATGTCAAAGAAATAGATTGGAAAAATGCACAATTTGATGGATAAAGGGTTAAAATCTCAGGATCAAACTACCAGATTTACACCAAAATCTACACAACTCGGCAAATCGGAAACCTGACCACACATATGAAGTAACAAGGCAACCTAATCAATATTTTTTAGGTTACCGCAGGCCAAAGAAATGGATTGGAGTAATTCTTAATTTGATGGATAAAGGGTTAGTATCTCAGGATGGAATAGTCAGATTTACATCCAAAACTATACAGCTCAGCACATCAGTTACCTGAACATATCTACCATGTAACATGACAATAGGATTGATAGTTTTTTAGTTATCGCATGCCAAAGAAATGGTTTGTGTTAATTCTTAATTGGAAATGTAAAGGGTTAATATCTCAGTATTGAATAATCAGATTTACACCAAAAACTACACAGCTCGGCACATTAGTAACCTGAACATAAATATAAAGTATGATAACAATCTAAGCAACAGTTTTCAAGTTATCGAATGCCAAAGAAATGGATACGGACGCCGGACGGACAAAGGGTGGACGAACGAACGAGGGCCACTCCGGATGCCATATCGTAATCTACAATCCGTTCGCGAATTGTACACTTGAAGTAACCCCTGTATATCCCAAATGATCGCTCGTGAGTTCCTCCCAGACTTACACGTGTTGGAATTACACACCAGTGCACAGAATAGCACCGTTTCACAGAGCTAGTACGTGGAAGTGTCCAAAATTTATTCACTACAATTTCCAAAATGTAGGGAACTGCATACCATATCCAAAGATATCACCGTCTTATATTCGTGCGGACTGAAAGAGTCCAAAAGCTATTACTTACTGGGTGGCCGCCCATTGTTTGGACTCACAAAGCAGACCAGTTTGTCAGAGCTACGGCACTGAAGCGTTCGAGTGGCAATCAATAAACTGAAGAGGTCCCAGTTTTTGGAAATACCAAACCATCGAACAACACGGTCTTAGAAAGGTCCGCTTTGTTGGTTTTCAAGAACCATTAGTTACAAATCCGGCTGTTATTAGCATGTGCTTGGTATTGCATATCAAAACACACATAATAGCTTAGTTTTACAGGGTGACTAAAATGTAAGTGCCATGGAGCCATTCATAACCCGGACAACTTTCAATTGTTTGGAATTGCAATCTTATATTAGAAACTACAGGTGCGGCATGGTAGAGCCCACTAACCATTCATGCTTCAAACGTTTGGAAATACATACTAAAACTACAGAATAGCACAGTATTACCTGGGTACTGCAACAAGTTGCCAAGAACCACTCCCTACACAGAATAACGGTTTCATAGAGATATACTTTGCTTTGGAAGACGGTGTGTCCCAGAGTCGTTCGTTACAGACACGGCTTCCAAATGTTCGAAATTTGATACACACAGATTACTACATGAGTCGGTCGATCTGGGTCGACGGATTCGAAGTGTCGAAACGAGATCAGCCAGACCAAACAAGACGCCGTAGGCGTCCTGTTTGATCTGGCTAATCTGGCATCGTCAACTAGACGAAATGTGGAAACCCAGATTAACTGACTGTTGTAATAACTTGATTTGTATATGACAGTGGATCTTTAAAAAAAATGAATATGACATCTGGAATGTAAACAAAAAAGAAAGTATGAATGTTTGTCCGGTGTGTTCAGCGCTAACGTTCTCCGGATTTTATTTCGCGTTTGTAAAATTATCGCATCGAATATATCCGAATGACAGTGACGGAAGGAGACAGGCCCGATGTGGAATTGGAAACGTTTCGAGACTCTCGTTTCCTGGCTAGCCAGAATTGATGAACGAACTACTTCAGTATTGATGGGATATTCGTATATTATCTATACAAAAAAAAACCACCGAAGCATCAGTTGAATTCTGTACGCAGTGCGAAGCTGTTATGGCCTGGAACATATTTAGCCCCCAAGGAGATCATCGTCTATGTTTATATTCGCTCGTTTGGAATATTTCAGTTGGTTGGAAAAGCGAACCTATGTTTCGCTTTTCCGACCAACTGATATATTTCGGACGATTGAATCTGCGAAATTTCATAAAGATTCATTTTTTGTGAATCAAAGGTAGAAATGTTTCTCAATCGAGACTTAACCCTTTCATCTAACATGAAAAGCAGACGACGCTTGCAAAAAAAATTCTTGAATAACTATTTTTTTTTCATTTTCTGTCTCAAAAACATAGGTTATGACCCCTCATTGGAACGAGCTCGTCGAGCTCGCTCCAATAAGGGGTCATAACCTATGTTTTGAGACAGAAAATGAAAAAATAATGAAAATTAATTGGCGATTTTTGAGAATCGCGCTGGCCGGTTTTAGCGGTTACGTTGGGTAAAGGGTTAATTTGATCGAATTTTTGATGACATTACAGTCATAAACGAAAACTCACCACAACCGTAGTTTTATAATTACGCCGGGAAGTTACACAAATTATGTTACTATTTTGATGCTTTCATAAGGAATCAAAAATGTATTGAATGTAATATCCATAACTGGGGTAGGGCTGAAACGGTTGACTCATTTACACAACCGACTAATCGAGAGCTATAACCGGATAATATCCGGTTAACCGTTGCCATTATTTCACCGAATCTGGCATCAAAACTATAGGAATTGGAAAGCAGTATCCTCAGAAACTATTCCGTAGTGTGTATACAAACGAACGTTGTCGAGTACTGGACAACGTTCGTTTGTATACATACTATGGAATAGTTTCTGCGGTTTCTCAGTACTCACGGAAATTGCCGATCATTCACGAAGTCTTGAACGCCAAAGTCGATTATTTCTAAATATATATATAGCGCTGTTTCGAGGTGTAATCTATCTCAAAGAAGAAGCGTTTTAACCGTGGAATGACGATCACTATCGATATTTCGTATAACCGGTTGACGTTTTTTTTTAAATCGGTTTGGTAGGAAACCGGTTTCAAACAGGATATCCGGTTAACAATTTCAGTACTAAACTGGGGCAGAAAACTTGAATATCTTTGTAAGTAAATGCACATCAAATTACATCAACGGTCGTCTGCGCACAAATTTCCACAAAAAGTGGGGTAAACAAACAGCCCACAACACCGTCGAATTCCGAACAAAATGAGATTGGTAGCATGAGAGCTGGAACAACCCATTAACTCGTGGATTTTTGATGAGGTGCTTGAACTCAGTGTATACACCTGGAACTTAATTAAGCACCCTCTGAAATGTTTCTTGATAGTGAAGTTGCTTTTACTGGTTATTATGTTTTAACGATTGCTGTGTCTTGCAGTACATTTCATCTAGTGAAACATGATGTTTCTGGTTGATAGCGTACCCCAAACACATCCCCTCGTCGACGTGAAGCATGCTTCCCCGAATGTTACAAATAACACTATCATCCACATGCAATAGCTGGGTGTAAAACAAGAAAATTTGTCACTTCTTTTATCAATAAATGTTGACATGGCAAGGAGGAGACTGTCAGGGGCACTAAGATGGCACACTGTTGGCATGCATGCAACAGGCATGTCATTCAAAGCTATTGGAAGGCACCTTGGCTATAGTCATTCTGTCATCAATAAACCAACGATTTTAAGGACCGACCAAGGCCCGGACAACCCCAAAAGACCTCTCCTCGGGAAGATCGGAGTCTGGCATGCCTCGTTAGGCGTGAACCCTTTGCTTCAAGTGGTGTTATGAAACGCCTTTGGCTCCTCAACGACATTGGAATCGCAGGACGTGGAGAAGAGTCCATTTGTCAGACGAGAGTAGGTTCCTGCTTCACGGATGGTCGCATGTAAGTGTGGAGGCACAGAAATACTGCTTACGTGCCCAGGAACATCAGACCTACTGTTCCTTATGGTGGAGGATCAGTAATGATCTGGGGATGCCTCTCTCATGATTGTAAACCTAATATGGTGATTGTATATGGGAATCTCAATGGTCATCAGTACATCCAAGACATTTTCAATCCGGTTGTCGTGCCTCATTTTGACAACCACCTGTTAGCTACTCGTCCTGTATTCATGGACGACAATGCAAGGCTACATCGTTCCCATGCTGTGAGAGCATTCCTTCAGAACAACGCTATTAAAACACAACCTTGGAATGCAATGAGCCCCGTTTGGAATCCGGTAGAACACATCTGGGACTTTCTTGGACGTCGTGTGCAAGCAAGGGATCCACATGTACACAATTTGGCCGATTTGGAAGCTGCATTGCATGAGGGGTGGCTGCAGTTGCATCTGGACCGTATCAGAAGGCTCCCTGGTAGCATAAGAAGGAGGGTTCAGGCTGTCATCCGGGCACGCGGTGGATACACTCGCTACTGATGTCAGTCACTGTTATTGTGCTCAGGAGATCACAAGTTGCATTTTTTGTCAGAAATTACCGGCATTCTTTCATCATGGACCGTTCCAGCACCATACATGTCGAGAGAACATTTTTCCATCAAAAATATTACTGACAGATATGTGAAATTAGCGCCATTAAAATACTGCATATTTTCATCATTGTGTTGTCTTTCATTTGTCAATAGACCATTCTTTCCGCAAACAATCAATTTTTGGTCATCTGGAAGATAGCATGAAAGTAATGACAGTTTCTATTAACACCACTGCGCAAAAAAGGGAATGCTTAGTTAAGTTCCAGCTGTATATCTGTGTGGACACTTTTCACCATTAAATAACTACATTCTATTGGTCCAAACACTTTTCCAACAATGGGATTAATTTTTACCGTATGTTTGAGTGCAAAATCTCCCTTTTTGGGAATAATAGCTGACACACGGAATGAGAGATGTCCTGCACAAGTGTGGCTGTGAAGAAGAACAGCATCACATATAATCTTAATAAGGCATGTAAAGCTGGTAGCAATCACATTCTGTGTGTAAAGGAGGTTTATTATTCAGCATGTATTATTGTGACATTAATATAAGAACTGAAACACAATTTTCATCAGCACTAAAACGAAAAAGATCAAGCCCTAATTATAACTAAATCCTGTGACTAACCAGTGATTTGTATGCGAGTCGAGTCAGTTGTGAAGATGTGTCGGCACCTGCAGTAGGATTTTTTGAAAATGTTATCTGCTCGATTTTTTTCTGCAGTTTTAATTCCAAATTCATTATAACCTATTTAGCTTATATCGCTCCCCCTAGTTGGAAATTCACTACTGAGAAAAATGTTGAAATTGAATGAAGCCATTAAAGGGGGCATAAAATTGATTCTAGTAACTGAAATGCTAATACATTTATGATAGAATTAGCAGGCTATTATTATTTGGTATTATTGTGGGAACTGAATATGTGCTAAACAAATGCTCAAGCTGAGAACTCTGAGCAATTCACACTGACCTAACATTAAATCAGATCTTATGCAGGAATGATCAATTTTCGATGTTTCATCATTTTGTAACTGTGAATGATGGAATTTACTCAGGATAACGATTTTTCATGATGTGATTTTCTTGAAGTGCATTTCGAGGATTTTTTTATTACGATAAGTAAACGTACTATAGAAATCGTGTGCCGATTGACATCATGCATACTTATGAAGCTCGATATTGCACACACCGTAGTTGTAAATAGTAACAACAGTAGGAATTTTATCCGATTTGAAACCGAGTTGGAATTTTGGGAAGTAAAGGAGACATCAGCATCACCAAAGAAGCTCAAAAATCTAGATAGATGGATTTTCCAACTACTCATGACTTGCCCTCCGAATTTCCAACTATAGAAAATTTTGGCCAGGATTGGGGGGTGACACCCCCCCCCCCCCTCCATATCCCCACATCCCCTGTCGCCACGTCCCTGGCTGGAAACCATTGTGAAGATGTATGATTTCTTGTATATGCATTCTGTTTGATTTTTTACACAGTATACATTCCAAGTTCATTATAACTTAGTTGGCTTTCGTTCCGGTTTTTATTGTAGTTAAAGCGCATTGCTCGCGGTGGCTCAGTTGGTAGAGGTGCTGGCTGCAAGCCGAGAGGTCCTCGGTTCGAATCCCACCTGCGGCAACCGCGTTGTGTCCTTGGGCAAGACACTTCATCTCCATTGCCCGCGTGGGAGCACGATGACGCCGTGTACTAAGGCGTACTGCACGTCGATGGTGCGCATGTCTTCAACCAATCTAACCCTGCCTGGGTTGCAGTGCGGAGTTACGATGTTGGGGAGCTGGCAGCTGCTCGTCGTTGCTCGGTGGTTCTCTCCGGGTACTCCGGCTTCCTCCACCCGTAAAACTGTCACGGTCATGATTAGCCATTGTGCATAAATATGTGACCTTAAACACCAATAAATAAATAAATAAGCGCATTGCAAGTGATGAAAAGTGTCGTTAAATCGTTCACATAGTTGAGAACGCAATTACTCCTACTGTCAGAAAATTTAATTGAATTACTTTCTAGTTGTCTGAAAAAAATGTGCATGTGCTACTCGACTTACAACACTGTAATCCCAAACACATGAAAGTTATCTACCTAATAAATTGCTCCAAGACACTTCCATGCCGAAGCTCTGTAAAACTATGATACTTAGTGATTTGGGTTTGGAATACCAGGCACTTGGAATTGTCTGTATAATGAATAGCTCTACCATGCTGGACCCAGGAGACACTATTATTCTGTGCTTTAACCCTTTACCCAACGTAACGGCCAAAACCGGCCAGCGTTATTCTCAAAAATCGCCAATTAATTTTCACTATTTTTTTCATTTTTTGTCTCAAAAACATAGGTTATGACCCCTCGTTGGAACGAGCTCGTCGAGCTCGTTCCAACGAGGGGTCATAACCTATGTTTTTGAGACAAAAAATGAAAAAAATTAGTTATTCAAGAATTTTTTTTGCAAGTGTCGTCTGCTTTTCACGTTAGGTAAAGGATTAAACCCTTTACCAAACGCTGACGATATCAAAATTGATTATTTCAAATATTATTTTTTCAAGAAATTTCAACAAAACTATATCATGTGACCCCTCATTGGAACGAGATCGTACCATTGAGGGGTCACATGATATAGTTTTGTTGAATTTTTTTTAAAAAATTTTTTAGTTTTTTAACCGCTAAATTTGCATATTATCCGAGCTGGTGCGGCGATTCTTCAGACAGAGGGTTAATTTGTAATTTAAAATACGTAGAAATCGTCTGCGTTATTTCTAGTTCTTGGGCACTTTCCTACCGCACTTGTGTAAAACAGAGAACTTTTGTTACTTTGGAATGTAATTTCATTTTCCAAACACTTGGAACTATGTTTAATGAATTGAACCTGGACCCTTCATTGCGTTTTCATGTAAAATTATTCTATCATTTTGAAATGGTCAGTAATTCTGAACATCTGGTGGTCTTCCATTTAATGAATACCCCCTGGACACGTACTGGCCCTACAATGTAAAATCTCGCTTTGGCATGTAATTATAAACGCTTGAACATCGTCTGTTTAATGAATGGCTCCTGTTTATTTCTTTGCCAAGTTCTGCCGTTCTATGGTTTGGTGTTTAATTCTGAACATTTGGAAGTGGTCAATGTAATGGATGACCCCTGGAAACTTACTAACATATCGCACCAATGTAAAACTGCACTTTTCTGTGACAATGATTGGCCACGTAATTCCAACGTCTTGGAAGTCACGTGTTTGATGATTTATTTTTTGGGTACCGCCATACTGTATCTTTGTAAGATTTTGCAAAAATTGTAGTTTTGGTGTCTGATTCCAATCCCAAACGGTTGAAAATCGTCAGTTTAAAGATTCATTCTGTCCTGTAAAACTGAACTGCATTATTCGGGGATTTTTATATTTAATTCTAAACAAGTTGCTACTGTCTGTGAAATAAATGTCTCTTAGACACGTCCATGCTGTACCTATGTAATACATTGTGATCTGATGGTTATGATACTTATAATATTACTGCTGCGAATATCCCCTCAATACCACAGCAGTTCGTCCATCAATGTCGGCTAGCCAGAAAACGAGAGTCTCAAAACAGTTTCAATTCCGTATCACGCCTGTCTCAAATGGGCCTCTCCTGACGTCACTGACGTTAAGACATATTGGACGCGACAATTTTACAAACGCGAAATAAAAACTCAAGAGCGGTGGCGCTGAACACTCCGGGCAAACATTCATACTTTCTGTTCTGTTTACATTTCACGCATCGTAGTCATTTTTTTTAAAAAACGCTCAAACTGTCCCATTAGTGTAACTCAATTCCCGTAGAAAACCAGTGTGTCCAACAATACTATACTAAAAAATAGAGATCATTAACATCAGTCCAGGCCTTTAGATTCTTCCCAACTAACGACGGTAAACGCTGTGCCCAAATAAGATATATGCGCCCAAATTATGCGGGGTTTGAAACATTTCCAAAGTTTTGCAGTGTTTCGGCAATATATAGTTTGGCCAGGTTTCCCCGGATGCTTACAATACAGCTTAGAGCTTACCTTCGAATCAAACAATGCAACAGATAAATAATTTTTTAAAAAACCCACAGAGTTCGCCACAGAAAAGCAATCGGCGTCGACAGTGTCGTACGGCGATTGCTTTTCTGTGGCGAATTTTATATAATCACGCACTTCAAGCTTGAGATCTATTATATTGATGTTTGTGGCATTTCTCGGTAAACGACATGCGTAATTTACATTCAAATAGGACTTTGGATCGACACTGGAAAACTGAGAAACCTTCTCGAGTTAGTCGAGTACCTTCTCGAGTTAGTCGAGTAAACTTACGTACGTCAAAGGGTGGTGGGAACCAGTGATAATGGTGAAGACCTATAACAAGGGGTTGTAAACTGTCATTTTAAGACGGGGGACCTAAAACCCAAAACAGACGCCAAGAAGAAAATACCGGTGTTTTTTTTCCAACCATGCGGGCCGCATCCATATTTGCCGTTGTGCCCAAATTAGACTGATATAAAGGTCAGCATCATTCCTAACCTAACCTAATGACGTAAATAAACATTAAATAGCGACTGCATATACAGAATAAAGAGAGAGTAGATTACTACTTAATCGCGGCGCCATATATTCTCCACTCGAAAGTATTTATAATTGTTCATAACAGCACGAGAAACACTTGCAAACTTTCATCACATTGACCAACGGGAGCGATCAGGTGGCCCAGATGATGAAAGTTTGCAAGTGCTTCTTGTGTCTTATCCTCAAACATTGTAAATAATTACTGAGTGAAAAATCTATCCCACAGCGACTTAGTAGTAATGCACCTTCCAGATTCTGTAGTCTCCATGTTTTCTTTAATAACTGAATTCAATTTTTATAATCTTTATTGGAGTATGAACGTGTGGGAATGGGTACAAATTATGTATGAATCCCTAAGGGATTCATACATAATTTGTACCCATTCCCACACGTTCATACTCCAATAAAGATTATAAAAATTGCATTCAATTCTTATAATTACATTCCGTAACTGTTTAAACTACTTTTCTTTCCCCGACGAATCGTCGTTCGCCGTTGTTGAAAATCATACGACTTTCAGTCGTTGGTATGAAGAACTAGCGCAGGCCTTTGTTCCGTCTAAATGATATCTCAAAAGCAAATAAGCTTTAATTTTCACAACTTTAGAAATGGAAACGAGTGTTTTAGTAACGGGCTTTATGCCACAGTTGGGAAATGTCACCAAAAAAGCTGACCAATGGGAATTGAGTATTTGGACCCAAAACGTATAACTACATTAATAATGTAATTATTTCTATTTGAACGGTTCAGTTCGTGATTTCAAGACCTACTTCGCTGACAGCGCATTATATTTTGCACTGCACGGCGCAAACGTTCTTGTGTGGACCCGGTGGTCCATGTGATGAAAGTTTAAAAGTGCTTCATGTGTCTTGTCCTCAGAAATTGTAAATTATTACTGAGTGAACTATCTATCACACAGAGATTTAGTAGTAATCCACCTTCCACGTACTGTAGTCTCAATATTTTCTTTCTATTTGATCGGTTCCGTTCGTGATTTCACTACCGACCTCGCTAATATCGCATTATATTTTGCATCACACAGCGCGAACACTCTTTTATATTTCAAACTACATGTACTTCATGCTTCTGCAGTATGGAGCGCATTTACTAACGAGAATTTTCTGCGCTAATTATATCGGGACTTCTAGTTTCAACTGTAAGTAAGTAAGTAAGTAAGTAAGTAAGTAATAAGTAAGTAAGTAAGTAAGTAAGTAAGTAAGTAAGTAAGTAAGTAAAAGTAAGTAAGTACTAAGTTAGTAAGTAAGTAAGTAAGTAAGTAAAAGTAAGTAAGTACTAAGTAAGTAAGTAAGTAAAAGTAAGTAAGTACTAAGTAAGTAAGTAAGTAAGTAAGTAAGTAAGTAAGTAAGTAAGTAAGTATATCTTTATTAACAAGGTCTGCTAACGTTTACACTCACCAATCGCTCTTCTTCACGACTCCACTTTTGTACCTATGTAAAATTGTGCTATTTTCTGATTTGCTACATGGTAGTCACCTGTGTAATGGATGGTTATGGGTTATGATCTGTTCTGTAGACTGTGCTGCACTTTGGTTTTGGTATGCAGTTCCAAACACTTTAATGTCGTCTACCTTGTGATTGACTTTTACACACATAGGCATTCCTATAACTGTGTGTATGTTGTTTTGTGGCTTGGTGACTCCGAAAACGTGGAAGCCATACATGTAAACAGAAGCTCTTGTACTAATCCATTCCCAGTATAGGGGAAACTGATATTCTGTGAATCTAGGTAGGGCTGTAACGATTCGTCGCAATTTCAATGCATCGCGATACATTTGTTCAAGATACGCATATCGTATCGTTTCATGTGTATCGCGATACAAAACGATACACTTCCAGGTCGGCATGATGTAGTAAGAACTTCCATTTTCAGGCCCAACAAGTCTATTTTGTGCTTTTCCAACTTATAATTCCACTTGTTCAATTGTATTTCAGTAAAATATCAACTCTGTGTAAATTATAAGCATAGTTTGAGGCAACACACCTCTCACCTCATGAGTTGAACCCAGACTCCCAGAGGCCCATTGGCTGAAACTCATTTGTCTTTCTCAAGCACTAAAAAAGAAATTAGATGTTACTGGTCAAATGAAAGTTGGACTCTGTGCAACTTGTGGGCCTTTTATTACTGATAATTCACTCTCAATGTACTGCATGTAACGTATCGTGAAAAAATTGTATCGCGAAAAAAAATCACGATGCATATCGTATCGTGAGTGAGGCGTATCGCTGCAGCCCGAAATCTAGGATTTGGTATGTAATTCCAATGTTTGGACTTTATCTGTGTAATGAATGTCTCTTTCACTCTTGCACACATCCATGCCATAGCAAGGCAGTATTGTGTTTCTCTGTGGTTTGCGGTCTTTGTAATGGCTATCTCTTGGATACAAGAATTAGTACTGAAATGGTTAACCGGATAACCAGTTTGAAACCGGTTACCTACCTAACCGATTAAACAAACGTCAACCGGATATCCGAAATATCGATAGTGATCGTCATTCCACGGTTAAAACGTAGTAAAGCTGCCGTTTCTTCTTTGAGATAGATTACACCTCGAAGCAGCGCTGTATATATTGAGAAATAATCGACTTTGGCATTCAAGACTTCGTTAATGATCGGCAATTTCCGTGAGTACTGATTAACCGCAGAAACTATTCCGTAGTATGTATACAAACGAAAGTTGTCGAGTACTCGACAACGTTCGTTTGTATACACACTATACACACTACGGAATATTTTCTGAAAATACTGCTTTCCAATTCCTATAGTTTTGATCCCAGATTCGGTGAAAGAATGGCTACGGTTAACCGGATATTATCCGGTTATAGCTCTCGGTTAGTCGGTTACGAAAATAAGCCAACCGTTTCAGCCCTAACAAGAATAGCCTTTCAAATATTGATTTGATTTTATTTCATCTTTATTTTCCTAGCTTACAAACCTCAGCGGAATGAGCTCGTCCAGCGCATTCAAGAGGGAGCCATGGGCTGTTGTTTGGAAGAAAAACAGTTTAGAAGAAAAACATGAAATTTTTGAGCTTACAGAATAAGGAGATATTGGCGCTGAATTGAACGAACTTGTATTTTGGAAAGGGTCAAATACATGGAAAATTAAAATTATATCGCAGTGAGCCGGGCGATCTGGAGGAGGGGCTGTATCCCCCGCACGTTTTCTGATGATGCAAATTGTTTTACAAATAATTATTAATGTAGTTATACGTTTTGGGTCCAAATACTCAATTCCCATTTGTCAGCTGGATGAAAACGTCATGACCAAATGTAATTCATTTTCCAATGAATACATTTGGTCGAACTTTGACACGCATTTACGGTAGAGCGCAGTTGACAGAATGTAATTCGAGCGGTGTTTGGGCGGGTTTTTAACTTTTAGCGCCTCTCGCTGTGATCAACTCCGCTGCTGTTTCTTTGGTGACTCAGAGTTGTGCGCTTTGTCTTTTGTGTGAGGGTGGTTTTTCGCCTCGTTTGTTCGTACATGTTTTATTTCGTCTTTCTGCTTTGATGTTTGGTAAAAAGTAGTTTAAACAGTTACGGAATGTAATTATAAGAACTGAATGCAATTTTTATAATCTTTATTGGAATATGAACGTGTGGGAAGGGATACAAATTATGTATGAATCCCGAAGGGATTCATACATAATTTGTATGAATTTGTATGAATCCATAATATATATTCATACATAATATGTATGAATCCCATGTTCAACTCATGGGATTCATACATAATTTGTATCCCTTCCCACACGTTCATATTCCAATAAAGATTATAAAAATTGCATTCAATTCTTAAGTAGTAAAATAAAACTAGAATTGAACTTCGATAACATGGCCTCTTCATATTAGAAGCAAGTGGAAGCAAAGCAAAATGTCCGGCACTTCCAACCATGTAAAATCTAGTGTTCCGTCTACCAATAGCTACTCAATGCTTCCCTTCGCATCGTATTAATTACACTGACTGAAATCGTCCGCTTGAATTAACGCTAGAAGTATGTCAGGGGCTTTTGAGGGATCATTTGGATGATCCCATCGGGGGACCCCGCAGGGGACCGTTGAAGGGAGAGCCAGAGGGGAAGGGAAGCAGTAGTATGTCAGGGGCTTTTGAGGGATCATTTGGATGATCTCATCGGGGGACCCCGCAGGGGACCGTTGAAGGGAGAGCCAGAGGGGAAGGGAAGCAGTAGTATGTCAGGGGCTTTTGAGGGATCATTTGGATGATCTCATCGGGGGACCCCGCAGGGGACCGTTGAAGGGAGAGCCAGAGGGGAAGGGAAGCAGTAGTATGTCAGGGGCTTTTGAGGGATCATTTGGATGATCTCATCGGGGGACCCCGCAGGGGAGCGTTGAAGGGAGAGCCAGAGGGGAAGGGAAGCAGTAGTATGTCAGGGTCTTTTGAGGGAATATTTGGGGGACCCCGGTACAGGGTCGTTGAAGGCAGCCAATAAGCTATCGAGCAGTTACTGATAAGTCATTGCTCGAATGACTCGAATCCCATCGAGCAAATGAGCTTTAGAGTAATTGCTCGATCGAGTGACTCGGCATATTGCTCGAACGACTCGAATCCCATCGAGCAAATGAGACAACGAGCAATTGCTCGTTCGAGTGACTCCTCGAACGACCCTTAGACTCATTTCAGGAAAAAGGGATTCCATAGCCACAGCCGTTTTCGAAAAAGGGATTCCACAAATGGGATTCCCCAAAAGGGGTTCCATAAGTGGAATTCCGTCTAACATCGAGTGACTCACATATATTGCTCGAACGACTCGAATCCCATCGAGCAAATGAGCTAACGAGCAATTGCTCGTTCGAGTGACTCCTCGAACGACTCTTAGACTCATTTCAGAAAAAGGGATTCCATAGCCACAGCCGTTTTCAAAAAAGGGATTCCACAAATGGGATTCCCCAAAAGGGATTCCATAAGTGGGATTCCGTCTTACCTCGAGTGACTCGCATATATTGCTCGAACCACTCGAATTCCATCGAGCAAATGAGCTAACGAGCAATTGCTCGTTCGAGTGACTCCTCGAACGACTCTTAGACTCATTTCAGAAAAAAAGGGATTCCAAAAAGGGATTCTTAAAAAGGGATTCCGTAAGTAGGGCTTTTTTAGTCATATGAGGCCATGAAGGCTATGTGAAAGGTATGGCGGTCCTAATGCACTACGTGCTGCAAAATATTCTTGAAGAATCCATATCACATATAGTCGGGTTTGTTTGGTTTTTTGGGTGATTTGAGGATTGGTGGGAAGTAGTGGGGTCTGGTGGGGACTATTTGGGGCTGGTGGGGACTGGAGGCTAATTGTCGTAAAAACCTGTGGTTTCTACAACCGGATCTCCACATCTCCTCCTACTTCCCTTCCCCTCTGGCTCTCTCTTCAATGGTCCCGCTGCGGGGTCCCCCGATGAGATCATTCAAATGATCCATCAAAAGCCCCTGATATACTACTGCTTCCCTTCCCCTCTGCCTCTCCCTTCAACGGTCCCCCGCGGGGTCCCCCGATGAGATCATCCAAATGATCCCTCAAAAGCCCCTGCCATGCTACTGCTTCCCTTCCCCTCTGGCTCTCCCTTCAACGGTCCCCTGCGGGGTCCCCGATGAGATCATTCAAATGATCCCTCAAAAGCCCCTGACATACTACTAACGCTTGAGTGGAGGGTTTAAAACAACTGTGTACGACAGTTACTACTGACGAAGCAACGGTCGTACACAGTTTTGTAAACATTTCACTTACACATTAATTTGTGTGCACGATATAAAAACAAACACGCTGAAGCAAACCCACGCTCATCCCTACCCCCTACCCACTCACCTTTCACAACACACACAAATGCAAAAAAAAATCAAACCTTAGATTTGGCCTCTCCACTTTCAAAACGTTAAACCGTCCCCGCATCGTGAAATTGTAGCTATTATACAGCTGATCTCAAAAATTGAAAACAATGAAAACGATTGGTCGTGCATCAGTTAATACTGTAAATGACCTTTCTCATCAACAACAATTCAGTATGAATCATTAAATTAAAACAAAATGTAGTGCCTTCGGTGCCATTACTCAAGCTAGTTCCAGTTAAGAATGCAATTTATTTTGATGTCTGTCACTTACATTGCAGGTTTGTTAACCTTGGAGTCATCCAATGTGATTTAATGACGGGCATTTAGAGAGATTTTATGTTCACCAGAAGTGCTACGTCATTCTCTTACGGCAATCATGGAGTTTCAATAAAAATACATGATGTTAAGAAATAAAATACACAAATATTCTCACTGAATGTTTTTTTTCTATACGTTCACAAATCCAGACTTCGTTTTCTCTGCTCTGAGTAGTTTTCACTTGCGCAATGCATCTTCCCTTTCTCCGACTCCGTATCTAGTTTTTCTGTATATGGTAATTTTGAGGATTTGATTAGTAATTCGAAATGTTCCCCGCCCGTGGAACATCACCGGTCAACATTTTAGCAGTGTTTACCCGTTAGACCGAGACGTCCCGAAACCGGGCCACGGAAATACCCGAGGTGAAGAGAATTACTGAGAATGCGAACTTCCGTCTAAATAATTTTCTACAACTGTCTGAACACCATGAATGTGAACTGTGCGAGAACCTGTCAATGTCAAAGCCAGGCCAATGAGGTAAGGAGGGTTGATTATTTTTTTCAGAAGCAATGTGAGCAATGAATGTGTTGTTATAACCAGTTGGGAAGTTGTGTTACTGTTATAAACACAACTCCCCCGGTATAATAAAAATAACGATGACTTGGGGCCCATACAAAAAAAACTTTTACAATTGTATTTTCTAGAATTGTATTTTCTAGTTATAACTTTAAATGGGTTGAAATGAACCATTAGCATTTTCAAAGATGTGGCAATTTGCCATCTCTTTTAAAATGCTAATGATTTATTTTAATCAGTTATATTAATAGGTAGCAAATACAATTCTAGAAAATACAATTGTATAAATCTTATAGTATTGGCTCCTAGCTCGACGTGGAAATTGCGAATTATTTATTTATTTATTTATTGGTGTTTAAGGTCATATACTTATGCGCAATGGCTAATCATGACCGTGACAGCATTACGGGTGGGGGAAGCCGGAGTACCCGGAGAGAAGCACCGAGCAACGACGAGCAGCTGCCAGCTCTCCAACATCGTAACTCCGCACTGCAGCACAGGCACAGGGTTTAGATTGGCTGAAGACATGCGTACCATCGACGTGCAGTACACGCCTTAGTACACGGCGTCATCGTGCCCCGATGTGGACAATCGGGGTTAAGTGCCTTGCCCAAGGACACAAGGCGGGAGTCCGAATTGATCGCGCAGACGGTCACTCATCCGATGATTAACCGTGCTCGACGTTACTTAACTTCGGTGATCTGACGAGAATCCGCAACGCCACCGCGCCCCCGGAAATTGCGGATAGTCTCCCTTGGAACCATTGTATTCAATAATGTGTTCGTCGCGAAGATAATCCGCAACGTCCACCTTGAACCAGGTGATCATTTTATAGTGTCCTTTCTTAAAGCAAGACAGGAGATAGGTGAGTGCACTAACTTTTTTCCATAAACATGCTTCGTGATTACAATTCGAATTTTGACAGTATTCAAAAGCGTCAATATACAAACATTCTTGTAATATTTAAGAGGTTATTACTGGATTAATTTCATTTCAGTCGAGATATCATTCCCAGGTAACTTCATGACAGTCGGAGACAGAAGATCGAAGGCTGATATGAAGTTACAGAGGGCTGATATCTCGGCCGATATGAAACCAACCAAGTAATAACATCTATAATTAATCCAAAACAAATAATTACAAAATGTTCTCAGATCTGTTACTGTTTTCTAACAGCGTTATTGTTTCTCAATCTTTTCACAGAGTACTTAGTTCCCTCCACTTCTAGTTCAACTACCTAAGCGTCTCGGCTCCTCCAATGGACAGGGACATGGCTAGAAGTCCCCGATTGGGGTATAGGGTAGTGAATTTCAACTAGGGGGAGGGACCGGGAGGGGGAAACCCCCTCCCGACCCCTCCCCTAGTTGGAAATTCACTACCGAAACATTTTGAAAATGAAGCCATGAAAGGGGGCATAAAATTGCTTCTAGTAACTGAAATGCCAACACATTTATGATAGAATTATCAGGTTATTATTAGTTGGTATTATTCTGGGAATTGAATATGTGCTAAACAAATGCTCAAGCTTAGAACTTTGAGCAATTCACACTGTCCTAACATTAAATCAGATCTTAAGCAGGAATGATCAATTTTCGATGTTTCATCATTTTGTAACTGTGAATGGTGGAATTAACTCAGGATAACGATTTTACATGATGTGATTATACTGAAGTGCATTTCAAGGATTTTTTTTTACGATAAGTAAACGTACTACAAAAATCTCGTACTGATTGACATCATGCATACTTATGAAGCTCGATATTGCGTATACACTGTTGTTGTAAAAAGGAACAGTTGGAACTTCTGCCGATTTGAAACCGAGTTGGAATTTTGGGAAGTAAAGGTGACATCAGCATCACCAAAGAAGTTCTAAAATACAGATAGATTGAATTTCCAACCACTCATGACTTGCCCTCCGAATTTCCAACTATAGGAAATTTTGGCGAGGATTTGGGGTGACACCCCCACCCCCATTATAACCCCCACCCCTGTCGCAACGTCCCTGCCAATGGGGAAGTCGCGACGTTCAGATAACTGAATTATATTTTTCCTACTTCTACGAATCTCCGCTTACGACTCTGGATCTTAGTTTGCGTTAAATTTTCTGGACAACTCTCTTCTTTTAATCCATCTAATCATCTTAGCCATCTTTAACCCTTTACCTAACATGAAAAGCAGACGACACTTGCAAAAAAAATTCTTGAATAACTAATTTTTTTCATTTTTTGTCTCAAAAACATAGGTTATGACCCCTCGTTGGAACGAGCTCGGCGAGCTCGTTCCAACGAGGGGTCATAACCTATGTTTTTGAGACAAAAAATGAAAAAAATAATGAAAATTAATTGGCGATTTTTGAGAATAGCGCTGGCCGGTTTTGGCCGTTACGTTGGGTAAAGGGTTAATTCCTCATCATACAAAAACTCAGCTTCAAACGACTCTACCATGCCAGGAAACTTCGATTTTCTTCATTACGTTCGACGAATAACTGAAAACATTTCGATGTAAACAAATTGATTGCGTCTAGTGACGCACGAGAGGGGGGATTCTTGGTTGGTTTATATCGGTCGAGAACGGCGTCATATCAACTGAGTTTGAAGCCATATCAGCCGAGTTTGATAATGGGAAATTCTGAAAAAGCAAATCATATCGAATAAATAAACAAATATATATATTTGCGCATTTACTATATAATTTTTATTATATCTCACGTGACCTTCTAGGCTCCTGATTGGACGAATGCTGCACCACCTATTTCGTGTAGTTTGCATCCACAGAACTGACCAGGTACTACACCCAGGCACTACACGTTTTCTATTTTTATCACACTACTATATCAGTTTTCTTTTCATACTGGGCGAATAAAACTAATCAGGCTAAATTTAAATATCGATTCACAGAGGCAGAACACCCACAACACGACCCGGTGTAACAGGAATGGAAGTCCGTAGGAACGTTAGTCCCTCTGGACTATTATTCCGCGGAATTATAGTCCTAGGTCTAACATTTCTAGGAATAGTAGTCCGGCGGACTATTATTCCTAGAAATGTTAGACCTAGGACTATAATTCCGCGGAATAATAGTCCAGAGGGACTAACGTTCCTACGGACTTCCATTCCTTTTACACCGGAAAGAAATCATTGTAGAAAAATGTATCGCTTTTCCATTGTTGAAGTCACATGTTCCGAGACGTTCATTTTATTCCTTGAGAAGATGATCCATATCTCGTTTCGAAGAGAATGATTCATACCTGGGTACAACTTTCATGAGAACGTGTCCGGATATGAAAAGTCGTTTGTTTCGCTGCTCATGTTATTTCGATATTTAATTATATGTTTTGGGAAGTACTACACGTTTTCTATTTTTAGCACACTACTATATCAGTTTTCTTTTCATACTGGCCGAATAAAACTGATCAGGCTAAATTTAAAAATCGATTCACAGAGGTACAACATCCACAAAACGATCCGGAAAGAAATCTTTGTGGAAAAATGTATCGCTTTTCCATTGTTGAAGTCACATTTTTCGAGGCGTTCATTTTATTCCTTGAGAAGATGTTCCATATCTCGTTTCGAAGAGAATGATCCATACCTGGCTCCAACTTTCATGAGAACGCGTCCGGATATGAAAAATCGGTTGTTTCGCTGCTCATATTATTTCGCTATTTAATTGTATGTTTTGGGCAGTAAACGAATAAATAATGGAATTCATTTGAATCTTCGGAGTTTTGTATCCCGTATTGACCCATTCGGTAATGTATATGTGTGACAAATGTGTGGAAATTATCAAACTGCGTTGTCAAATTTCGAAAATTTTAGCTTTCATTCGCGAGTTGCGCGATTCTAGAATACACAGTTCCGTTTGGGGGAAATGTTTTGTTTACCCTTGCCGACCGATTCAAAATTTGTCTTCTGCTCATATCCATAATCCAAGTTGGCGTTTCGTACCGAGAATGACAGTTTCAAATTGTGATTTAAACTACAATCGATTTGACTACATGGTGTTTTGTATCTATATAACGCTAGTTGGTAGGTCTGCTACCTTGGTAACAGATTAACAAATCGGACAGATGTTTTTCTTGATGATATAATATAAGGATTAGTGCATATCTTCGCGTCGGGAACTACACCACCTCACTGGGCACTATATGGGCATAGTCAACTCCAAGCCGTGCACTATTCTTTAATTAGTTACAATTTTGTCTGGATCAGTCTCTTCTTCCACTTTAACCATATGGTTGAAGAAGTAGAGGGAAGTGGTCGAAGCTTTACCAGACCGTGGCATCCACACTAAAAAGAGAGTATCCGTACAGTTGTTGGCAAACTATTATGATACATGACGAACTACGAAAGAACGTCGCGCGCTATTTCAAAGGTGTAGAAAATTTAATGGTGCTTTCCCACCCCCTTCACCCATCACTATCACACTGTGTGTCACCTTCAACTGTACTCGTAAAAAAACAAGCATCCAGGAAATGGAGTGTCTGAGTCCAGATGGGCATATGACAAGAAATGTCAGTTATCAAGTTGATTGGTTCTACTATTGTTAGACACTCGGAAGTACAATTTCACGACGCAACGGGAATTGCGAATGTGTGCGCTTGTCTGGAAGTCTGAACATGAACGTTTCTTGACTCAAACGTTTCCTGGCCCGAGAATTTGATGGGACGTTCCCACTTCTTAGTGCTGCCATTTTGTGTTGCGCTACAGTTTCTTATGCCTTTCGAATCAATTAGCAATTCTGGTTTCCTCAACACTTTCCTATACGATATGATATCGTACACTTTCCTATACGATATCATATCGTATAGGAAAGTGTTGAGGAAACCAGAGTGCCCAGAGAGAACCATATTAGAGAACGTATTAGCACCGTGTTCGCATTCGTGCATTTGGGATTAAGTGTCTTTCCCATAGACGAAACACAGAAACCTTGGGTCAGGCCCGAACCTAAAATCCCTACGATCTGAAATGAAATACTCTAACCAATGAGTCACAGCGTTCCCTGTCTGTTACATAGAGCCGATATACTGTTTGCACATGGTTTAGAGTTGCTGTAGATGGGGATTTCATAAAACAAGCGTGTAATAAAATATCAGCAGCCAAGACCAACTGAGCTGAGTAAATATCAACCCAACTGGGTTCATATTCGCTCAACCCTGGTGATTGGGGTTACTTTTTAACCCAATTGTTTTAGGATAAAGGATTACGACTCGCAAACAATATAGGGTGAGTGCATTGCAGCGAAAGCATCCGGGCAGTGAAGTTGAACTCCGAAATTTCGAATTCTAGGAAAAATAATTAAGCCCCACGGGCAGTTGTCCCCTCTAATGAACCGTCGGTCTGAATCTGGGGGTAATCACCGGAAACTTTGCATGTACTTTTAAAATGATTATGTGGATTTCCTTAAACGGTTTGTGAGGTACAGTACATCCGTCGTGGACTGGTCGTAATCCACGCGTGGGCAGTGAGGTCCACGCATGCGTTTACCATGCAATGAAAATTATCAGCAGCAAACTTTAATTAAAGAAGCATCGGGTTGTACCCAGTGCTTCATTTATTAAATGTTTGATGATTACTCTTGTAATATTATATTGTTGGAATATTATTGCGTCCGTGGAAATATTGCCCTATGGAAAGTGACCAGTCCACGGCGGCAGTACTGTACACTGTTTGGGGTCATTAGAAATTAATCGTATTTATTTATGGAAAACTGAAAGAAACACACGAAACCTACATGACTGTGACCGCAAAAAAAATAGTATTAGTTACACAGGAATTAACTGACACTATATATACCATATTAGGCCACCAACACACTGTGTACCGAATATATCTTACCGACTGCTACATCGATGCACAGAACTAATAACAACAGCGATCAAAATTAAATGAGAGAATTCTCACAATGTGTTCACGTGTCTTTGCCTTGTTACAATTTATGGGAGAGTGCCTACAGGCACTCTCCCATAAATTGTAACAACGCAAATTCATACATACCAAACAGTTTCATTTCGAAGGTAACACGACACACATCCACAGAATATGAAGCCTTTTAAGTTGCTAATCTGCATTTCAGACCAAATATGGCCTTCCAACACTCAATCTTTCAACTTGAAGCGTTTATCGGCTGCCGCCATTTTGAATAATCAATGAACAAAGGGGAGATTACCCATAGCTGTCAGCGTATATTGATGCTGACAGGCAGTATGTGGTTTTATATGCAGTCTGCATGTGACGTCTTTGAACCAATGAAATTCCCAGATACTTGTAGGAGGTAAAATGTGGACATACTTATGTCAATGAAGACGAAATTTACGTCAGAGATGTAATGTTTTCGTATATCCTTTCCGACGGATGAGATTGTACAATGTCGTTGGCTGGAAAGCAGACAGAGAATTTCGATCGGATGAAGACCTCGTCGCGATACGGTTGGAATTCTGCGTGCACGTTTGTAATAATTCTATACTGTGCCAGGCTGCTGGGTTCCAAAGACCTCCTGTTGGAATTCTCGCGGTGAACCTTGTCCCCGACCACATGCCAACCAATTCCCGTCGAACACTGCCTGTCAAATCGCAGTTTGCTTCCAGTGCCAAAGCTTGCGTTCGTTGTTCACGCTTTAGGGTGCCAATTTAGCAACTTGCACTGAACATTTTGATTTAGCACCAAAAAATCGTGGTTAGCTAAAATTTTGGCGCAAAAAAGTTTCTTTCACTTGTGAAGGAAAGCCACTGTGGCAGTGAAGAGAGCGATCGACGACGAAACAAAAAAAACACATATTACTTACGATGTTAGAAATAGTGTTTGTACAAATATATATATTTATATTTATTGGTGTTTATGCACAATGGCTAATCGTGACCATGACAGTTTTACGGGTGGAGGAAGCCGGAGTACTCTGAGAGAATCAACGAGCATCGGCAAGCAACTGTCAGCTCCTCAATATTCTAACTCTGTTCAGCCCGGCTCAAGCAGGGTTACAGCGTTTGAAGACATGTGAACCATCGACATGCAGTACGCCTTAGTACACGGCGTCACCGTGCCCCCATGTGGGCAACCGGGATAAAATGCCTTGCCCAAGGACACAACGCGGGTCGTCCCGAACGGGGATCGAACTCGGACCGCTAGCACAGAAGTCCAACAGTCTAACGTTTGGACAAACGTCCAACGTTAATTGTCAGTGGGTAGTAATGAGTTATTGTTTCTTCTTCAACAAAACAGTGTAGGTTATCAACTTTACAAAAGGCAGCATTTAATTAGAAAAATACTTCATACCGTCGCGAGTCACTCGCGACGGTATGAAGAATTTATCTAATTAAATACTGCCTTTTGTCAAGACTTGCTACCTACTAATCCCAGTGAATTAGCGGATCAATCTGTTATTATTTAAGTGCTACAACAGGTACGCGTACCGTCAGCAATCAGTCTGGGCATTAACTGAACCAGTGGCATAGAGATATAACTTAGGTGAACGGCCTTTTCGCCTTCCGATGATTTCGCGAGAACTTTCGAGTTCATTCGAATTTTTCCTTGACCACTTGTCCGTTCACTCTTGAAATCACTCTTGAAATATTTGCTAGTTAATTATTTAACACGAGATCGATTTATTTGCATCAGACATTTATTATTAGTGTTTTGGCACCAAAACACCTTGTTTGGCACTGAGATATCCAGAATGTTTACAAATGTGGCACTGTACAGTTTCGGATCAGACAGTGTTGGAATTCACATAGAAAAAGGTGAGAATACTGCCTGAGTTGGAATTCACATAGGGAAAAGGCAACAATTCGACACTAGCGGCCTCTAGCATTAAATATGCTTACCGATTTGTTATTGGGTGTCTTCTGTTAACATTTCACCCAACACGACGCTAATAACGCACCCGCACTATTCACGAAAAAATATTTTCTCACATTTTGCCTAAAAAATTATATTTGAATAAACATATGAATAAACGTAGATATTTGAATACACAAAGGGATATAACTCTAACTGTAAGTTGTGTATATGATTCAATCTGCTTTGTGTGATAAGGGTGCATATTTGTGCGTGACGTCTTTAATCAAGTGATATTCTCAAAAATCAGTAGCGAGTACATTACCACCACAACGCTGAGCTTGCTCCAATTGGGATGAGGATGCGTTATGTTTTTGAGACGCAAAATGAAAAATGATAGTTGTTCAGGATTTCCGTTTCAAGTGACGTCTTCTATTCGTGTTCGGCAAGTGGTTCATACGGTATAGTTGCTGTGGACTGGTCGTAATCCACGCTTGGACAATGATGTCCACGCGTGCGTTTACAAGGTAATAGAAATCATCATCACCAAAATTTTAATTAATGAAGCACCGGGTTGTACCCGGTGCTTCATTAATTAATTTTTGATGATTATTCTTATAATTAGTGTTTGGAATACAATATTTTGCGTCGGGGGGGGGGGGGGGGGGGGGGCGGTGGCTCAGTAGGTAGAGGTGCAGGGTGCAAGCCGAGAGGTCCTCGCTTCGAATCCCACCTTTGTGTCCTTGGGCAAGACACTTCACCCCCATTGCCCACGTGGGGGCACGGTGACGCTGTGTACTAAGGCGCAGTGCACGTCGATGGTGCACCTGTCTTCAACCAATGCTAACCCTGCTTGTGTGGAGTTAGTATGTTGGGGAGCTGACAGTTGCTCGCCGTTGCTCGGTTATTCTCTCCGGGTACTCTGGCTTCCTCCACCCGTAAAACTGTCGAGGTCATGATTAGCCATTGTGCAGAAATTTGTGACCTTAACCACAAATAAATAAATAAATAAATAAATAAATAAATAAATAAATAAATAAATAAATAAATAAACTGCGTCCGTGGAAATATTGCCCATCCGTGGAAAGTGACCAGTCCACGGCGGCCGAACTGTGTGCTAACACACTTCGTCATACTCAATAATTATTCTTCGAGTTGATAAGGTTTACGGGTCAATGGATTGTTCTTGCATCAATAGGGTTACATTTACCAAAATGCCAAGCAGATATTGAACTTTCAAGCTTTCTGTGGATATAATAAGACCATTGCCTTCAGCTGACTGTATTTATTAATCATGAATTACCGCAATCTGATAACTAATGGTCTGCAAACATTCTTATTATTCATTATGAAGTATTTGGCCGGATTTGTCTTGAAAACGTCTGGATCGATGGAATTCACTCAATCAGACGGAGAGTTGATTGATTCCTTCCCACTTATATCAACATATCACCTAAAATCCATCACTTGTTCATTTACTATCAAAGTTCAATGTTGTTGTTGTGGATTGTAGTAGTTGTTGGTTGGTGTGATATGGTATCGAAGGAAATACATTTACAGCAGGGCTTTTGTTATTCTTAGCTGTGGTATTGGTTACACAACTTATTAATGACCTAATATGGTAAAATAAGGCCAATCGAGTCTCAAAGTTCAGGTCGAATCGAATCTCGAACCGAATCAGGCAAAAGATGTCGAATCGAGTCCAGGGGCGGACTGGGCCACGAAATGTTAACGGGGAATGCACCAAGGGGGCCACGGACCCGGAGAAAATCTTGCTTTTTCGAACTGAAAGAACGCTGCTTCCCAGCATCTGAGCGATCAATTATTGCAGTCCACAAAGAGGGCATTTCAGTGGCATATTTATATCATCTTCGCCCATTGCACCGGAGAGGGGGGGCGGGGGGGGGGGGGGGAGTCAGGGATTCGATCCGTTCATTGTTCGACCCAACGGAAGAAAATTTTGATTTTTTAAACCGACAAAACGCTGTTTCTTGGCATCTGGGCGACCAAATCCAGACAAGACTGCTGGTATATCGAAATGTCTCCATGTGGACTGCCAACCCACATAGAGAGCATTTCGGTATACCCACAGTTTATGCCCGTTGGTCATTTTCACAAAATTTCTTGAACGAACACAAGTTGGACTGCCTGAATTTTGGGGCTCCAAGGGGACCCCCAATAGGGGGCCCAACGGGAATTTTCCCGGTGGATCATACAGCCAGTCCGCCTATGATCGAGTCGAATCTCAAACCGAATCACAAGGCTCTTTAACCTTTTACCTAACACGAAAAGCAGACGACACTTGCAAATAAAATACTTGAATAACTAATTTTTTCCATTTTTTATCACAAAAACATAGCTTATGACCCCTCATTGGAACGAGCTCATCGAGCTCGTTCCAATGAGGGGTCATAAGCTATGTTTTTGTGATAAAAAAATGAAAAAAATAATGAAAATTGGATAGTATTTTTTGTGAATAGCGCTGGCCGGTTTTGGTTCTTTACGTTAGGTAAGGGTTAAGTAGCAGATATTACACCTTCTTACAACCGGAAATGTCGTAAGTCTCCACACAAGTACAGTATGCAACTGCGACTTGTCAAACTGGGCAAATCTTTAAAAAAAAGTCGGAACGGAATCAAATTAGTGTTGGAAGCTCAATCTCCTTTTCCTCTTGAAGAAACACTCAAGAGGAAACAACCGAAGTAAGGTATCAACTTAGAAAGAGAAGAATTCAATTACTCCTCCCCTCATAGCTCATTCAACATCTATCAATGGTCTGGTATGGGTATAGCGACATCGCAGAACCACAATTACCCTTATTTACAAGGCGATAATGTCAAAAGGAGTGATTCTTCTTTTCTTCATACTTGCTAAAAGAAGAGGAATACAGAATACTATTATGCAATGAAAACAAGACCAATACCGGATCTGGACCTGCGACGCTGCATGCAATTGAATCGGTAAACAGGAAGTGGCTGCACGGCAGATCTGAAAATTGCTTACACGATACAACTCATCATTATGAAGCAGCAAACCAAATATAAAATCAATCCCTTGCATAGAAGCCGAGAAAACCTTGACGGAAAATTTCAATGTTCAGTGGGTACAGTAAAATTTCAAAGTATCGGCAAACAGGAAGTGGCAGCACGGCAGGTATGAGAATTGCTTACACGATACAACTCAGCATTATGAAGCAGCAGACCAAATATAAAATCAATCCCTTGCACAGAAGCCGAGAAAACCTTGACGGAAAAGTTCAATGTTCAGTGGGTACAGTAAAATTTCAAAGTATCGGCAAACAGGAAGTGGCAGCACGGCAGGTATGAGAATTGCTTACACGATACAACTCATCATTATGAAGCAGCAGACCAAATATAAAATCAATCCCTTGCACAGAAGCCGAGAAAACCTTGACGGAAAAGTTCAATGTTCAGTGGGTACAGTAAAATTTCAAAGTATCGGCAAACAGGAAGTGGCTGCACGGCAGATATGAAAATTGCTTACACGATACAAGTCATCATTATGAAGCAGCAGACCAAATATAAAATCAATCCCTTGCACGGAAGCCGAGAAAACCTTGACGGAAAATTTTAATGTTCAGTGGGTACAGTAAAATTTCAAAGTATCGGCAAACAGGAAGTGGCTGCGCGGCAAATCTGAAAATTGCTTACACGATACAAGTCATCATTATGAAGCAGCAGACCAAATATAAAATCAATCCCTTGCACAGAAGCCGAGAAGATCTTGACGGAAAAGTTCAATGTTCAGTGGGTACAGTAAAATTACAAAGTATCGGCAAACAGGAAGTGGCTGCACGGCAGATCTGAAAATTGCTTACAAGATACAACTCATCATTATAAAGCAGCAGACCAAATATAAAATCATTCCCTTTCATAGAAGCGAAGAAAACTTTGACGGAAGAAGTGTTTCGGACGGACTGACGGACGGACTGACGGACGGACTGACGGAGTCGAGCAGTTACTAGACCTGCTCTGCCGCTGGCGATGCAGGTAAAAATCATCGAGGGGTGCATTATATTCCGGCAGACCTCCTCAGCACGAGGTTTGAGCTTATTGCTGAACACTAGGCAAGAAAAATCCACACAAGATAAGGAATTCCCTTTCCACCGTCACAACTTTCTCAACACATGGGCGAGGAGACAGCCCAATACTTTGTTCTCACCACCCCCCCCCCCCCCCCCCCCATTCCACATCAAGCTTTAATTGCGTCCTTCGTCTCAGAATGTCTCATCTTCTCGTGTCTCTGTTTTAGTTTAAACAACCCCTTACAATGTCCAAAATCGACTCACTCCAATGGTATAAATTCATCATTTATTGGGGAGACGACTGTCAAATGCTGCAAGCTTTCTGTCGAATCGCGCATTATTATAATTTGTGGGATGTTTTTTGTTCCTTTGCTTTTACTTTAACCCTTTACCCAACGAATCGGTCGCATCTGCCCGCGCAATATACAAATTCAGCAGTTGAAAAAATATTATTTTTCAAAACATTTCAACAAAACCATATCATGTGACCCCTCGTTGGAACGAGCTCGACGAGCTCGTTCCAACAAGGGGTCACATGATACAGTTTTGTTGAAATTTTTTGAAAAATGAAAAAAAAATATTTAAAATAAGAAATTTTGATATCGTCTGCGTTGGGTAAAGGGTTAAACAATATTTATTCAGCAAGACTGATATTATACATACTATAATGAATACTTTAACACAAAGCGTTTCAATGGGAACAAATACAACATGTTCGAGCGCAGTCAGTATGTCTGTTGTTTGTTAATTGGTTTAATCAACTACGGATTAGCCCCGCTGGGCACAGCGTAAATCCCACATAACATACATCCTCAGCGCAACGTTCATACGGCGCCACCAGTCACAGACTACGTTGCAGTAGCATTACGACATCAGTAATTGTGACCCGTGAAGGCACCTAAAAGCCGCGTCAAGTAAGTGCGCTAGCTGGCCTTTAATTTCGACCTTTTCCAAAAGTATAGCCACAGCATAAGACACATGTTAACAAATAATAGCACCCATCGCATCTATTGTCAGGTCTGATAGGCCATGAAGACAAGACCTGAAACGCCACTCAAAATAATGCCTTATAAGTAATGATTAAAATTATTCCAGCATTAATTGGTTATAGAACCGTTTGAGTTTAGTGGAAGCGTCCACTCAGTAAGATGCAGTCTTGTACTGCTGTGAACACTTGGGAGTTTTCGGAGTTGTTCAATCTTTTCGACCCAAAGAGAAGCATCGAGAGATCGATTGTAAACGGTAGAACATTAATGGTGAAATTACGAGCACCAGAATACAGTGGACAATGCAACAAAAAATGTTCAGTTTTACGCTCACCACACTGACGGAATGGAGAGACTGAGAGATGATTATTGTGTAAGTGGGCGTTAATACGACTACAACGCAACCTTAATCTACAGTGGTATATTTGAGCTGGTCGCTATTTGGCTCCAATGTAAACTGACGGTAGATGGCGGCAGCCATTATGTAGGAAACTCTTAAAATGTCTAGTGGAGCAGTTATCTCTAACTGCAATAGGTATGCTATTCCATGGGTTGGTAACGGATGGGACGAAGGAAGCCGATTTTATGACATAACGGAACGCGATGATTTAGATTGTATCGAAGATAATGGGTTGGACTGATGGATGATGCAATGGGTGATACCTTGTTGGAAATGTATGGAGGTGTAAGCTGATGATACATTTTGAAGAATTGAAGAAACTTGCGCTTTCGGCGTCTTTCTCGGAGAGTCCCAGCATGTTTTAGTATACAACGAGGAATTTTTGGCGCGCCTGTAATTATTCTTGCTGCAGCTAATCTGATTTTCTCTAAGACCGCGGTTTTAGTTATTGAACAGTTATCCCAAACACAGTAAACACACTCCAGGAGAGACCTAATAAATGCAAAGTATATCTTTTCCAAGGTCTTACGGTCGAGGGTGAACTTATGCACTCTTAACATATCTATACGAGTCCACTTTGTCTTTGTTATATTGTACACTATTAACCTACTTCGGTCGAGTTTAGACTCTTTAGTTCCACATGACGTATGCATAGAGGATATGGAATGAGTGTTTTTCTCATATAATATTTTTGAAACGAGTCTAAGAATTTTCCGTTTTGGCGAGCCTCTGGCGAGCCCAAACGGAAAATTCGGACGAGTTTCATAAATAAATTATATGAGAAAAACACTCATTTCATATTCTATTTATCATATGACACACACACACACACACACACACACACACACACACACACACCTAAAAATTTTCATTTTTTGCTTCCAAATCATACGTTATGACCCCTCATTGCAATGAGCTCGTTCCAATGAGGGTCATAATCTATGTTTTGGAAGCAAAAAGTGAAAATATAAAAAAAAATGAATGGCGTTTTTTTTGTAGGTAAAAGACTAATACAATATAACCGGCCCTAGATAGGACAGATAGCGTAAATTCTCAATACTGAAATTATGCAAATGTGACCCAGTTATATTTTGTTTAGCCAATCAAATTGTCTAGTTTTGAAATTGACCAATGAAATTGACGGAAGGCTTTATGTATCACTGATTAATATGAACACAAAATATCAAATGTTTTAAAGTGAACAAAACGGGCGAGTCATATGATAAATGTTATTATCTGATTGTTTGAAATTAAGATAACATTTAAACTGACTATCACAACACTGGAAGCTGACAGTATTCGACTCCATCAAAAGTGGACGTACTTCAAAAGAGGTAGCATGTTAGGACAAACTTCATATTCATTCTGAGTGGCAGGGGCGTGCCAAAGATGACCGATGGGGGGAGGGTTAAACCGCATTATTTATTTATTTAACCCTTTACCTAACACGAAAGGCAGACGAAATTCTTGAATAACTGGGGTATTTTTTGCGTCAAAAGCATAGCTTATGACACCTCACTGGAACGAGCTCAACGAGCTCGTTCCAATGAGGGATCATAAGCTGTTTTGAGAGAATGTGTCCCAGCATGTTTTAGTATAAAATGAGGAATGTATTGTTTTGGTTTTTTTCACTTTTTGAGTCAAAAGCATAGCTTATGACCCCTCGTTATGTGCGAGATCAACGAGCTCATTCCAACGAGGGCACGGAAGCTGTTTTTGAGACAAAAAATGAAAACAAAATAAAGGAAATTGAGTGGTGATTTTTGTGAATAGAGCTGGCCGTTTTTGGCTGTTATGTTGCGTAAATGGTTAACAGTCTTGGGGTTTGTTTGTTTTGTCTTTCAGCAAGGCGCAGACAGATTACAGTAGGGCCGAGCGAATCAAAAATGTAGGATCGAATCAAATCCCGAATCGAATCAGGCAGAGGATTTCGAATTTAATCAAATCTCGAACCGAACCTCGCAGCTCTGAAGTTGTAAAATAGCATCTTCTTACAACTGAATATTGCAAGTCTCCAATCGAGCATTTTATTCAGACAACCCGTCTGTTTGGGCAAGTAAAAAAGCGGAATATTCCTGAACAAAATCAAGGTACTTCCGGACGCTGAACCTCTTATTTATTTATTTATTTATTTATTTATTTATTTATTTATTTATTTATTTATTTATTTATTTATTTATTTAAGGACACTTTCGACACCCAGGGTCACCTCGAGTCGTGCTATTTAAGGATACTTTTGACACCCAGGGTCACCTCGAGTCGGGCTATTTTACGGGTGGAGGAAGCTGGAGTACCAGGAAAGAACGAACCACCGAGCAACGCGAGCAATTGTCAGACTTCCCAACGTACTAACTTCACACAAGCAGAGTTAGCACTGGTTGAAAACAAATGCACCATCGACGTGCAGTACGACTTAGTAAACAGCGCCACCGTGCCTCCGAGTGGGCAATCTGGGTGACGTGCCTTACCGAATGACACAATGCAGTTACCTTAGCAGGGATCGAACCGTGGACCTTTCGATTTGAAGTTCAATGGCGTAACCACTGAGCCAACGCGCTCCCAGCTGAACAACCTCTTGAACTCTTCTATCATCGGGTCTTCTGTTTTGGAGACCCGATGATAGAAGATGGGTTCAAGAGGAGAGACTTGACAGAATTTTGAAAGCCTCTTGACAATTTTGGATTCAGCAGAACTCAAATATAATAAAAGCATCGCGGATTTCAAATCTTAACCCCCTCCACTCTGATGACGAAACGCCTGATTTGTCATCCATGGTTATCCCCCTGTGTTGTCAGAAATTCAGCAGTTTAGATTTTGGTTGACAGAGCTCCAATTGAGCTCTGTCAACCAAAATCTAAATTATCCATGGTTATCCCCCTGTGTTGTCAGAAATTCAGCAGTTTAGATTTTGGTTGACAGAGCTCCAATTGAGCTCTGTCAACCAAAATCTAAATTGCTGAATTTCTGACAACACAGAGGAGATAACCATGGATGACAGGGAGGTGTGGTGGGGCTTAGAGTGGGGGAGGTGTCGAGTATTCTCGACATCAGAGTGCAGGGGGTTAAAGAATATCGAACACTCAAAAAGCACAAGATTACAGATAATATGATGTGTCAAAAGAAACCAGGAGTAAAACTATAGCATTAACCCTTTACCCAAGAAATCGACCACAACCGTCCGCGTAATATGCAAATTCAGCAGTTGAAAAAATATTATTTTAAAAACGTTTCAACAAAACCATATCATGTGACACCTCGTTGGAACGAGCTCGTTCCAACGAGGGGTCACATGATATGGTTTAGTTGAACTTTTTTGAAAAATTTGAAAAAATGATATTTAAAACAAAGAATTTTGATATCGTCCGCGTTGGGTAAAGGGTTAACGCATAGTTCGTAAAACTCCCTTTTAGACGCTTTTTCGTTCGTGTTTATCGGTAGACCTCAGATGAGCAGAATGTATATTTACTCAAACTGTCTTCAATATTCGTTTGTTGTATTGTCTTCCAGAAGAAAGCCTGCACAAATTTAGCGAACGGTCGTTCGTTCGACTACAGCGAGCCTCAGAAGAATTAGGGCGACACATATTCAGTTGGCTTAATTTCTAGCTCTTGGGCTTAGACAAGCCCTGGTCTATTTTATTTTGATATCTAAACTTGGCGACCATTTACTCTGACGATGCAACTATGTGATGTTATACACGGCTGGAAATGATTTTCTGAGCCCGTTCTCATCGTGTATTACAACAAAACGTAACGGCTCAACAAAATAATCTCTTTTAACTGAGCCGCAGTATTCCGTGTTTCTCATTTCTGCACACTATTATTTAATTGTCCCGCTTGGTAAAATCTAGAAAAGAAAATTAAGGAAGCTCGTTTTTCGGGTACCTTTAATTTCTGCTTTGCAGGCGTGTGGGAGGATTAACCATAATTATCATAATAACGACAGGATCAATTTCATAATGATGATACAATCTATTTTTTTGTTTGGCTATGCTTTCCGTTGATAATGTCAACACTATCACTAAGCAGGTGAACACACAAGTATTACTTCATAATAAAATGATTCATAAGTCTTTTAAGATTACATTTCCCTCTATAAAAAGTCCCTAGAAGAAGGATTACATGAAATTTTGTTCATCTATTTTCTGAATGATAAGTCAGGGGCAGATCCAGGCATTATGTTTAATGGTGGGACGTGTGGGGAGTGTAGGTTCAAACAAGCCGTAGAGAGGAACATAAGGCCGCTAACGCCCCACTCGATCCAGAGAGTCCTTCTTGACGACCCTAGTATAAACATAGTATGGTAGACCATGCCATTGTCTCAAAATACCCTGGCGAGCAGTTCAGCCGATGTGGACTAGTCACTTTTCACGGGTGGGTAGCATTTCCACAGACGCAATAATATTAGATTCCAAACACTAATTATATGAAAAATCATCATTAATTAAAATTTTGCAGATGTCAATATTTATTATCTGGTAAACGCATGCGTGGTCATCATAACTGCCCAGGCTTGGATTACGACCAGTTCACGGCGACTGTACTGTACCAGAGTATTTTGGGACAATACCATGGTATTCATTTATTGGGGATCCCTGGTGCATTTACTATCACTCTTTACGCACAGTGCGGTAGATAGGGAGGGAGGACTAGCAGTGAGGTATATTAAGACTAGAAATGTTTATATTTATAAATGTCAAGGTGCACATTGTCAAGGCGATAGCTAAAAATTGCGATTTTTTTGTTTATAAGTGTAAATATTTTCGATAATATTTCTGTCTGGGTTAAATGTAAAGCGTAAAGATAGGTATGTGACGGACCCCGAAATCCGATTTGTCAAACTAACGATAATTCAAGAGTTTCTAAATTGAGCATGAAAGTTTAATGTCCATTATGGCGCACTTGTTGAACGCCAAATGGGCTCTCTGATAACAGATCACTAGTAAGAGAGATAATATTCTCGTCTGTAATCATTATCGGGGTAATTAAGGCCAGTTAAAAAATAATTATTGGAAACCAGTGTATCACACATGTTCTGGACACACACCCATATTACGTATCATCCTGTCCATAGTGGATTTGAATTAGCGATTGTTCACGGGTAATTTGAACGTAAACAGTTTAATCGTGTTCTGGCCGTTTCAGACAATCATTAAAATGTCTAGTTGTTTCAAAAGAAGCATATCTTACCAAGTCAGGAGAGCTCCGAGATATGTTGCCAGACATCACAGAACACGAGCTCATAATAATAAAAGTGTCCACGAAATGTCAAGCGAGTGTAACTCAAACAAAATACGCATTAATATCTCTATCCATATCGAATTACAAATCACTCGTTAAATCAGAATTAATATGTTTAAACTTTGCGTTCCGACTGTATAAAGAGTGAAGCAGAATTCTGAGGTAAGCAGTTGGCATGAGGGCACTCAGAGAAGATCCGAGTTTAGCCTTGGCCGTCGAGGGTCATAGGCACCGAGATTGAAAGTCCGTGTATTGTCGTAACCCTGTGAGGGCTGTAAGGAACCGATAGTAGTTTGTTAACGGTTGCGAACCGTAGTGGCATAGTAGCCAAAGAAGTAAAAGCTGTAAAGTTGACGTCCAGAAACCGTATTAAGAGCTTGAGTAAGCGCTTGAATAGCTCGTGAGATAAGACAATTTTAGGTGGTGCGAGAATTGGTGATGTTGAGAACACTTTGCAGAATATTTTTATGTAAGCTTTGTTAAGTATATATCTTAAGGCGAAGAATAACTTAACCCCGTGAGAGCCAGGCACGGTGCAAAGTGATCGTGAACTGTGGTAGACGCCGATTGAATTGTGATTGAACTGTGAGAACGCTGATAGAGTCACACAAGCAGAACATTATATGTGTTAAGCCCGAATGACTGTGAAGTTAACCCGGCGAGGAGGAAGCAACGAGAAGTGAATAGACACTTTGTATGTATCACAAACCGTGAGAAAAATGAAGATGATGTGAGGTTGATCAAGCGGACACAGCTAGCTGTGGGAGACGTCGAGGGCCCTGAAGAATAAACTTTTATCCGCGTAATTAGTGTATTCTTATGGATAATTTTGTGAGTAATTTGTTTCATATTTTGTTTCGTCGTACATGTAAATAAATAATATTTTCAGTGAATTATCGTTGATTACCCTTTGGCGTTGTGAGCCACGGGCACCTTCAGGAATCCTAACAGTCCCAGGGCATTGATAATGTGGCAAGGTTTACGTTCGAATTGGGGTTCAGACGACAGTCACTGGCTGCCGGCTGAGCACTGATGAGAACATAAATTTCCCTCCATCATTTCGAACATCAATGTAACTCCTGTAATCCTGCGACACACGTGATTAAGCATTTTGTTGAGAAGATAACATAACTACCTGATCATTCCCACATATGTACTTTTATGGGAAGATTAACAAGTTTTAAAGGGGGCGAACGCCCCACCTGAATCCGCCACTGTAAATTCCCAATTTGAAAGACGCTCTAAACAAATGTATTAAAATCACGGGAGTCGTTTAATTTAATTAATTTGATAACTACTTATCTCTAATAAGTTATCTGTTCATTGGACGTTTGATACATACCACTTTGTCAATGAATGACACTGCAGTCTACTGAACAAACTACCGTTAATATAATTAATATCAGTCGAGTTGAGTATAAATCTCGGGAGATATGCAATCGGCCAATTTTAAGGCGCTTGTCTAGCAATAAGAAAGATTTAAAGTGAACTTATGAACCAAGTCTATTCCTTCCTCTCATTTTTCTGCTCCAATCGTTTTCCAAAATGAGATAACTTTGATCTAAGGCTCATGGAATTCAAAAACAATTCTGATCTATGCCTGAGTTCGCACAGACTCCACTGCATCGTTTGTTTCACTTCCATGTATGAATGGCCGGTACCAGCAAGTTGGATGAACGGTGCTTTAATTACAAAAGCGGGTGGAGAATTGCAGCTTGGTCGCGATCTGTCGGAAAGTCTTTTGTCAATTTGTACTTCCTACCAACAATGTAGAATCACATCTCTCATTCCAGAATTGCCGTGAACGACACATGCTTTACCGGGCGCGTAGCCATGTATAGTGCGACCGAAGCGAACGCCCTCCCCACAAAATTGGACTTCACTTTGAGGGACTATCTTTGTGATTTCAAAAAGAGTGATAAAATGGGGAGACCTCTTTTACCATTATACGTCGTTCTCTTTGTGGCTTAGACACAGAGAGTACGATGCATCATGGCAAGTTGTTTTAAAGTTGTTTTAACCCTTTACCTAACGTAACGGCCAAAACCGGCCAGCGCTATTCTCAAAAATCGCCAATTAATTTTCATTATTGTTTTCATTTTTTGTCTCAAAAACATAGGTTATGACCCCTCGTTGGAACGAGCTCGTCGAGCTCGTTCCAACGAGGGGTCATAACCTATGTTTTTGAGACAAAAAATGAAAAAAATTAGTTATTCAAGAAATATTCGAAATGTTCCGTTTCAGCCATACCTTTTATAATTGCTCATAATAGCCTCTGGAAACATTGCTAACATTAATGTGCTGTGCATTTTCACATTGTTTCGGACTGTGTATAAGAACACTGAGAAACCGACCGGGAGCGCAACTGCTCAGTGGCGACGGCATTGAACTACAAACCGTACAAACATTCGATCCTCGCCAGGGGCAACTGTGCTGTGTCCTTGGGCAAGGCACTTAATCCCGATTGCCCACCTAGGGGAATTGTGGCACTGTGTACTAAGACTTACTGCACGTCGATGGTGCACTTGTCTTCAACCAGTGTTAACCCTACTTGTGTGGAGTTAGTACATTGGGGAGTCTGACCTTTTCTCGTCGTTGCTCGGTGATTCTCTCTGCATGGGTACTCCGGCGTCCTCCATCCGTAAAACTGTCCGTTGCGAGTTGACTATGGCTGTCCAAAGTTTCGTCAAACCCAAATAAATAAATAAATAAATAAATAAATAAATAAATAAATAAATAAATAAATAAATAAATAAATAAATAAAAACCGACCATGAAGAGAAGTTTTGGGCCTTCCACTTGGAAAAATCGGCTTTAGTTTCATTACTTTTTCGGAACCTGTGAAGTACTGACTTTCTAGCATTCAGACATTACAAGTATCATATTTGTTTTTAAACTCGACATTATTGAAACTCATATTGAACTATTTCTACTCCCCTGAATGCGCATGCGGGTAAGCATCAGTGAAGATGACAATCTAAATTACTATAACGATCTATGGGAGAAAAACGAAAAACTTTCATTGCCACAAATTTCATTTTTTTACGTAATGGACGGACATATGATCAAATATTTTATAACATACTTTTTAAAATGGTATCAAATACGTTTTGTTAAAATTAGTTTTTAATGGTTCCATTTTTGTTTAAAATTTTCACATTTTATCCCAGTACATCACATTATTAATTTGTTAGAAAAGATTGAGGCGGGTAACTTCAAAGTCCTAAACATGTACTAAATCCAAGTGAGAAAATTTGGACGGAAATTGATTTGATTAAAGCAAAAAGTAATTTTCTTTGTTCTATAAACATATTTTGGATATGTTATTGTTACAATTACGTGACAAATATGACGCGTGTGCTTTGGTGCGTGAAAAATTACGGGAGATAACTCGAAATTCTCGCCCTTATAGGTATCGCTGAACTAAATATTTGAATTACGGTTACCCGCCTTGAAATGTTGTGGAAATGATGCAATCTCGAAAAATAAACAGCCTTGGGAAAATATATTGTTTCAATAAACATTTGAAGCATTCTATTGACATCTTGCATTATTGTTGAATATTCCTGATATAAAAGAGGGTGATTTGATGACTTTTGTCCCTGAAAAATACAATTTACTTTTTGTTGGAAATTCCCTGAAAAATATGTGCCCGTGACCGGTACTTCCCTTCGTGTCATTTTTTCCCTCTTATATGTTGCATGATCCCCTGTTTTCTGATCAGAAAAGTTGTCTAAAGGGCTATACTTGACAAAGATATTTGAATGCGAAAATTAAAGTGATGCGATCATATTTTTTTTCGCCTGAACTTTATAATGGTGGCCTGTAGGAAAATATTTAGTTCTGTGATACCTATACTTCAGGAGTAGAAATAGATCAATATCTGTGGGAAATTGCTGCAACTGTTTTCGCCTGTCCAACAATCTTTTAAATCTTCCGGTGAAAGGGGGAGTAGTACTATTTTGATTGAAGCTGTAAATGATTCCTTTGTAAAAGTGAACGGTGATTTCCATTACAAAACAGTTGTGTTTATGTTTGTTTCAGAGGCGCGGTGGCTCAGTGGTAGACAGTTGGACTTCTATGCTAGAGGTCCCAAGTGCGATCCCCGTCTGGGACGATCCGCGTTGTGTCCTTGGGCAAGGCACTTTATCCCGGTTGCCTTGATGGGGGCACGATGACGTCATGTACTAAGGAGTACTGCACGCCGAGGGTGCACATGTCTTTAACCGCTGTAACCCTGCTTGAGCGGAGCTTGAACAGAGTTAGAATGTTGAGGAGCTGACAGTTGCTCGTCGATGCTCGGTGGTTCTCTCCAGGTACTCCGGTTTCCTCCACCCGTGAAACTGTCACGGTCACGATTAGCCATTGTACATAAGTATGTGACCTTAAACATCAATAAATAAATAAATTATGTTTGTTTCAAGACTTCAAAGATCTCCAGTATTATTACAACAAACATGGTTTTGCTTAGTAATTGTTAAATTCTTAATCGTATTTTTTCGTGGAAATTCTCAAATTTGGAGTGCCGTCTTCGTCGATCGTAACTGTTTAAATTCACAGTACGGCCGCCGTGAACTGGCCACTTTCCGGGATGGGCAATATTTCCACGGGCGCAATAATATTAAATTCCAAACACTAATTATAGGAATAATCATCAAAAATTTAATTAATGAAGCTTCATTGATTAAAATTTTGCTCCTGATGATTTTTATTACCTGGTAAACGCGTGCTTTACCACCATTCCACTGCGGATGTACTGTACGTGTTTAACACTCACTGTCTGTCAAAATTATTTAATATATGAGAATTTTTGTGAAAATAATCATCCAAACATGTGCCATCTATTCTGAAAATAAATAATGTGTTATTAATTTTGCCACTGTGCTGTACAATATTTCAACTCACTGGTGCTAAGTGTGTCGATCGCGACCAAATCTCGATATGACCGAGAAAGAGACCGCTTTGTATCAAATCATCGAACTGTCTAATTCAGTTAAAAATGTTGGACAGCAAAGAAAATGTTCGTGTTCTGGGCAAAAAATTGAGTCCACGAAGGCATGAAGAAATAATCCATCTATTATTTTAATCGCTCTGGATTTCTCGAAATTCTGAATATTTTTTAGTATACAAGGGTTTGAAAGAAGAGGATCCTCATCGTTAATATTCTTCACCCGACTGGAGTGAGAAATGCTGTCGTAAAAGTTTGTCAATTATTGATTGGTTTGCCCCATAAATTCATTGGGCAGCCACTTTATGGAACCGGGGCGTAAAAACAAATTTTTGGTTTCAAACGTTTCGCACAGGGCGCATTTTCAGATGGGGGCATGGAGGATTAGTCCTCCCCCTATTTAGCAACAGTCCCCCACTTTCCTACACTTTCCTACACCCATTGCTACTAAAATCCTATTAGATTGGGGGTTTTCCCGAAAATTAAAAAAAATTAAACAAAAATTATAGGAATCACTCGCAGTCTTGCAGCCCATGGACCACCAGGTAACACCTGGTGGTCCAGGGGCTGGAAGATTGTATACGTTTTTTGTATGTTTTCCTTCGGAATTCACAAATGTTCATCGACTGGAACACCCAGGTCGACCTCTTTGTTTCATATATAGTGTTTCCCCCGCTCCCCAGTATACCGCCCTGCGGATACCCATGTTTCACACAGAAATCGGAGTTTTTGTAGCAGGGGGATGGGTGGGTGTTCAACCCACTAGTGAATCAGTGGCAAGCCATTCCATGTAATGTTTGTAACACTTTCACCAAAAGAGGCACATCCGGAAGCGTGATTTATTTATATTAATTCAAGGGATAATATTTGGCCATTTGTGTATTACGTACATTTATTATACGCTAAACCATAGATTGCGGAAAGATAGTTATCGTATCCCCCACTGTAAAGAAATTTTCACTTGCACGGTATCAATCAAAATGGCGGCTTACAAAGCATCACGTCAGGATGAATACGAGACAAATTATCACTGGAAATGATTAATTTTTTCTAAAAACGCATAGTGAAAAGTAAATCTAGTGTTTTTGAGTGGATACCGATCATTTCCAGCAATAATTCAACACGTATTCACCTTGAATTGATGCATGAAACCCGCTATTCCAAACATGGCCTCAAAGTCCGTAATATAAGTTTTTGGTTTGGTACGTCCTTTCAAAGGACGTACCAAACCAAAAACTTATCTTACGTTCAAAGGACGTACCAAACCAAAAACTTATCTTACGGACTTTCAGGCCATGTGGGGACTAGAAACCCGCCAGCTGAATCAGATTGCAAGATGCTATCTGTTCCGAGTATCAATCAAATCACTTCCGCGTATCGATGATTCAATACTCTGTTCACTTTCATGCATCAATTCAAGGTTGAAACGAGTGGAATTATCAGATTCTTGTAAGAAGTGTATAATAAAAAGAAAATCTAGTGTTTTTGAGTGGATACCGAAAATTATCGCACTTCTGACCGTGACAAATAGTCATTTTCGCTCGCGCATGCGCTCGCGAAAAATAAACATTTGTCTCGGTCAATCGTGAGATAATTTATCCACTCAAAAACACTAGATATTCTCTATATATTTGGTAGTGTTTTCGGTAAAAAGGATCGTGTAGCCGCAAACGATAGACGTCTTATTCGTTTGTGTATTCATGTCGATGATCTAGTCTGGGAAAATATAATTATTAGCCTCCAGGGATGGATATACTATACGTAAGAACAGTGATGAATATCCCCTGCGTAATTATTTGTGATAAAATATGGTCTGTAAATGTTCTATTGCTTAGCTGGGCAGTTATTAGAGAACGTGTTTGTCTGTGCGATGTGGAAAATTAACTGTATCACTTTTAGTCAATTACATGAAAAGGCATCATGTTAAACAACCGTTTATGTGTGCGGGCGTTTGTCTTTTCTTGTCCCACATCGTTTGATGCTGATTGTCTAACTATTTGTGTGCAATGTCAGTGCACCGTACGGATTTACACAAGGCCCTATTTCAACATTTGGGGAGCGCGGTGGTTCAGTGATTACGGCATTGGACTTCAAACCAAAAGGTCCATGGTTCAGTTCCCACCACGGGTACCAGCGTTGGGTCATTGGGCAAGGAACTTAATCCCGATTGTCCACGTGGCGACAGGGTGGAACCGGGTACTAAGGCGTACTGCACGTCGATGGTCACTTGTCTAAGTTGTCTTCATCCAATGTTAATCCTGCTTGTGCGGAGTTAGTACGTTGATGAGTCTGAGAAATTACTCACCGCTGCTCTGTGGTTCTCTGCGGGTACCCCTGCTTCCTCCACCCGTAAAACTATCCGACACGAGATAACCCTGGCTGTCGAAAGTGTCGTTAAACACCAATATATAAATAAATGAATTTGATAACCCTCTTGAGAGTTCGATAAAGAACGTGCATAGAGGCTTCAACAATTACATCTCTCCCAGGTTCCAACGGTGTTTGAGATGAGTAATTAGTGTTTGTTTGGGCAATACGAGCGTCACTGGAGGGAGGGGGGGGGGGCGTGGGTTGCAGCATCACCACCCCTTCCCACTCACCGTTCCATATGCGTCCATTTTCGGGAAAACCCTCGGCTATCGGGAAACACCAAACAAAATTTATGGGAAAAGTCATAGTTGCCAGGTGAACCATGGTCTCGCCTTTTTGAGCCCTCGACTGGCACAATTAAGTGATCGTAAGTTCTAATTGTATTTAATGCGAATGAGGACGCCACTGGCCACGAAATAAGTACATATAATTTATAAAGTCCTGTCGTCAGATACAAGGAAACTACATTTTGATAATTTAAAAAATCTTCAAACTCGGCGAAGCATTATCGTCCGAATCTCAAAGACATGTAAACTTGAAAGTTCTTTCGCTGTCACCCTCATTTCAATCGGATTTAGACCAGTCCTGATCCGATCGAAATGCCCTGTCCGACATTTATGCACAGAACCGTGTAGAATCTCACCTATCGAAAACGAAACCCGAAACATTTGCATCTCGGGTGCTATTTTGGTTTGTTTTCTTAATTCGCCTCGCTTTCGTAATATTTCATTATACATCTCGATCCACTGGAGTAAATGTGCCGTAATCTGGTCGAGAAAGCAAGCCTTATTATGATCCATGTTTATACGTGCTATTTTTATTGCTAGGTGAATGTTACTTAAGTTCGTTCTATTCATCCTTGACACACAAAATAGTTAACATTTTCAAGAAAGTCGACGCGAAGAAGGGCACATCCCCAAATACTTTTTCCAGTCGGAAAATTATCGTCTGGATTGGAGTTTTAGATATTGTTCCCGTCTTGCTCGTAATGATGTACTCTTTTACAATACAAGATGTGATATGCACAGCCGGTCATACAAATGGATAACAGGGCTCAAAATAAGCGGTGTCGCGTCGCTTTTTGCTATGCAAAACTTGCAAAAAGCTACACAATGTTAAATTATGTATAGCATTTTGCGATACAAAATAATCAACTGCAGCCTATTAGGCTGCAGTTGATTATCTTGTATCGCAAAATGTAAATGAAAATTTGCAAACAAATTTGAAAACCAGTTCACTGATGCTTTACTTCTGATTGTGGAACATTCCAGGCATAACTCAGATTAACTCTCCATCAAGCGTCATTAGCAACTTCATATGTAAGATGAGTTCTGTTGGTTAAAATACTTCCTGTTTTTACAACATTTTGCATAAAATGTCCATTAAAAATAACTACAAGCCCATCAAATTAAAAATCCCAACTTCCATTTTGAGAACTCTATTAAACAACCAAGACGCCATTTATAACAGTATACAAGTCCATGCAACCCTTAAAGGCAGTTCAGTTAAAAAACATAGTAAATGTTTCATGTGTTGCAGATCATTTGGAAATGCCCAGAAATGGATGAAACTATTCTATCTACTTAGAAGAATTCAATATAAAACAGCATAACATAACTCTGGTATACAAAAATAGCTATTAAATTTTTAAATTTTTTTTAATTTTTACAAAATGCTATTCATTTTTTAGAAATGCGCAGCATTTTGCTACGCAAAGAAAAAAAGTTATTTTGAGCACTGATGGATAACTGTGGTACCAGATTCCCGCAGTTGGAGGACCAGCATGATACATACATATTATCGCTACAGTAAAGTGATCTGGGTCGTAGTATCACGTCGAGTTGAGGTCAGATCGCTGGATCAAACGAGCTGCCGCAGGTAGTTAGTTTGATCCGGCGATCTGACCTCCTCAACAAGACGTTATGCGATGACCCAGATCACTTCACCGTAGCGATAAAAAATTTATTATATGATTTATAGTTCAGCATCGTATGCCAACGCTAGCATTAACAATTCCCCCAACATTTTTTGGTTAATTGGATTGGTGTGAAAAGGAACTATTTTTGTTTACACTTATTTTTATAACAGGTGCACACTTCCGAGGAATCCCCCGATGCGCATGAATACGATAAAAAAATAACATGAATACGATATAAAAAAAAAACCTGAGCCGCCGTTCGAGCGCTTCCATTCCAGCTCGGAGTGAAGTACTCTCTGCGACCGGAACAGCTAATTATGCGAATTCGAACGCATCCGTAAATAGTCCGTCATACTATAGTGATACAGAATCGGATTCCACACAGTGGATTTTCCGGGGACAGGGAAAAGATCGTTAAACAGTAGTGATATTTAGCGGTTAAATTACATTAATAAATTTAGAGTACGGTACGTGATAATTAAAAAAAAAGTTGCCTATCAGCTCTACGTGTGGGGTTTATTCACCAATAAATAAATTTTAAAAACGTCATGAATGTTTTTTAACTATTATCCCGGTTGACAAATACTCCAATTTCATATCAAGACACACCTTCATTGACGATGTAGCTGGAATATTTGATCAGTCGGGACTTGAGCTATCACAGTTGTGAGAAAAGCGGTCCCCCCTCCCCCCACACACACACACACTGGTCATCTTTGTGATACGCCTTCATCTCTTTTTGCGATGCTAAGCGTGCAAATAACATAATGGACCAAATATATTTACAGCGTAGAGCCAGTAATTTAATTATACAACCCTTTTGGTTCTTTTGATTAGATTTTTACTGATCGTCTCAACAAATACAAACTTAGACCAATTTCATACAGGAGCTTGGTCAGGGACGTGGGAAGTATTTTTCGAATTAGGGGTTGGGGGCATCCACAAACCCAGAAGTTGTGACTCATGTACATTGGTATGATAGGAATACAATTGCGACCTGGACTTTTAACAGGTGACACTTAGTTTGGCGATGTGGCAAAAACCTGATTGCCTTTTTTCACAGCAAGATTAACTTTATCGCTCAATTAGACCGAAATCGTCTTTTCAGACGCTTTTAACCTACCCATAACAAAGGCTTTGTTTCTGAAACAACAATACCAAATCCATAATACGTAAGTAATCGCCTCTAACTGATGAATTATTTTTTCACCATTCATAGACTCTTTATCTGATAATTTTTTTAGCATATATGTCAATTGTTCTAACATGCCACACCACGCCACATGTTCTATAATCATAATTTGTATATATTTGCTGCTGTTACAGTGTAAAGTCACTTTGTGTTGGAGTCTCCTCGAAAGTCACTGTTCAACGTTCTAATCGGAGGCACGATTGTTCGTAGGCTAGTTCACTCCAAATATACCGGAATGTTCATTTTTTGTAAAAATGTAAATAAACCCCTAATTTCTCTAAGAAGTATCTTCAGAGCATTTATACCAAGAAACGGCTCCACCAAACAATACACAAAGCAACGTCTGGGAATTTCATACCTCTACATAGAGAAAAATGCACATTTTGGCCTCCATATTTAACAAATTTCTAAATCTGACTGAAACACTGGAGTCAAAAATGTGTACGGTAAAGATCAAAGAGTCAGTGCAAACCCTTCTAACTAATTCCCAATACAATTTCTATGACGGAGACCCAAATGAGAAATAAGTTTCAGGTGGCTGCATTTGAGTCCCGAGGTACCCTCCACCATACTCATTTTGTGGTAGTGGTATTGTGGTGTAACATGATATCGTTGGTAAAGATAATATTGACCACCTCTCTCTCTCTCTCTTTCTCTCCCTCTCTCTCTCTCACTCTCTTTCAATTGCGTTTGGAAAACAATGGGGGCGTGCTTCCATGTGTGCTCTCCGGTTCCTACGTCCCAACGCATGGTTCTGTTGCTGGGTTAACAATCGTACACAGTTCTTCTAGAACACATATTACGTAGGCAAGAAATATTCAGACAAATATTGGCTACTCCAGCTTATGCAGGAGGTTGATAACGTATCTAGAAAACCACATTGGGATCTAACAGTCATTTCTTTCAGAAATATTTCTAATATGAGAAATAAATGGCAATAAAATGAGGGGAAGTTCCGGACACATATTGACTTGTTAATAAGACGTCAAGTGACTTCAACTACCAATTTCCCAAACATTTAAAGTTCTGTCACAATCAACAGAAAGATGAGGTGCCGTTGAATACTTAATGAGAATGCCGTCTTGAATTAATATCTCGAATCGAATATTTTTTGTAACACTTAAAGGTATTAACGGGAAAGTCGTGAATGTGTGAAGGCGGATTGCTGGAAAACACAGTCTGACATGTTACGACTCTGAAGGGCAAAGAAAACGAAGTGTGTCTAAAACGTGATTCGAATGAAAATAAATGGCACCTGAAAATTAACCAAAATTCAAATTTCCACTGAAAAGTCATTTTTATTTTATTTTAACCCTTTACCCGAAGACCGTACGGCGTACCAAAATCACCATTCAATTTTCATTATTTTTTTTTCATTTTTTGTCCAAAAGCATAGCATATGACCACTCATTGGAACGAGCTCTTCGAGCTCGTTCCAATGAGTGGTCAAAAGCTATGTTATTAAGGAATTTTGTTTGCTTGTGTCCTCTGCCTGCTACAAACAGAAGACAGACACACGTCGTTCCTCAAACGTTGCCGACGACGCTGTTTTGCCAAATGATTCTCATTTTTTATATTTAGCTTTCATTAACAAAACAAACAGTAAATATACTCCTTCTCAACAAGGGTGAACGCATAAATAGATTATATCTAGTGTTGTTGAGAGGATACCGAAAATTACCTCAGGAGTGATCGAGACAAATGTTTATTTTTCTGACCATTCCTCTCGATAATTCGACTCGTTTCAACCTTGAATTGATACATGACAATGAACAGCTGATGCGCATTGATACGCGGAAGTGATTTGATCGATACTCGAAACAGGCAGCGTCATCCCATCTGATTCAGCTGGCGGGTTTCATGCATCAATTCAAGGTGAATACATATTGCTGGAAGTGATCGGTATCCACTCAAAAACACTAGATTTTCTTTTCGTTATACGTTTTAAGAACAAATTGATCATTTCCAGTGATAATTTGACTCGTATTCACTTGAAGTGATGCTTGAAAGCCGCCATTTGACTGATACGTTGAAAGAGAAAATTTCTGTATGTTCACAGTGGGGGATACGATTTCTATCTTTCTGTATTTTTTTCGACAATCTATCGTTTAGCGCATAATAAAATTTTTTATCTCCTTTGGTGGATCAAAAGAAAATGGAAGCCCAATCTGGCGTAAAAGGCATGAGTTGTTGTCCAAGACTACTTTTAAGAAAAACATTTGTAAATTCGAGGCGAGGCAGAATATAAGCTGTTTCACTCGGCCAGTCCGAACAAGTGGCCAGTTTAGTTTAAACAATATTTATTTCCAACGTCAGTGAGTACAGTATACAACATGAAGATGTTTGTGGATTCGACAGTAAGCCGTTGGCTTGTACAAGGTCGTTTCCACACCATTAAGTGGCCAGTTTGTAGAGTTTGGCTTTCAAATTCTGTTTCACTGCAGACTGCATTAACTATCGCATCCACATGTTAATATAAACTTCCATGGACACCCGAATCGAAATATTTTATACATTACCACATTAAACAAAGTTTTGAAACGTTTAAATCGATCTTTCAAGTTTTCGTTGAACCAAATTCAAATGCAACTGCAACCAAAGTTGAAGAACACAGAGCTGGAAGAAAGTGTCATGATATAAATTTAGACTATCAGGGTAACACGAAGAACTAAATTCGTAAAAAGTTCTTTTTCTCTGTATATGTAATTTCATGAGGTTTTCTCTTTCATTGTTTGTTTGAATAATGTGTCAAAAGTCTCTTCTCTCTGTTTTGGCACACTTGTGAAGTGGTGTATATATTATTTAGAGCGTATTTATTTTTTAAGGAGCGTAATTTTACATTTCCAAACGAGTGATCAGGTTTTTCTTGCAAACGACTGGGAATATAACTCTTCAAATTTATCCTCGTACCGTCACTGGAAAGAAACTGGAAGTTTTGTAAATTCACGAAAAATTATTCCTAAACTTACTATGCTCACATAATTTCAGCAGATGACCCTCCGTATATGTAACAAAACCTTTAAAGCCGTGAACCCGAAATACTTTTTCGTGATGCGACCTGAACTTGTAAAATAGATGGTTGCTCGATGAATTTGTATGCGAGACCAATCAATATTTTCAACGTGCAGCCCAAGGCTGAGCGTTGAAAACATTAATTGGTCTACCGTCAAATAACGAATATGGACTCATCCAATGTATGCCATTGAACTCTCATGGCGTATGCCATCAGTGTTCAAAGGTTAATGTTATAATTCCCACTTGAGCAAATCCAATGTTAGAAATTGAACTTTCATGGCGTTTACCATCAGTCTTCAAAGGTTAATGTTATAATTCCCACTTGAGCAAATCCAATGTTAGAAATTGAACTCTCATGGCGTTTACCACCAGTCTTCAAAGGTTAATGTTATAATTCCCACTTGAGCAAATCCAAGGTATGCCATTGAACTCACATGGCGTATACCATCAGTGTTCATAGGTTAATGTTATAATTCCCACTTGAGCAAATCCAGTGTATGCCATTGAACTCTCATGGCATATACCATCAATGTTCAAAGGTTAATGTTATAATTCCCACTTGAGCAAATCCAATGTATGCCATTGAACTCACATGGCGTATACCATCAGTGTTCAAAGGTTAATGTTATAATTCCCACTTGAGCAAATCCAATGTATGCCATTGAACTCTCGTGGCGTATACCATCAATGTTCAAAGGTTAATGTTATAATTCCCACCTGGGTAAATCCAATGTATGTCATTGAACTCGCATGGCGTATACCATCAGGGTTCAAAGGTTAATGTTATAATTCCCACTTGAGCAAGTCCAATGTACGCCATTGACCTCTCATGGTTGTTACCATCAGTGTTCAAAGGTTAATGTTATAATTCCCAGTTGAGCAAATCCAATGTATGCCATTGAACTCACATGGCGTATACCATCAGTGTTCAAAGGTTAATGTTATAATTCCCACTTGAGCAAATCCAATGTATGTCATTGAACTCTCATGGCGTATACCATCAGTGTTCAAAGGTTAATGTTATAATTCCCACTTGATCAAGTCCAATGTACGCCATTGACCTCTCATGGCTGTTACCATCAGTGTTCAAAGGTTAATGTTAAAATTCCCACGTGAGTAAATCCAATGTATGCCATTGAACTCTCATGGCTATACCATCAGTGTTCAAATGTTAATGTTAATCAGGTTAATGTTATAATTCCCACTTGAGCAAATATTGACAATATGAAACATGTGCTTCTACATGTAATCCTCCCCGAAGTCTTCCAGACAATGCTACAGTTACCCGGGCAGTGGTTCATAATTAAGTATTGGCTGCGTATATTTACAGCCAAGGCTTGATTAGAAATCATCTCCAGGCCAACAGGTTGTGGTATAGTAAAATCTCCAGAAGAGTTTACAGGCATTTAACTGGTAGAGTGCTGAATTATTTTTGATTGGCAAAACTTGATCATGTGTCTTTGCCTTGTTACATTTTATGGGAGAGTGCACTCTCCCATTAATTGTAAGAAGGCAAATCAATACAGACTAAATAATTTCACTTCACAGATAATACAAAGTATATCCCGAGAATATGAAGCCTTTTGTGACAGCGCCTGCACTTCAGAGTAAAGCCCAAATATGGGCTTCCAGCACTCTACCAGTTAAGATTTAAAGTCTTATATATGTTGGGGAATTGGGTACTAATGACAAGTGAATCGGAAAAACGTGGAGAAAATTGCACTGTAAAAGAGGTCCATAACCGGACCATGTAGATCACTTTAAAAATCGCTGATGTACCATACAGTATTGTCCCCACTTTCTACGTTTCGGGTCACAAACACTCACTTCGCATGTGCGAAAATAAGGTTTTTGTTGTGAACTCCCGTCACATCAAATCATCGAGGGCTACATGGTAGCTTAGAAGGTGGAGTGTTCTACGATCCCCTCATATTAAAGTAGCATGGTATTCAACATCTTTGGATATTATTAAGGATTGATTGTCTTACCTATGATGAGATTATTAACTGGTTGAGGGCTACATTATTTTTGGTGGTCCGAATTTGTTCATCAAAATTTGTTTCATTACACATTATTGAAGAGTGCCCACAGGCACTCTTCAATAATTTGTGATAAAACCAATTTATATGAACAAAATATTACTTGTGTTTGACTGAATATGAAACATAATCAAGGAAAATGCTGGCTTTTGCTCTGGTACCCTCATTTTTTTAAAAGCCCTGTTAGTCGCTTTTAGCACACAACCAGTTAACCACCTATTTTCTAAAAGGACATTGTATTGATGTGTCCGGAACATTTGGATTACTTGTTTCCCAGTGTTTGTAATTCTTCGTCGCCGTAGCTCGTTCGACAATCAACCAATTTAAAAGTCAAATTATTTGTTTTAACTTATGGATTTAAGATGATGTACAAGTGACGACAAACGAATTAACTGTGAACATCCCAAGTTTGGAATTCCATAAATTTCAAATTACATACACAAGGTATGCACACCAGTGTAAAAGTTGCGGTGCATAGAACACGGAAAAATACTTACTTTGGACTCTCATAGTTCACAGCAGGCATAAGTTGTTCCTGAAAGTCTGCTATCGCATTCGTACCAGAAATGACAACAAAATAATATTTCACGACAAGAACTCAGCGGTTGCCCAATTTGCTTCAGATATCTAAGAACAAAGCTAGGAATTCAATGGCTGACGATTTTCAGAAAGTTAGCTCCCCTTAATTTTGTGAAGCTGACAGTAAATTTAGCACGAAGGGTATGTTAATTTCACATGAAAATTTAAATTTCGAAATGATAGAAAGGTTGTATCATCGATGTGCACACCATTCTACAAACTTCAGAATAAAAAATTACAGAAGCTGACTTTTTACTTTTTCCCAGTCAGTTTGAACGTTTTACTATTATTCTCTGTAGAAATCCATTTAATCCTTTACCCAACGCAGACGATATCAAAATTTATTATTTTAAATATCATTTTTTTTACATTTTTCAAAAAATTTCAACAAAACCATATCATGTGACCCCTCGTTGGAACGAGCTCGACGAGCTGGTTCCAACGAGGGGTCACATGATATGGTTTTGTTGAAATGTTTTGAAAAATAATATTTTTTCAACTGCTCAATTTGCATATTACGCGGGCGGATGCTGCCGATTCGTTGGTTAAAGGGTTAAAAATAAGAAAATGGTGGCGCTTTCACCACCTTTTGATGTTCTGTAACCCTTTTCTGTTCATGATATCAACAATGTGCACACAATGATATATCTACTCTTGAGTGCCTAATAATCATACATGTATGATTATTCTTTTTCGAACAAAATTCCCGCCTGTGTGATCCTAATTTGGCCCTGTATGATTAATTTTCAGCAAATGAACGTGCAGAGCAGGCACTTATCTCAATAAGTTCACCAAAACAAACTAGTAAGGTACATGTACAAGTAAACACAGGATGCAATGGAAATATTAACTGGTAGAGATCTGGAAGCATATATTTGGGCTTCATTCTGAAGTACTGTTACCATAACTTTAAGACCTAGTACTCGGTGGATGTGCTTCATACCATCGCTGAAACAGAATTAATTAGTCTATAAGGTTTTGGCATGGCGGGGGTTCGAACCCACGCCGAGATGGGGTCTCTTGGTGGCCGAGTGGTGTGCGTGGTTCAGTATAGTTTCACTAGGCGGTTGGTGCCGAAGGAAACTCTCTCGGCGTGGGTTCGAACCCCCGCCATGCCAATGTAAACAAAACCAGCGTCCTTTCTTAATTCTATGGCATCCGAGAAATTTGAAAAAGACAAGTGTCGCTGATTTCTTCTGAGGTGCAGTTCGTAGAATTAAGTACTTAGATGCAACTATCTGATGAATATAAAAGTTTTTGACTTGTTGCAATTTATGGGAGAGTGCCTACAGGGACTCTCCCACAAATTGCAAGAAGTCAAATCCATGTGAAAATTATGATAACTGAAAGTAATCTAGCCCTTCACCACTTCAAGAGCATCAAACATCTGTGTTATAAAAACGGCTCCGAGCATATTGACTGGCTCACATCTTGAGATTTTCCACCCTATACTATTATTCGACCCTATACTATTATTAATTTTCAGAAATCTTCCACCCTGTACTATTATTCCGCCCTGTACTATTATTAGGCACTCAAGAATACAGACACTGTCCTTTCCATTAATATAAAAGTCTTGAAGGTAAGGTTTTCTATTTTTTATAAAAACTTGCAAATTACTGTCAAAACACATTCACTAAACAAAGAACCAAAGTGGATATTTATTTAGTATAGGTAGGTATGATACTGATAGATAATCTTAATGACGGATTATCTGTGAAGTCGTTTCTTCTAATTAGCTTGCCATAAAACCCCAAGTTTCCTTTGTAACTTTTAGCCCCGGGAGCTATCAGTTGTTTTCGTTTTTTTTTAAGTAACAACGGGAAATGTGGCTTTATTTCCTACTGGTGTCAGTAGGTGGTGTCTCAACAATTACTTGCTTCGAAATTTGACCTTCCCTATGCATCAAATAATTTCAAGGGAGGTAACTTTATCGAAAGTAGATTTTCATAACAATATAAGTCAGGGATGTAAAATACCCCAGAAAGCAGTGACAGGGCTGCCTTTGTGCAAATGTCAATATTGTCTGCTTTTCTTCTGATTTATGTATATTTATTTGAATTTTATGGAATTCAGACTTTGGATTTTCATAGTAAATTTGTTTGTTGTTACTTATATAACACCTTTAACCCTTTACCCAACGTAACGGCCAAAACTGGCCAGCGCTATTCTCAAAAATCGTCAATTAATTTTTAAAATATTTTCATTTTTTGTCTCAAAAACATAGGTTATGACCCCTCAATGGAACGAGCTCGTCGAGCTCGTTCCAACGAGGGGTCATAACCTATGTTTTTGAGACAAAAAATGAAAAAAATTAGTTATTCAAGAATTTTTTTTTGCAAGTGTCGTCTGCTTTTCATGTTAAGTAAAGGGTTAAAAAAAACAGAGTAAACAAGCATATCCTGTATATTAGTGTGATATATCAGTTGTTAATGTTATAGTGCTTACAGTTATTTTATTATTTTCTTTTCATTTTTAAATGAGCCTCTCGGTTTTGGATAATTTGGGATAGCATGGTCCTTAAGGGGTCATCAAACTTTAACTTTTGAAAAATGCAGGTCACTGTATTGAAAGTGAAAAACAGAAAAGACGGAAATTACCTATTAAACAAAAATACCAAAAATGCTGCGATGGAACATAACACAGGCAGAAGGCAACATTTGCCGTAGAATTGCTGTATCTTTGAAAGGAACATAACACAGGCAGAAGGCAACATTTGCCGTGGAATTGCTGTATTTTTCAAAGAAGCACACTGAATGCCTGCTGTGGCATAATCAGCAGAGGTCAATACATACAATTCACAAAAAACAAAGATGGAGGCAAACAAGTAGAGTCATCTGTGTAAAATGAAGAATATATAATGTGAAGAACTTTTTGTCATTTTGCAGTGATTATATCTCTCAATTCTGTAAAAGATAGTTTAATATATAGTTTAATATTTGTGTAAATTTTACAACAATTAAGAGGGAGATTGATTCACCAAAAAGGGAAAAACAATCCTAATTTCCTTATTCGGGGTTGTGAGTGAAATGTGTGGTGTTTTACAATAACTACTATTTGAATACCCAAGTATGGCTATAACCCACAACAAAAATCACTTTCCATACATGAAGAAAATTTGTGTCAATTAATAGAAATAATCTAGTCTTTGTTTTATCCGGTTTTCTATGGTTTATTTGTTTTGAAATTATCGTCTCCCTTTAATAGTTCGTCTCCTGAATTCCAATGTGTTCTATGTGCCAGTAGGCACATAGAACACAATGGAACTCAGGGGACGAATTGACATGGGTGGCCTGCTGCCTGCACCACAAAATTTAACAACCTTCATAACAGATCTGTTTGCCGATTTCATATTGATAGGTTCGCGATAGATCTAGACAAACGCACAAGCATTTCGTTTACTGAATTCACTTATCAAAACATTTCAGAACAGTTTTGGCCTCATTTCGGTAATTCGTGTGCTTGAAGCTTCGAGATTTGGTTAGATTCGAAATCTTCAGGATGATTCGATTCGTTTCTCTCTGATTCGGAAATTTTCAAATCTTCAAAGGATCTCCTCTTGAACTCTTCTTCTATCATTAGGTATCCTACACAGGAGACATGATGGTACAAGGAGAATTCAAGGGAGTGTCGTTCACTACAGAAACTGCTTTGAATCCATTTTGGCATGTTCCGAATTTGTTGATTGATCTACAAAAAAAAACTGGTAAAAGTGGGCCCAGTGATTCCTGAAAGTCTGTTACGGCATTTCGGTGATAGCTGTAAACGGAGGCAAAGTAAATATACAAATTTTCTATGGCGAATGTTGGCTCGGATATCCAAGTACACCCGACAAGTCGAGTGGGCAGAAGCTCTCATGTTTGTACGAAGTATTCAAATTGTTTTGGTTTTATTCAAGAGAAACGTCTTTTTTCGTCTTGTTGTCGCATTTCGAGGTCACGTGTTGTACTGTATTTGGACAATCCACAGGCCTGCACGTGGACGAACATGCTCATCAAGAATTGAATCATGAAATGGCCAAAGCGATCATCGAGTAAAATGTCAACTACTGTCACAAAAGATGCGAAGAAAATGTGTCTTTTAAAGAAAATTCACGTTTTTCGTGGTGTTTTGAGAGAATTTCTTAGTTGACATATATATCGACGAACCATTTCAAACTATTTCACCATCTGATCATCATTTTGCGGGTGTTTGATAGTTGCGTTCAACCGATTAGGAACAAGCGCACCGCCTAGCGGGGTAACATACGCCCGTCAAAATTGGAACATACACATGTTTCTCTGGGGTAAAGTTTGAAATTTTTGTTTACTCGACTATGTCTGTCCCCCACCCCTCCAATCATTTCCCATTCCCCAGCGCTGTCTGGGGTAAAGGGTTTCAAATTGTATGCTTGTGTGCACGCATTTCATATTGTTTTTGTGAAATTTAAGTATGCAGAATGGAAATGCAAACAATTTTTAGGTGTAGAAGATTCTCCTCGCCGTTTACAACGGTAGCGTTCATTCAATGACAGGTAAACTTCATTGATAACGATTGACGATAGGTGGCGCCAAGGAAAAGGACAATTTGAGGATCATAACAGCTATAAACGGCGAAGATTCTCGTCGTTTAAAAATAAAATGGAGTTATCTGCTCCTGTCACATGCACAACGACAATTGATGATCAAAATATTGAAGGAGTAGGCGACACAATAGTGTAATGTTTCAAGTACTAAAAGGGGTCATAACTCTGGAAATACAAAACTGAATTACCTGCTCTTGTCACATGCACAACGGCAATTGGTGATCAACGTGTGTGCAAAGTTTGAACAATATAGCATGTAAAATGTTGAAGGAGAAGGCGACACAATACTGTAAAGTTTAACGTACTAAAAGGGGCATAACTCTGGAAATACAAAATGGAGTTACCTGCTCTTGACACATACACAACGACAATGTGTGCAAAGTTTGAACAATATAGCACGTAAAATGTTGAAGGAGTAGGCAACACAATCCTGTAGTGTTTTACGTACTAAAAGGGGCATAACTCTGGAAATGGAAAATAGAGTTACCTGCTCTTGTCACATGCACAACGGCAATTGGTGATCAACATGTGTGCAAAGTTTGAACAATATAGCATGTAAAATGTTGAAGGAGAAGGCGACACAATACTGTAATGTTTCACGTACTAAAAGGGGCATAACTCTGGAAACACAAAATGGAGTTACCTGCTCTTGTCACATGTACAACGGCAAATGGCGATCACCATGTGTGCAAAGTTTGAACAATATAGCATGTAAAATGTTGAAGGAGTAGGCGACACAATACTGTAATGTTTTAAGTACTAAAAGGCGGGGGGCAAAACTGGAAATACAAAACAGAGTTACCTGCTCTTGTCACACGCACAATGGCAATTGGTGATCAACATGTGTGCACAGTTTGAACAATATAGCATGTAAAATGTTGAAGGAGACGGTGACACAATACTTTAATGTTTAACGTACTAATAGGGGCACAACTCTGGAAATGCAGCATGGAGTTACCTGCTCTTGTCACATGTACAACGGCAAATGGTGATCATCATGTGTACAAAGTTTGAACAATATAGCATGCAAAATGTTGAAGGAGTAGGCGACACAATAGTGTAATGTTTTAAGTACTAAAAGGGGGCATGTTACAACCGACAATGTTACAACGCCGCATAATGTTACACCAACGCATAATGTTACAAAAAATGTAGTAAACAACCGATAATGTTATAAACTCCGCATAATGTTATAACTTTTTTCAACCCGTTATGTTATAAAAATCGACGCATAATGTTATAACTTTTTTCAACCCGTTATGTTACAACAAATTAACCGATAATGTTATAACTTCTGTATACTAATTCCATTTACAGCTATTGTAGATGGACTTTACCACTTACCATTTATTGCCGCATAAAGGTATGTAATATTTATACTAAAGTTTTCTGCTCTGGTTAAGGCGAGGAGACACCCCCCCCCCCCCCAGCTCCCGGGGATTTATCATAGAATGACCTAGTCACGTTACATAGACGCGGATTATCCTGGTAACTCAATCGTGTGACGTCATTACCATGATTATCCAGTGCCCAACATGGTGAAGGCGGGGGTGGTGGAGGAGGGGTGCTATTTTATCCGATTGGTACGTTTACCAACATGCGTGGTCTCCGCTTCCAGAAATGTAGTGTACCATAGTCCCCTGACGCCTTTGGGGATGAGCAAATGCCTCTGTTTCTGCTTGTTTTGGGCATCTAATGTCGCATATTTCTTAGTCATAAGAATATATTATTGTTTATTAATTTGACATTTTAACAACTAACAGTGAACAAAAATGAGGTGGAGTTAAAAGAGGCCAAAAAGTTGGATGGTGCGAGGTACATATGGTGGATGTGGCAGGTTGGTAGTGTCGCGCGGAAGCCGAAGAATAAGATGCGAGACTGGGTAGAAAGAGGAATGGGGTTTAGGAGAATTGAAAGGGGTGGGCAAGGATTAGGCCGAGAAAGAGAGGAGGTCATGGATTAGTACATCAGGGTGATTGTGCAAAGAAAGCTATCTGAGAATACTATAAGAGAGTAGTGCTAGACGGTATGATAATATAGATGGTGGAGATGTTGGAAGAAGTGGAAGTAATGAATTTGGGATTACAGGTTCTGGAAAAGGCGGAATCACTAGAACAGGCAGTATAGGGAGAAGGAGGAGATTGTGGAGGAGGAGTTGCGTTGATGTTGGTGTTGTGGCGGTGTTGGTGATGGTGTTGAGTAGTTATGCATATTGAAAATGAGCCATTTTATAGGACCCCGGGGCAGGACCCCGGAAGTGACGTCATGTCACGTGACTGGGCGGTCATGTTGGGTTGTCATGATAGTGCACGTGGGTGGCCATGTTGTGATGTCATTATCATGAAAAAGGTGGTAGGAGTGCGAATGCGCAGCGCGTGTTGTTATGGGGACACGTGTTCCGTCTCTCCCCTAACAGCCCGACAATAGATATCGAATTAATCCAAACAACCCGACAATCTTCAGACAACTGACCCAAACACTCCCGAAAACACTCCCAAATAAAGGTAGGATAGTATCCTTAATGAGGGTATGAGACGTATGAAGAGGTACTCATTGCGCTCATTTTCATAGTTTCATTTTGAGACGTATGATTTTGCGCGCATCGTGCTCATTTTCATAGCTTTCATTGCTTCATACGACGAAAAGGGGGATTCCGTGGGTTTAGTATCCTTAAAATATAGGATAGTATCAATGGGTTTATTACAATAATGGTTGGTTTATTACAATAGTATTTTTTTAACTGAGAGATAAACTGGAAGGGGGGGGGGGCGCCGTCCCTGTCCCCGGAGCCCTACTGCCCCTTGCCCCTGCACCTCCTGAAGTCCCGGTCCCTCGAGTTTCTGGCGAGTTACTAAATCGGTACTGGCAGGATTCGGAAGTGTTTTCGGGAATGTTTTGCACAGTTTCCTGAAGATTGTCAGGTTGTTTGGATTAATTCGATATCTATTGTCGGGTTGTTAGGGATGAGACGGAGCACGTGTCCCTATAACAACACGCGCTGCGCATTCGCACTCCTACCACCTTTTTCATGATAATGACATCACAACATGGCCACCCACGTGCACTATCATGACAACCCAACATGACCGCCCAGTCACGTGACATGACGTCACTTCCGGGGTCCTGCCCCGGGGTCCTACAAAATGGCTCATTTTCAATATGCATAACTACTCAACACCATCACCAACACCGCCACAACACCAACATCAACGCAACTCCTCCTCCTCAATCTCCTCCTTCTCCCTATACTGCCTGTTCTTGTGATTCCGCCTTTTCCAGAACCTGTAATCCCAAATTCATTACTTCCACTTCTTCCAACATCTCCACCATCTATATTATCATACCGTCTAGCACTACTCTCTTATAGTATTCTCAGATAGCTTTCTCTGCACAATCACCCTGATGTACTAATCCATGACCTCTTCTCTTTCTCAGCCTAATCCCTGCCCACCTCTTTCAATCCTCCTAAACCTCATCCCTCTTCCTACCCAGTCTCGCATCTTATTCTTCGGCTTCCGTGCGACACTACCAACCCGCCACATCCACCATATGTGCCTCGCTCCATGCAACTTTTTGACCTCTTTTAACTCCACCTCATTTTTGTTCACTGTTAGTTGTTAAAATGTCAAATTAATGAACAATAAGATATTCTTATGACTAAGAAATATGCGACAAATGAGTTTTAGATGCCCAAAACAAGCAGAAACAGAGGCATTTGCCCATCCCCAAAGGCGTCAGAGGACTATGGTACACTACATTTCTGGAAGTGGAGATTACGCATGTTGGTAAACGTACCTATCGGATAAAATAGCACCCTGTCAGGGCAAAGCCAGCCTAAATATTTAATACTATTGTAAGTTCAAAATATATTCCGCATCAAGGCGAAAACCCTACGTGAATTTCACTTCTCTGTGAAGCTGGACATGGAAAAAACACACGTGGTGTATATCCAGCTTCAGCGCAGGGACCCAGGGGAGAAACGGTATGTTAGATAAGGTCTAATCTCATTTAATTTATACAGTAGTCGCGAGTCTTACGAGACGTAATCGGTTGGTGGCAGGATATCGTCACGGCCGATTGAGAAACGAGATTCTAAGAGATAGAAATGTCTGTCATGACAATGACTGACAGAAACGAATCGGTTCTCTCGACAAGTGAAATCACCGTTAAGTCACGCGCGAGATGACTTGTATTGACTCTGCCTCGATATACGTCATCTCCCACCGTTTTGACAGATGGACAGATGAGCGTCCGTCCACCTGACAATTTAGGGTAAAAAGTATATATACCTTGAAGAGCAGAGCATCAGACACACACTTGGGGTCACACACACGTTGGTGAAGTCCAGGACAGGCGGACTCTGTTTCCTGGCATAGGGGGACCTTCGATCATAGGACCCTGAAACTGCTGAAATCGCCAGAGAGGGCATTCCAAGATTGATTTAGCTTAAGGTTGATAGGCGGCTACAGTGCCAAATTCGTTGAGAAGGAAAAACCCAAGGTGGAACGTTAAAGTTTAGATTGTCGAGTAGCAGGTATCAGCCTGCAATAGTCAGAAGTGTAGGTTAATTGTATTGTGCGTATTAACCCTTTGAAGCGTCAGAGTGATTGCGTTCTGAGTAGTTTGTTTTGCTGTCGAAGCATCGTAATACCGACTGGAGATCGGTGTGGGTGACAATTTCGCCCTAGCAAAAACAGGGGCATTTGTGAATCGTGAATTCAACCAGGAACAGTGAATATTTCAATAGGACTTTCACGGATGACTTTCAAAAGGCACATAAGGTATGAGTAGACAATATCTGACCCAAATCAGGAGTACGGTCGCTTTATGGATGACGAACATTGCTGGTCGGAACCCTCCGACAGCCAGAGGTACAGTTACGCGCAGACATTGACATTTGAGCCTAAACGGGTGAAGCTCTTATGGCGAGCTCACAGTAATAACATTTCAGATTTGTGAAGCTCTTATGGCGAGCTCACGGTAGTAACATTTCCAGTGTGTAGACTATAGTGCCAGTACATGGCTATAGAATGACTATATGATTGTTGAGAATTATTTAATCCTAGCAACCAAATTTCTGTGAAAAGGATCGAATTGTTCATTGTTGAAATATTGAAACGGCTTTATTTTGATGTGTAAATAAAAGAATCGTTGCTACTTTAAGTCATTCTTTCCATTACACAGCCTGAATTGATTAGGAATCACACCTAACGGAAATCGAACCTATTTAAGGCCAATTTGGCAGAGAAGGAATCACGGCGTCGGTCTGACTCAGCTCCCTGCGCCGAGTTCGCGACACTTGGATTCCGACCCTCCACGTTGGTCTAATTTTCCCGCAACTTCATCAGCGGGACTAAATAACCCCACGTCAGCCCAGGCCTTACGGGGCCTCAGGTGTTCTGACACACCCCTCCTCCACCACCCCCGCCTTCACCATGTTGGGCACTGGATGATCATGGTACTGACGTCACACGATTGAGTTACCAGGATAATCCGCATCTATGTAATGTGACTAGGTCATTCTATTAAAAATAAATCCCCGGGAGTTGGGGGTGGGGGTGGGTGTCGCCTCTCCTCAACCAGAGCAGAAACCTTTAGTATAAATATTACTTACCTTTATGTGGCAATAAATGATAAGTGGTAAAGTCCATCTACAAAAGCTGTAACTGGAATTAGTATACATTAGTTATAACATTATCGGTTAATTTGTTGTAACATAACGGGTTGAAAAAAGTTATAACATTATGCGTCGATTTTTATAACATAACGGGTTGAAAAAAGTTATAACATTATGCGGAGTTTATAACATTATCGGTTGTTTACAACATTTTTTGTAACATTATGCGTTGGTGTAACATTATGCGGCGTTGTAACATTATCGGTTGTAACAGGGCATAACTCTGGAAATACAAAACAGAGTTACCTGCTCTTGTCACACGCACAACGGCAATTGGTGATCAACATGTGTTCAAAGTTTGAACAATATAGCATGTAAAATGTTGAAGGAGAAGGCGACACAATACTGTAATGTTTAAGTACTAAAAGGGGCATAACTCTGGAAATACAAAATGGAATTACCTGCTCTTGTCACATGCAGAACGGCAATTGGTGATCAACATGTGTGCAAAGTTGGAACATTATGGCTAGGGCTGAAACAGTTAGCTCATGTACACAACCGACTAACCGAGAGCTATAACCGGATAATATCCGGTTAACCGTAGCCATTATTTCACCGAATCTGGGATCAAAACTATAGGAATTGGAAAGCAGTATTCTCAGAAACTATTCCGTAGTGTGTATACAAACGAACGTTGTTGAGTACTCAACACCGTTCGTTTGTATACATACTATGGAATAGTTTCTGCGGTTACTCAGTACTCACGGAAATTGCCGATCATTAACGAAGTCTTGAACGCCAAAGTCGATTATTTCAAAATATATACAGCGTTGCTTCGAAGTGTAATCTATCTGAAAGAAGACGCGGCAGATTTACTACGTTTAAACCGTGGAATGACGATCACTACCGATATTTCGGATAACCGGTTGACGTTTTTTTAATCGGTTAGGTAGGTAACCGGTTTCAACCCGGTTATCCGGTTAACCATTTCAGTACTAATTATGGCATGTAAAATATTGAAGGAGGAGGCGACACAATACTGTAATGTTTTAAGTACTAAAAGGGACATAACTCTGGAAATATATGATGGAGTTACCTGCTCTTGTCACATGCACAACGGCAATTGGTGATCACCATGTGTGCAAAGTTTACACAATATAGCATGTAAAATGTTGAAGGAGTAGGCGACACAATACTGTGATGTTTCAAGTACTAAAAGGGGGCATAACTCTGGAAATGCAAAACAGAGTTACCTGCTCTTGTCACATGCACAACAGCAATTACTGATCAACATGTTTGTAAAGTTTGAACAATATAGTAAACCTCTGAAGGAGTAGGCGACACAAAAATTGTTTACAGACAGACAGACAGACAACGCCATAACATAATACGTCCGTCAAAAAATGACGGGCGCATAAAAATGGACGCTGACCGATTACCGGTTATTTGAGCTCACAATCGGCCGATTCTGATGCCGATCCCGATTGTAATACCGTTACGTGCACTACAAGACAAGTCGAGGATCGAAAGAACTACATTAAACTGAACATTTTCACAGTGTTAAACTTCGTTGACTGGGGTCGCAGTAAAATTACCAGTCGCGCACACTTGGGCGGTAAACGTGACTCCCAGAGCCCAGACGTTTACCGCCCAAGTACGTGCGACTGGTAATTTTACTGCGACCTATTCACTGGGGTACAACCTTCACTTTTCCGGTATGAACTGGCGATTGCCGGAACTATGCTCAGTTATAAGCTTTACATGTCGTTTAACTTGTATATCCCGTAAAGGGGCGTCTAGATAGATTAAGAATACACATTGTGCTTCTTTCTCAACTTTATTGAATTGTATCATTGATATCATTTTACATTGACAATTGAACAATTGCAGAAGATAATAAAATGCGCTTAATGAATCATCACAAAATGCTTGGCAACAATCGGTTGAACCGATGTTCCAGGAGCCGTTGACGTTGTTATCCGATTGCCCACATGCGGCCGATTGTGTTGGCCGATTCCGATCATCGGTTGAACAGTATATGATAGTGCTAACTCGTGTTTTGAATACGTTGTGTTGTTGCTTTAAAGGTTTACCCCCATTAGTCAGACAACCAATTGTCATACACCCCAGCTGTCAGACAGTTAATTAGGGATTAGCTGCAGTTAAAATAGATGATTACCTATTGTTGTAAATGGAACAACACAGATGTCTACAATTTGAATAAAATTTAGTTTCAACATTTTGTTTGGTACTGTTTTTCTCTTTTTTAAGGTTGACATATAATCAAAATACCACCTAATTATCTTCTGAAAAATAATCAAAACATAAAAATCGCACGTATATTGTGTAATAACACTGATAAGTTTGATCTAAAATTTGAAAACAAAATATTTTTTCTCCAAACAGTTTGCTGTTTTTTTCATTTTCTTGTAAAAACGATGTTTGACTATTTATTGATAGCTAATCTACTATAGATTATATACTACATGCAAGACAAGGTTCGACAACATTCCCATTGGTTTATGCGCTTCTTCCTGAATCGACAGCTTAAATCTTTCCTGCAAATGCCAAAGTGCAAAAAAAAATCTGAGTTGCCTTCGAAAATAAGAGACAAAAAGGTATTAAAATTTTTTCCCGATTTCATAAAAGTTACTCAAATGCAAATTAAAATTCATTTTAGGCTTCAACTCATGCATTTTGATCATTTATCTCATTTGAAGTATAAAAACCAACACACTAGGTGAGTTAGTTTCTTTTTCAAAATTATTCAACTTGAAGGTTGATTTTCTGTTGCATTACCTGAATACAGCCTTAAAAAATACAAAAAAATTTTCATTAATATAGCACTAACAGACTCTCTATATCATTTCGTGGAGTGTTCCAGCTGCGAAACACATTTCACATTGATACCCGCATATTTTTCTCCATGATTTGAGCAGTCGGTGTACTATTTAAAAAAAACTGATAACTTTCAATTACAATGCAATATTTACAGACGAAAAATATTAAAATACAACAATCTGTCAAAAATCCAATAAAAGTGTTTTAATGAATTTCGCCTCTTTGTATGTTTGATCACTGCTCAATGTCATAACAGTTAAACAGCAGGAGGGTTATTAATAATGTTATCACTGACTAATAGTAGTTAACAACATGTATCATTCAATCTATATTTCTCCAACCCTATAAAAGAAATGAAAAATAAAAAGTATGGTCGTTAGGGGGCATACTTAATTAAAACCCACTGCCGACAACTCACTTTGTTTCACCTTCACTGTTATCCAGAAAAGAATCTCCAAGAACAAAATGAAATATTTATTTATTTCACCCTTTACCTAACATGAAAAGCAGACGACACTTGCAAATAAATTATTGAATAGCTAATTTTTTTCATTTTTTGTCTCAAAAACAAAGGTTATGACCCCTCTTTGGAACGAGCTCCACGAGCTCGTTCCAACGAGGGGTCATAACCTATGTTTTTGAGACAAAAAATGAACAAAAAAATGAAAATTAACTGGCGATTTTTGAGAATAGCACTGGCCGGTTTTGTCCGTTACGTTGTGTAAAGGGTTAAATATTTATTTATTAGTGTTTAACGACACTTTCGACAGCCAGGGTCACGCCGCGTTGGACAGTTTTACGGCTGGCGGAAGCTAGAGTACCTGGAGAGAACCACCGAGCAACGGCGAGAAACTGTTAGACTCCCCAACGTACTAACTCCGCACAAGCAAGGTTAGCATTGGTTGAACACCAGTGTGCCATCGATGTAGAGTACGCCTTAGTACACAACGCTACTGTGTCCTCTCGTAGGCAATCGGGATTAAGTGCCTTGCCCAAGGACACAACGCAGTTAACACTGGCGGGGATCGAACCCTAGACCTTTCGGTTTGAAATCCAATGCTATAACCACAGAGCCACCGTGCTCCAAACAAATTGAGATTGTTTTATTTTCAAGACTGACAGAATGACCGGACATTCTTTTAAATAATATGCAGTTATTGTTTTGATACAAACATAAATATCATTTGAGTGAGTTTTTAACTCGAGTTCTTACTGATACTTCAGTAACTGGAACGATGCCGACCAATGGATAACGGGGTCAAGTAATGCCACAGCACTAAAAGCAATAAGAGGTGAGCTTGTTGGGATCAGAATTTTGGACAGGATAGACGTAATAAAACTCTGCTATCTTAAATGTTCTCAAATCTCCCCGACAGGCCAATGGTGTAATATTATTATTATTTATTGGTGTTTAAAGTCACATACTTCTGAACAATGGCTAATCATGACCACGACAGTTTTACGGGTGGAGGAAGCCGGAGTACCCGGAGAGAACCACCGAGCAACGGCGAGCAACTGTCAGCTCCCCAACATACTAACTCCACACAGGCAGGGTTAGCAGGTGCACCATCGACGTGCAGTACGCTTTAGTGCACAGCGTCACCGTGCCCCTACATGGGCAATGGGGGTGAAGTGTCTTGCCCAAGGACACAACGCGGTTGCCGCAGGTGGGATTCGAACCGAGGACCTCTCGGCTTGCAGCCTGCACCTCTACCTACTGAGCCACCGCGCCCCCGGTCGATGGTGTAAATTAATGTTCCAGAATATTTGGAATTCAAACATAAAGACAGGGTTCATTGACCAAGTGAGGGAGTTAATAGAAAATCCGAGATCAATGGAGATCTCGGACTGAGAAGTGGGCACAAACCAGGGTAAAGAAATCGTCAGAAAAGGGTCATAGCCTATCGTAAACTGAATTGGATGGTCAAAGCAAAGAGGTCTTTGGGTGGCCTGCGTGATGAAGAGAAGCCAGGTTTTGAAGAGTACCTTGATGGCACATTTGGTGGATCACTGTTGTTCAAAACTAGGGCCGGTCGCTGGAGCTTAGGGGAAAACTGGGAAAGACAATGAAAAGGAGTGCTAAATGTATTTAGGCGTAGTAGAAAGCCTAGGACGCTTCCTATTGTCCACAATACCTGTCTAACAAAATAAGATTCACCGGGATTATGATGGGGAAGTGGGATGGGAGAACGAAGGACATGTGGTCAGTGGGTGACACAAAGGAGAGGGTTAGTATGCTTTTCGGAGAGATTGGGAAGAATGGGGCACGGGGTGTCATCAAGCAGTTCGTCTCAGATTGTTGAGAGGAGGGGAGGCGTAGGGATAAGGAGGCATTTGGAATTTTCTCTGCCATTAAGGAATCATTACTTATAGGCAGTCGCGTTAACATACTCTTCGCTTCAGACGTTGTCGTGTTTGTCAAATAATTTTCCAATTTATATTCTTTTTTGAACCGACGATAAGTTCTTAATTTGTTCGATCCCGTTTTTCCCACATCTTCGTGGATGCCTTTATAGAAGGTGTCGCTGTGGATATTTTTTAAATTCTCTGTAACTTTATCATATTCAAGTAGTTCAGGTACAGGGTTGTCAGTACCTATAACTTCCCTATACTTCAACCACATAGAATCTCGTTGTAGGTATTTTTCAGCTTCCAATTAAGCGTCCATTAATAATCTTGACGACGGAGATTGGAGGACCTTTTACGTAAACTTTACTTGTTGAATCTTTGCGTCAATTTGTTATGGGTACAGGTCAACTTCAGCTCTAACAGCATGATTTGAGGATTTTCGATGAACTGACCCAAACGATAACTCACCAATCAAACTGCGAACATTTTTAGTTATAATTTTCATCAATGCGATCAAATTATATAATGTTTTTGCATTACAACAATAACTGTAAAGTGGGTATTAAGTCAGATAATGCAGTCAGTCTAGGATATTTGGTCAGCAAATGGCCGAGGGAGACAGATAATGCAGTCAGTCTAGGATATTTGGTCAGAAAATGGCCGAAGGATATTTGGTCAGAAAATGGCCATGGGTATTTATCTGACTAAATACCCATGGATGACTGTATCGCCTTTTACAGAATGTCAGACACATTCCGCATCAGGCAAAACAGCAAGTGGAGGCTAAAATAGTCTATATGCGGATTAACCCTTTACCTAACATGAAAAGCAGACGACACTTGCCAAAAAAATTCTTGAATAACTAATTTTTTTAATTTTTTGTCTCAAAAACATAGGTTATGACCCCTCGTTGGAACGAGCTCGTTGAGCTCGTTCCAACGAGGGGTCATAACCTATGTTTTTGAGACAAAAAATGAAAAAATAATGAAAATTAATTGGCGATTTTTGAGAATAGCGCTGGCCGGTTTTGGCCGTTACGTTGGGTAAAGGGTTAAACATCTCCTAGCGGTTTTTACCTTTAGAAGGGAGCATAAAATATAGGAGATTAGCTGACTGGGGAAATATCCTCAACAAAAATGTTAAAGTGTCTGTTTTAGAAAAAGATTTAAAATATTTGCACTGGCTGTCCTTTCAAAATTTTGAGAGTTGAAAACAAAGTAAGGGGCAAGTAAAAATATGCCTTTTCAATTGCGTGTGAAACTGGACTGTAGCAGGAGAATCCCCACATGTGAATACAGAAAACACACGGCAACATATATGTTTCTTTCAGTTTGTTTTTAATGAGATGGTATACTAAGTGAATAAAGGACTGTTGTCCACACAATGAGCTTGATGGGTCGAGGAGACAGGAAAATGTTAACACTGTCGCCAATGTAAATCATGTAGTGTATTTTGATCTGAAAGAGAGTTGTTGGCAGTGAGTTTTAACCTGGAAGAGAGTGGTGGCTGATTAAATAAGAGCTTTGGTCTCTCATGCCAGAAGTCCCCGGGGTCGATTCCCGGTCGGGGAAAGTTCTCGAGGTGTCCGAACATTCTGTCAACATCAATTGTGGGGTTGATGCTGTCACAGCGTACCTTCCTATCGGATGGGGGCGCAGAATGTCTGTTCGCCGTGTGGAGAGAGACATACTCCGTGCAGGCTCTCTTCGCAGTATTCTTGAAGAGCGAGTGCACGAGGTTGCGGCTACGAAGATCATCCCACACGCCTGCGCCACTGGGACAAGGAGAGGCGTTTACATAAGTTGCATAACCTGCTCGTCAATCCTTGTAAATATAGAATAAACGTATAGTGTTTTCAAGTAAAAAATTTATTCTACACATGTACGAGTAGGATTAAGAATGAAACCGACTCGCCGAAGGCTCGTCGGTTTCATTCTTAATTCTACGAGTAGAAAAAGTTTTTTACTTGAAAGCACTATACATTTATTTTGTTTATCCCATAACTCTTCTACAGGGCAGTCGCGGCAAAATCGTGCTATAATTCGCTACAAAACACAGCGAGAAGTGAGGAGCACATTGGTTCAATTCGATCGACCAGCAAAATTGGCAAAAATAAACAAGGAGCAGTAATACATCTCTGTCTAAAAATAATTCCCCTACAAACTTGAGCTAAGCTTGCAAAAATACTTTATTACATGAGCGGTGGGTGGTGTTTTCTACTGGCATTGTGTAATACTTTCAAAAAGATTTAAAGAAATCAACAATCGAACTGTTAATTATGCTAGACAAATGTGGGAGAGGCCTCAACAAGTCCGTCGCTACTAGGGGAATAAATATTTTCAGTGTAAAACCTATGGAGAAAACTTTACCCAGGGCCTTTATTGTTCAAATAAATGGCCATTTATGGGATAAAATCAAATAAGCTTACAAACATTCAGAAAGGTGATCTGAAGCAGAAATAAAAAAGAGAACTTCAATAGCAGGGAAATAACTCGTATCGATATTTATGCCCGTGTTGATACATTCACCAGACACGTTCGCGTTTAAATTGCGTGCCGCATCTTCAAACAGGTAGAACGAAGAACATTCTCTGATGAACGGTATTTGAGTGTTACCTGGTTGATCCTGCCAGTAGTCATATGCTTGTCTCAAAGATTAAGCCATGCATGTCCAAGTACACACTTTCGTTTTCTTTGTGGGGACCTGAATAAAACAAAGGAAACCCTTGTGGGTACGCAAACACTATTGTCTAGTCTTATCATATAATTGCATCACTTAATTTCTACATACTGCACCTCAAGGAAATCAGCGAGAACGTCTCTAGTTCAAATTTCCTGTGTGCCATAGTATCAAGAAAGGACGCTGGCTTTATTTACAATGACATGGCGTTTGTGAAAATATTCGGCAATAATTAAACCCACGGCCCTTTAGGGCTGTATGATCAACTTATTATCGATCCTGATTTTATTAGAAAAAAAAAGCCACGCAGGGAGACGAGTAACAGAAGTTGAAAAATAACTCGTATCAATACATACTGATGCTTGTTTATTTGCTAAAACGTTTGTCGTTTCACTTTGAAAATGAGTCTAGAATGAACAGGGTGTAGGGACCGGAGGTGGCCGTCATGGAAGGTGTGTACTAGGTTTGAGAGAAAGAGAGAGAGAGAGAGAGAGAGAGAGAGAGAGAGAGAGAGAGAATTGGAAATTGTGCCTCTGCTGCTGGCTATGAATTTAACTGGTAGAATGCTGAATTATTTTGGTCATCAAAATGTGTTCACATATCTCTGCCTTGTTAGAATTTATGGGAGAGTGCCAATAGGCACTCTCCCATAAATTCTAACAAGGCAGATCCTAACAGACTAAATAATTTCACTTCAAAGGTGATATCTAGAACATCCAATGAATATGAAACCTTTAAGTTGCGATACCAACACTTTAGAATAAAGCCCAAATATGGGTTTCCAACACTCTATCAGTTGACTGATTCTTCCACTGGACCGACACACAATTTCGTCCCGGGGGATATTCAATAAATATGAAGCCGCAGGTGTGAATTTTTTTTAAAATATAGAAGTACATTATTCCTTTACGTGGGTTTGTGTATTGTATTTCGACCATGCCACAATGACACAATGAGCACCCTATTGTTTTCTTTGTGAGTACCTGAATAAAACAAAGGAAACCCTTGTGGGTACGCAAACACTATTGTCTAGTCTTATCATATAATTGCATCACTTAATTTCTACATTCTGCAGGTCTCAGGTTCATTTTTTCACGCTTCTGAATTCAGAGAGTGAGCACCTGAGTAACAATCATGGAAAAGAAGGAATTACCAGAGCGACTCATCAGAACCATATCAGCTCTGGGCATCTCTTGCCCTGTCACATGGATTGTCCAGGAGACAGGCAAGATAGTCCACCTGAACCTGGAATTTGAAGTAGAGACATCCAAGACACCACCTTCTTCGGGGAGAGGTAGTACCTTTGGAGAGAGGATCCCCTCTCCCACTGGTCCTCACCCGAAGAGGCACGGAGGCCCTGAAAAGAGAAAAAAGAAGAAGATTCCATCAACCAAGCGCAGGGACGCCCGGTGCTTGGAGGCATTCCCGAATAGGAAGAAAGAGTTGAGTGAGGGGATGGAGGTCGTGGAGGCAGCCGCCAGCCCCCCCCCCCCCCCCCCCCCCCTAGTCCCACTGGTGCACCCATTCAACTGCCGGCTCCCGAGCCGGTACAGTTGGATGTGGAACGCCCAGTGGAGACTGAGGAGGAACTGGAAGCTGCATTTTACCGAATAGCCACCTCAATCCTCAGCCACCACCTAAGTCGACTGGAAAGCTGTAAACAAAAACATAGCGGAAGTCAACAGATTAATAGCAGAGTGCAAAGAATACAGGAAAGAATCTCAGACAATACCCAACGCAGCACCCCAAAACATTAATCAACCATCATCGTCATCGCCATCCACATCTCCGTGCCAACCACCTCCTAAGAAGAAGAGCCGTAAGAAGCCCAAGCGGGGATAAGCCTCCTCCCTCCTCCTTTTCCTCCTCTGCCACGCCTTGATATGATACAAAAACATACAGCTAACGAGGGTTGAAAGGGGCTTGCTCCTCATAACGTCCCTGCGCGCCTTCGGCGCGCGAAACCATTCATTCGTTCGTACATACTGCACCTCAAGGAAATCAGCGAGAACGTCTCTAGTTCAAATTTCCTATGTGCCATAGTATCAAGAAAGGACGCTGGCTTTATTTACAATGGCATGACGTTCGAACCCACGCCGAGAGAGTTTCCTTCGCTAGGCGTTGGTGTCGATTGAAACTCTCTGCAATGCGTTAGAGCTGCAGGTGGCGATTTGTTGCACTCAAACAACGATATGTAAATAGCAGAAAAATTTTGAGGTTGAATTCTATTCACCTTGGGCTGTGTTTCTGTGTAGGATGCCTTTTTATACCACGACTACCTATTCTACAATATATGAAAAAGCCTTTGACATAAATTTTAGCTTTACACACCAACCGTGTTGAGCATGCCAGCAATGGGATTTCAATAGTTAAAATTTACACCTACAGTGGAACTACATCCAAGCTGACCTTTGGTGACGTCGACCTGAATGCAACTTGTCTAAATTTATCGCAAGTCGCCTCACGAAGAGTGAAATGAAAGTGACAATTATTATCCCCGCATTTAAAAAATGCGGGGATATTATCGTGATCTCCGTCCACATGTCCATACTTCCGTACGTCCGTACGTCCATACGTTCGGTTTTGTAATTCGAAACGCTGTAACTTTCTACAGTTGTTCAATAGGATCTGTGCAATCCAAAAATACCACTTTTAAAGTTTTGAGCCACCAAGTGGCTTCTGTGGAGCTACTTGAAAAATGCGCTACATTTTCACTTTTCTTCCGAATAATCCCAACCTATGTAATTCAGAGCTCTATAACTGCACTAGGGTGTTGCTAAATGATCTGTAGATGTGCACGAAGGTTTTGGATTTTTCAGGTGCCATATGGCTGTGCCACAATTGCCACTTTCGTGTTTTCTTAGACCGTTTCCGGCGAAAGGCAACTAGGGGAAGTAATTCAAAACGCTAAAACCATGCTCAAATGTTGCAGTAGGGTTTGTAGATGCGCACGAAGGTTTCGGATTTTTCAGGTGCCACGTGGCTGTGCCACCGTTGCCACTTTTGTGTTTTCTTAGACCGTTTCCGGCGAAAGGCTCCTAGGGTATGTAATTCGAAATGCTAAAACCATGCTCAAATGTTGCAGTGGGATCTGTAGATGCGCACGAAGGTTTCGGATTTTTCAGCTGACACGTGGCTGCGCCACCGTTGCCACTTTCGTGTTTTCTTAGACCGTTTCCGGCGAAAGGCTCCTAGAGTATGTAATTCGAAATGCTAAAAGCATGCTCAGATGTTGCAGTAGGGTCTGTAGATGCGCACGAAGGTTTCGGATTTTTTGGGTGCCACGTGGCTGTGCCACCGTTGCCACTTTCGTGTTTTCTTAGACCCTTTCCGGCGAAAGGCTCCTAGGGTATGTAATTCGAAACGCTAAAACCATGCTCAAATGTTGCAGTGGGGTCTGTAGATGCGCACGAAGGTTTCGGATTTTTCAGCTGCCACGTGTCTGCGTCACCGTTGCCACTTTCGTGTTTTCTTAGACGGTTCCGGCAAAAGGCTCCTAGGGTATGTAATTCGAAATGCTAAAATCATGCTCAAATGTTGCAGTAGTGACTGTAGAAGCGCACGAAGGTTTCGGATTTTTCAGCTGCCAAGTGGCTGTGTCACTGTTGCCACTTTCATGTTTTCTTAGACCGTTTCCGGCGAAAGGCTCCTACAGTATGTAATTTGAAACGCTAAAACCATGCTCAAATGTTGCAGTGGGGTCTGTAGATGCGCACGAAGGTTTCGGTTTGTCAGATGCCACGTGGCTGTGTCACCATTGTCACTTTTGTGTTTTCTGATACCCCTTCTGGTGAAAGGCTCCAAGGGTATGTAATTCGAAGAGCTAAAACCATGCTCAAATGTTTCAGTGGGGTCTGTAGATGCGCACGAAGGTTTCGGATTTTTCAGCTGTCAAGTGGCTGTACCGTTGCCACTTTTGCGTTTTCTTAGATTGCTTTTGCGGCGAAAGGCTCATAGGGTATATAATTCGAAATTCTAAAACCATGCTCAAATGTTGCAGTAGGGTCTGTAGGTGCACAGGAAGGTTTCGGTTTTTTGGGGTGCCTCGTGGCTGTGCCACCGTTGCCACTTTCGTGTTTTCTTAGACCGTTTCCGATGAAAGGCTCCTAGAGTATGTAATTCAAAATGCTAAAAGCATGCTCAGATGTTGCAGTAGGGTCTGTAGATGCGCACGAAGGTTTCAGATATTTTGGGTGCCACGTGGCTGTGCTACTGTTGCCACTTTCGTGTTTTCTTAGACCGTTTCCGGCGAAAGACTCCTAGGGTATGTAATTCGAAACGCTAAAACCATGCTCAAATGTTGCAGTGGGGTCTGTAGATGTGCACGAAGGTTTCGGATTTTTCAGCTGCCACGTGACTGTGCCACCGTTGCCACTTTCGCGTTTTCTTAGACCCTTTCCGGTGAAAGGCTCCTAGGGTATTTAATTTCGAAACGCTAAAACCATACTCAAATGTTGCAGTGGGGTCTGTAGATGCACAGGAAGGTTTCGGATTTAGGGTGCCACGTGGCTGTACCACCATTGCCACTTTCGTGTTTTCTTAGACCCTTTCCGGCTAAAGGCTCCTAGGGTATGTAATTCAAAAACGCTAAAACCATGCTCAAATGTTGCAGTAGGGTCTGTAGATGCATACAAAGGTTTCAGATTTTTCAGGTGCCACGTGGCAGTGCCACCGTTTTGCTTTCGTGTTTTCTAAGACCGTTTCCGGCGGAAAGCTCCTAGAGTATGTAATTTGAATTGCTAAAACTATACTCAAATGTTGCAGTACGGTCTGTAGATGTGCACGAAGGTTTCGGATTTTTGGGGTGCCACGTGGCTGTGCCACCGTTGCCACTTTCATGTTTTCTTGGACCGTTTAAGGCAAAAGGCTCCCAGGGTACATGTATGTAATTCGAAACACTAAAACCATGCTCAAATGTTGCAGTGGAGTCTGTAGGTGCGCACGAAGCTGTGTCACCTGTGCCACTCAATATGATTTTAGTGTGTCATATAATACATTTCATCTTTGTATCAAGCATTCATACAAAGTCAAGGATGCAAATGCGGGGATACACTATAGTGTGCTTTGCACACAAGTGACACCATCTAGTTTATTATGTTTTTAAATGAGTTTACCCCAAAAGACACCAAAACTTAACAAACATGCATTTTCTCATGGTATTAAAGCATCCATAACTCGAAATGGTATGTTACTGTGCTTTTAAAATGAAAAAGGCCACGTTTCATTTTCCATTTCGGTTCGGTGATAAAACTGACAGCGGAATTACCGCCCACCGATGCTCGTGTAAACAAAAACAGATTCGCACGTATGTTCGTCTGGTTCTCAGTAAAATCGAGAAAAAATAATAGCGCGTCTTAATAACCTGACAATCATGGTATAAATAAAATACACCCAAAGTAGTTTGGTGTACCACATGTTCACCACTCGTGGTGAAGTGGTGTTAACCGCGCGCCAAAGGCTCTCATTGATATAGAATATAGAATATACTAGAGCTGTAGGTTAGCCGAAACGGAACCGAGGTTTTTAGTTTTTTTAAAAAACCGAAACCCCGAAACCGTCGACATTCCGTAATCTAAGGTTTTTCGTTTTTTTTAAATACTCTCTTGCTGCAGAAATTCACAGAATGTAGCCATCCCAGAGTAGTGAGAGTACCCAGACACTGCCAATGGCAGTGTCTGGGTACTCTCACTACTCTGGGAAGGCTACATTCTGTGAATTTCCGACATTTCAGTTCAGTTGTGTTTGCAGCTTTCCTCAAGTTGCGTGTAGGTGTCAGTCCTCGAAAAATAGCCAAGCACAATAAAAGTTCTGTATATTTAGGTAATTATTATATTGGCCTTCCTGATTCTTCATGTATTATAGCTTATTTCGGGCATTCATTGAGTTTCACTCAATTTCAATACCATTCAGTTATGACCCCGGACATAAGAATGAGTTTTATTGAATTTTACTTGGCCTCATGAACAAACCGAAAACCGAACCGAACCGAGGTTTTACTCCACCTGAAAAACCCAAACCGAAACCGAACAAGAAATTTAAAAACCTACAGCTCTAGAATATACCCATAGTAGTTTGGTGCACCAAATGTTCACCACTCGTGGTGAAGAGGTATTAACCCCGCGCCAAAGGCTCTCATCGATATAGAATATAGAATATACCCATAGTAGTTTGGTGCACCAAATGTTCACCACTCGTGGTGAAGAGGTATTAACCCCGCGCCAAAGGCTCTCATCGATATAGAATATAGAATATACCCATAGTAGTTTGGTGCACCAAATGTTCACCACTCGTGGTGAAGAGGTATTAACCCCGCGCCAAAGGCTCTCATCGATATAGAATATAGAATATACCCATAGTAGTTTGGTGCACCAAATGTTCACCACTCGTGGTGAAGAGGTATTAACCCCGCGCCAAAGGCTCTCATCGATATAGAATATAGAATATACCCATAGTAGTTTGGTGCACCAAATGTTCACCACTCGTGGTGAAGAGGTATTAACCGCGCGCCAAAGGCTCTCATCGATATAGAATATAGAATATACCCATAGTAGTTTGGTGCACCAAATGTTCACCACTCGTGGTGAAGAGGTATTAACCGCGCGCCAAAGGCTCTCATCGATATAGAATATAGAATATACCCATAGTAGTTTGGTGCACCAAATGTTCACCACTCGTGGTGAAGAGGTATTAACCGCGCGCCAAAGGCTCTCATCGATATAGAATATAGAATATACCCATAGTAGTTTGGTGCACCAAATGTTCACCACTCGTGGTGAAGTGGTATTAACCGCGCGCCAAAGGCTCTCATCGATATAGAATATAGAATATACCCATAGTAGTTTGGTGCACCAAATGTTCACCACTCGTGGTGAAGAGGTATTAACCGCGCGCCAAAGGCTCTCATCGATATAGAATATAGAATATACCCATAGTAGTTTGGTGCACCAAATGTTCACCACTCGTGGTGAAGTGGTATTAACCGCGCGCCAAAGGCTCTCATCGATATAGAATATAGAATATACCCATAGTAGTTTGGTGCACCAAATGTTCACCACTCGTGGTGAAGAGGTATTAACCGCGCGCCAAAGGCTCTCATCGATATAGAATATAGAATATACCCATAGTAGTTTGGTGCACCAAATGTTCACCACTCGTGGTGAAGAGGTATTAACCGCGCGCCAAAGGCTCTCATCGATATAGAATATAGAATATACCCATAGTAGTTTGGTGCACCAAATGTTCACCACTCGTGGTGAAGTGGTATTAACCCCGCGCCAAAGGCTCTCATCGATATAGAATATAGAATATACCCATAGTAGTTTGGTGCACCAAATGTTCACCACTCGTGGTGAAGAGGTATTAACCGCGCGCCAAAGGCTCTCATCGATATAGAATATAGAATATACCCATAGTAGTTTGGTGCACCAAATGTTCACCACTCGTGGTGAAGTGGTATTAACCGCGCGCCAAAGGCTCTCATCGATATAGAATATAGAATATACCCATAGTAGTTTGGTGCACCAAATGTTCACCACTCGTGGTGAAGAGGTATTAACCGCGCGCCAAAGGCTCTCATCGATATAGAATATAGAATATACCCATAGTAGTTTGGTGCACCAAATGTTCACCACTCGTGGTGAACATTTGGTACACCAAACTACTATGGGTATATTCTTTTAGATGAAACAGACGCCAAAGAGTTAAGAATTCAAACTATTAGTCCCTCACATTCCTTGTTAATGACCCCGGTCTTTAGTTTTCTTTCACATTTATTGATGCTGTCTCGTGAAATGGAATGACATTAGAATGCTTTTAAATTACGGAAAAGCTACAAGTTGACAGTGACAAATTGAAGTGAACAAGGAAATGGAAGAACGAGTGCATATGAAATAAATTAAATTAAATTCTATTACTAATATCATTCGGTTTCTCAATATGAAGCTCAGAAAATGATATTTCTACTTCGCCTTATTTGGGTGAGGAATTTGGAGTACATATTGGACATTCCAGTTTGTATTACATTTCTATTCTGTGTTCCCCCACATAGTTCACTGTTTTATATTATGCCTGCCTAAATGTCTACCACTATTAGGGATTGTTATTTCTTTTGCCTTTTCATACTCCATGTGCCCAATGTTCGTCTGTCGGCGTTCATTAGATGCATTGTTAGCGTTCGTGCCACGTGGAATTTTGTTTGGGACCAAAAGAAGTTTTGTGGCGCCAAATGAAAAATTTTAGAGTCAAATGGAATCGGATTGTAAATGAGATATTTATTTATTTATTTATTTATTTATTTATTTATTTATTTAATGGTGCTTAAGGCCATATACTTATGCACAATGGGTAATCATGACCGTGACAATTTTACGGGTGGAGGAAGCCGGAGTATCCGGAGAGAACCACTGGGCAACGACGAGCAGCTGCCAGCTCCCGAACATCGCAGCTCCACACTGCAGCACAGGCAGAGTTAGATTAGTTGAAGGCATGCGTACCATCGACGTACAGTACGCCTTAGTACTCGGCGTCATCGTGCCCCCATGTGGACAATCGGGGTTAAGTGCCTTGCCCAAGGACACAACGCGGGAGTCCGAATTGATCGCTCAGAGAGTCACCCATCCGAGGACTAACCGCGCGAGACAGTGCTTAACTTCGGTGATCTGACGAGAACCGGTTACCGCAATGCCACCGCCCCCCCCCCCCCCCCCCCTGTAAATGAGATAAAAACTAAACTAACCATGCATCGCCCTTTGGGTGTAACAAGGCGGCAATCTTCAATGCTGAAGCCTTATAGACAGAGACTTGTTGCGCACAAAGTACGATATTTTAATTTACATGTAGTATTACCTGGATCTTTTGACCTTTTCAATTGCAAAAAAAACCGTAAATGATAAAAATATTTAAATAGAAAACTAAAAGTAAATACACAAATTAATAAATGCCATTATTAGTGTTTACTCACTGTTTATTCACTTCAAGTACTAACAGTAGAAAATAATTTATTATCCTCCAAGAAGGCTTATAAAAAATAAACAAGATTAACCCTTTACCCAACGTAACGTTCAAAAACCGGCCAGCGCTATTCTCAAAAATCGCTAATTAATTTTCATTATTTTTTCATTTTTTGTCTCAAAGACATAGGTTATGACCCCTCGTTGGAACGAGCTCGTCGAGCTCGTTCCAATGAGGGGTCATAACCTATGTTTTTGAGACAAAAATGAAAAAAATTAGTTATTCAAGAATTTTTTTGCAAGTGCCGTCTGCTTTTCATGTTAGGTGAAGGGAAAAGTAACAAAGAAATGTTTTGATGAGAATTTGATTAAATGGGTAAACTGTTAATTCAGTTGACTGAAAACAAAGAGCGATGATTAATTCTGTTACCTATAGATTAGTTGACAGACGCGAATTCTGCCTTGTATTATTGGATATGAATCCATGACAAAATATATCCTTATACCACTGTACATTTTTGTGTATTTTTCCGAGGTTTTAGAGGAATTCCTCTGTGGCCAAGATAAAATATATTTTGGCATATAAAATCTGGCAGTTTCTTTGATATTTAGAGATGCATGTTTAATTTGTTTAATTGGTGTGTGTCTTAAAACAGTTCATGGGCTAAATATGTTCGACAGAGACTGGCGTCGCGAAGATGACCGATGGGGGTGTGGGGTGTAAACCTGATCGGCCCCGACTATAATAGCTCAATTCCCGACTGACTAATATTCCAACTGCATGATCAAGGCATTCGTTCGTCGAAGGCATGCCTTGATGTTGTAGTTGGAATATTAGTCAGTGGGGTTATAGTTCAAAACTTAGAGTTCTTTGAAATGTATCTTATTTAATTAAAGTGCAACGTACCGGTACTCAAAGAGACACCCAGCAGCTCCAATCGGGCACTACTTACAGTACAACCTACGTGGACTGGTCATTTTCCACGCATGGGCAGTGATGTCCACACATGCGTTCACCATCACCGTCAGCAAAGTTTTAATTAACGAAGAACCGGGTTGTACCCGGCGCTACATTAATTTATTTATTATTCCTATATTTAGTTGGAATCTAATATTATTGCGTCCGTGGAAATATTGTCCACCCGTGGAAAGTGACCAGTCCACGGCGGCCGCACAGTTGCTTAATTTGTATGACAAACTGTGTGTATGATCGAAGTGTACCCGTAACTTATGATACGAAAATTCGGCTGTTTATCTTTTTTAAATCGTCATTTGCTTGAGGGTAGATCTGACAGCCAATAACTTACAACCGAGGTACATCACCGAGCTCTATGTGGTCATTTACCAGGTTACCCGGCGAGTTGATGTCAAAGACACAGTTGAACATACCAATGGACATCTGTGATATCCGATTTGCGTTGCTGGAGCCTAAACGCGACCACGTTGGAATACGGTACATATTAACTAGTAGAGTGATGGAAGCCCATATTTGGTCTTTAATCTGAAGTCCGGGTACCGTAACGTAAAGGCTTCATATTCTGTGGATATGTTTCATTCAGGGGTGGCGCCAGGGATTTCTCGACAGGGGGGATGACCTCTCCGACAGGGGGGCTATAACATTTGACCTCCCAAACGAAAAAAAATGAGTGAAAATTGGTAAATTGGAGAACCAAAATAGAAGCAAATTGAGTATGTTTGTTGATTATTTAAACCTTTACCTAACCTGAAAAGCAGACGACACTTGCAAAAATAAAACAAAATAATTCTTGAACAACTAATTTTTTTCATTTTTTGTCTCAAAAACATAGGTTATGACCACTCGTTGGAACGAGCTCGTTCCAACGAGGGGTCATAACCTATGTTTTTGAGACAAAAAATGAAAAAAATAATGAAAATTAATTGGCGATTTTTGAGAATAGCGCTGGCAGGTTTTGACCGTTACCTTAGGTAAAGGGTTAAAGTAAACACATTATAATAAGGTCGGGAAATATTGCATCTATAAAGCCAGTTTGACGAACGACATTAAGGAATTTCGTGAGAATCACTATTCTCTATCAAAGTTCCAGTGCTGCACGGGTTCGAGACTGACAAGACGAGATATCTACATTCGATTGCCGGAAATTTCTCGTGAAGTCGGGTTTACTAGACTCTCCGACGGACTGACTAAAAATCTCCGACGGGGGGGGGGCTGGACTTCTCCGACTGGGGGGCTGTAGCCCCCCCCCCCCCCCCCCTGGCGCCGCCACTGGTTTCATATTATCTTTGAAGTGAAATTATTGGGTTTGTGTGGATTTGCATTGTTACAGTTTATGGGACAGTGTCTCTAGGCACTCTCCCATAAACTGTCACAAGTTAAAAACAAGTGAGCAAATTCTGATAACCAAAAATAATTCAGCACTCTACCAGTTAATTAAATAAGTTATTGGGAGGCACATACATCATGATAACTATATGCTTTTATCCAAAGACAAATTTCGACGACCTCTGTGTTTTGTAATGTAATCGCGACAATGTAATATTCCAACTACACCACCAAGGAATATATTTGACGAAGGTATGCCTTTATCATGCCATTAGAATATTTAATCATTTGGGACACGAAGAGGGCGGCACACGGTTGGAAAGCTTTGATTCTTGTGAAATGGTATTTGTTGGTTTTGCAGAAATATACCAACACTCGTCTACAGAAGACGTTTATCTGCGTAAGGAGACAATAAACACGTAGAACATAAATTATTGCACGAGAAAAAAAGAGTACAAATTGGTTTTCCTGAAAATGGGCACAAAGATCGATGACATAAAATTACATTATAACGATGACTGTGCCCCCGTTGCGGTTAACAACACCAGAATTAACCACTTACTCTTTGCAGTCGATTTGGCTTTTATATCAGACTCTCCTTCCGGCCTCCAGCATTGTTTAGATAAATTAGAAGAATATACCAGACAGAATGCTTTAAGTGTAAACATCGACAAAACTAAAATTATGATTTTTAACTCACGAAGAATGAAGCATTCCCCAAAGTTTTATATTGGCTCTAAACTTTTAGAACAAACTTTCAAGTATACATATCTGGGTTTCACTTTTACAAATGCAGGTAAAATGCAAAACGCACAGAAGGAGTTGAGTCTTAAAGGCCTAAAGGCACTTCATAGCCTGCAAACTGCTTTTAGGAACAAATGGTCTCCACCAATATCCACCTCCTTAAAACTTTTTGATTCCCTTATAAAACCCATTGTACTCTACGGAAGTGAAATTTGGGCTGCTAAGTTAAATAACGTATGTGGCAACCACTTTTGTTATACCGCCCACTTTTGTTATACCTCACCAGTTTTGTAACAGCGATCGCCCATTTTTGTTACACCTCACCAGTCTTGTAACAGAACGCCAGCTTTAGTTATAGTACATTAGACCCCACTGGACATACACCCTCTATAAATCTCTACCAAGGCCTTATGTGGTAAGTTTCGCCAAATGAAAAATTATACCACATTAAACATTTTAAAAATATAGAACCTTAGTGAGCACGCTCACATACCCCACGCGCCCCGATATTTCAAGCTCGGAAAAGTGTAATTTTTAGGAAAATGACCCGGAAATCTGTTACTTGTATTTTTCAGAGTCCAGGGCCTGTAATTTCCGCAAAAATCAGCCAAGCAGAACGAAACGCAAACTTGATCTGTAAGTCATTCTGGTAGACTCACATACTAAAATGGCCGTAATTTCGATAATATCTGAAAGCGTGTAGAAAAAAAGTCCGGAAAACTGTTATTTTGATGAACTTTTCAAAGTCGAAGGGCCGTAATTTCGGTAAAAATCAGTGGAGCAGAACAAAATGCAAACTTGATCTGTAGGCCACCATGTTAGACAAACATACCAAAAATCAGCTCAATATCTGGAAGCATGTAGAGAAAAAGCCCGGAAAACTGTAATTTTGATGAACTTTTCAAAGTCTATGGGGCCGTAATTTTGGTAAAAAACAGTGGAGCGGAACAAAACCCAAACTTGTTCTGTATGCCACCATGTTAGACTAACATAACAAAAATCAGCTCAATATCTGGAAGCGTGTAGGAAAAAAGCCCGCAAAACTGTAATTTTGATGAACTTTTCAAAGTTCAAGGGCTGTAATTTCGGTAAAAATCAGTGGAGCGGAACAAAATGCAAACTTGATCTGTAGGTCACCATGTCAGACTAACATACCAAAAAGCAGCTCAATATCTGGAAGCGTGTGGAAAAAAAGTCCGGAAAACTGTAATTTTGATGCATTTTTCAGAGTCCAAGGGCCGTAATTTCGGTAAAAATCAGTGGAGCGGAACAAAACGCAAACTTGTTCTGTAGGCCACCATGTTAGACTAACATACCAAAATTCAGCTCAATATCTGGAAGCGTGTAGGAAAAAGGTCCGGAAAACTGTAATTTTGATGAACTTTTCAAAGTTCAAGGGCCGCAATTTTAGAAAAAATCAGTGGAGCAGAACAAAATGCAAACTTGATCTGTAGGCCCCCATGTCAGACTAACATACCAAAAATCAGCTCAATATCTGGAAGCGTGTAAAAAAAAAAAGCCCGGAAAACTGTAATTTTGATGAATTTTTCAGAGTCCAAGAGCCGTAATTTTGGTAAAAATCAGTGGAGAGGAACAAAATGCAAACTTGATCTGTAGGCCACCATGTTAGACTCACATACCAAAAATCAGCTCAATATCTGGAAGCGTGTAGAAAAAAAGTCCGGAAAACTGTAATTTTGATGAATTTTTCAGAGTCCAAGAGCCGTAATTTTGGTAAAAATCAGTGGAGAGGAACAAAATGCAAACTTGATCTGTAGGCCACCATGTTAGACTCACATACCAAAAATCAGCTCAATATCTGGAAGGGGGTAGAAAAAAGTCCGGAAAACAAGTAGGACTGACTGACGGACTGACGGACTGACGGACTGACAGACTGACGGACTGACAGACTGACGGACTGACGGACTGACAGACTGACGGACTGACGGACGGACCAGTCAAAAACATTATACCCCCGCAACTTTGTTGCGTGGGGTATAATAACAACTAGAATGTGGTTTACCACATTATCCCCAAAACAACTTGAGGACGTCCTGGACGCAAGATTTACCACATTAGGTACAAAATGTAAACACGGACGGACGGACGGTTGGACGGTCGAACGGATGTACTTGTGAGGTGATTTCAGTGTTAGGTACGGGTAAAATTCCGCGCCTGCGACCGTTTTTGCACCTCAAAAGTGGGTGTTTAAGGGGCCGCTCCTCAGAAGAGGGGACTGGACCAGTGATTAAATCACCGGTTTGCACAAGTAACGTTTGTACGCACAACTTGTTCACACACGTACTTCTGAAGTAGCCTGAACGGACAGACAAACGGACTGACAGACAGACAGACAGACAAGCGGGTGGTCAGGCGGGTGGGAGGGCTTCGGGTGGGCTTCCGGGTGATCATCGGACAGCAAAGCTAGGGGGCAGGCAGGCAGACAAGCGGGCAGGCCGGCCGGTCAGCAGGCAGACAGCAAGCAAGCAGGCAAGCATGCAGGCCATCGAATAAAAACGAATTTGTGTTTCCCTTTTCCTTACATGTACGTTTCAAATACACCCCAACTCCAACCAAAATCACTTTCATCAAACACACGTTAGAATAGGGGCGAATACAAGTTTTGATTTCAAGTATTACAAAAGCTGGCGATTTATATAACAAAAGTGGCTAGCTGTTTTTTTATAACAAAAATGGGCGATTTCTATAACAAAAATGGTGACCTCAAACTGTAACAAAAGCTGGCGTTCTATAACAAAACTGGTGAAGTATAACAAAAATGGGCGATCGCTATTACAAAACTGGTAAGGTATAACAAAAGTGAGCGGTATAACAAAAGTGGTTGCAACAAACGTATCCTTTGATAACACACCATGTGAAAATGTCCATCTTCGGTTTTGCAAGCTACTACTGGGTGTGGGCAACAAATCTTCCAGCCATGCTGTACGAGCTGAAGTTGGGCGATACCCATTACACATAGAAGCAACACTTCGTATGATTAAATAGGTTCAGAAATTATATCAGTACCATCGTTCCCTTTACTGAGTGAAGCGAGAATGAAATATGAGAAATACTCAAAGAGCGACTCAATATCTGTTAAATGTCAGCGATTTGTAAAAACATCACAACAGAGAAAATGATACGATCAGAATGTCTGACATTAAGAGCTTCAGAATGACCTTAGAAAACGCCAACTTTGAGCGATTCTTACACGACATCAACGACGACAGTAAAAGGAACTGTAAAAATAAATTGAGAACATGCAGGGTGTTCAAAAAATGTTCAGTTTGGAACCATATCTTTTGAACACCATGTCGTTGGATGACAAAAATATGTTCACTCGTATGAGAATAAGTAATCACAAATTACTTGTTGAGAAGATACACACAGCCTCCTTTGCCTCTCAACGAAAGGCTTTGTCGCGTATGTGACTCCAGAGCTGTAGAAGATGAGATACATTTTGTAATGGATTGCATGGGATACGAATCAATCAGGGATAATACATTTCGGACAATCGTGAGCGAATATCCACAGTTTTCTGAAATGATTAGCTCAAAAAGATTTGTATTCCTCATGAAAAATGAAATTCCATCGCTCTGTAATGTTATATGTAACATGATCCGGCAGTTTTTCAAACAAAGGAATTATATTGCTTCAAGGATAATCAACTTTTTTATTTTGAGAATTTTTGCTATTTGTTTTATTATCTACTAGTCTAGCGGGTGAAAACCCGGCGTTGGACAGGAGAAGATGGTTATATCAGCCGTTTTCGAAATGGAAGGTCATGGTCACCAATTTCAAGGTCAGGGTCACCCCGCACGGGCACCCCTATAAAGTAACAAGAGGGGTGTTACATCCCAACACTCACCTACATTCGCGCTTGATAATGTCGTTCCAATGTAACATGCCTAATATTTAGTTAATATAAATCATTAACTAGGCATCGAATGATTAATGTGGTTTATGTAATGGCTCTGGAAAGTCCATATTTCTGCATTTATTATATATCAATTCAACATAGAATCATTGGATATAAAAGCATTTTTTTCTTTTAGAAATGTTTATGATTAAGAATATGAATCGTGAGGCCAGATATTAAATCATAAATAAGAATTAGGAAAGGCTTTCATAAATCACTGAAATTGTAATTGAAGTACATTCATTGGTTAAAGAGGAGTTGCGGAAAAACATTCGTTCAAGAAAGTGACTATAAGCCCCAACAAAAATATATCACATCAACAACTAAAATAAGCCTTAATGTTACTAGTAACAGGTATGAGTAAGTATTAAATGAAAAAAAAAGTTAAAAATTTTTTTTTTTAAAGAAAGTGAATATAAGTCCCAAAAATCCCCCTCAAATTCCTCAAATATGCATGTAATGAGGGCGCAACGTTACCGCAATGTAGTTCAGTAACCCATGTGTACAATATCAATTGCCTGGAAAGACAAATAGAAACAGAACTCACCTTAACACAAACTTTTAGAACTTAAAATTGAGTAAGTCAGAGAAAAACGTGAACATTGTGACTGAAAAAAGAAAAGAAATCAGTTAAATTTCTGCATACAGTAGGGTTAATACCTAAAGTAGTTATTGAAATGAGAAAATAAACAGTAATTATAGGTGAAGGCACCACAATCTGCACAAAAGCTGACTTTAAAGCAAATTCTTACAACACCTAAACGCAAATTCTTACAAGTTTTGGCAGAAAATCAGCCTCAAATTCCTCAAATATGCATGTAATGAGGGTTAAATATTACTGCAATGGAGTTCAGTAACCCAAGTGTAGAATATTAATCGCCTGGAAAGACACATAGAAACACAACTCACCTAAACACAAAGTTTACAAAGTTTTACAACTTAAAATTTACTAAGTCCGAGAAAAACATGAAAATTTTGACTGAAAAAATAAGAAAGTTTCCGTTCTGCATACAGTAGGGTTAATACCTACAGTTGTCAGTTGTTACTGAAATATGAAAATCAACAGTAATGAGAAGTTAAAGTAGCACAATCTGCACAAAAGCTGACTTTAACGCAAATTCTTACAACACCTAAACGCAAATTGTTACAACTTTTGGCAGAAAATTTTAGGTGAAATTTGGAAAAAAGTCGTAGTATCAGGGTTAAATATTGTTCTGATAGTCCCCTACAACCTACATATGCAATATCAAAGGCCTGAGCCCTCTGATCTTTGAGAAATTAACCTTAACATTAAATCTTACAATATTGGTCACGCCGGACGCCGACGCCCGAGGTCATGACAATACCTCACCACATCCTTCAGATGTAGGTGAGCTAAAAATGATCGATGGGTCAATATACCCGCACATATGAAATTTTAGCCTGATCGGCCCAGCCGTTTTCGAAATAAAAGATCAAGGTCATCAGTTTCAAGATCAGGGTCACCCCCTCACGGGCACGGCACCCATTCCATGTTACTCGCAGGGACGAATTACCCCAGAGTACAAAATTTGAGATCGATCGGTGGAGAAACAGAGGAGTTCACCCGGAACAGAGATAGGGAGATAGATGGAGATAAATAGATAGATACAGGCCTTCGCATTTATATATTAGATATACAACTGATTATTATACATTTAAAATTGTGTAATCTGCCTTGACTTTGGTGTATTTGCTAAATAAAATATCTATCTATCTATCTGTTATGTTCGGTAAATGAAATTATTCCAATGATTCCGAATGACGTTCTAGCACTCTTCAAGTGACATAATGGTTACCCAACTCGCCAAATAGCTTTGTTTTGTGCAGTACATTTAAAGCAATGTATTACTGTTTTATTTTTGTTTACGGACATTTAGTGGGCTTCATTATTTTATATTATTATAATATATATAGAATAAACGTATAGTGTTTTCAAATAAAAACATTATTATACTACGGGGAGGATTAAGAATGAAACCGACGAGCCTCTGGCGAGTCGGTTTCATTCTTAATCCTACTCGTATAATAATGTTTTTACTTGAAAACACTATACGTTTATTTTGTTTATCCCATAACTCATTTATAGGGCTGTCGCGGCGACATCGTGCTGTTACTCGCTACAAAACACTGTGAGAAGCGAGGAGCACATTGGTCCACTTCGATCGACAAGGAAAACTGCCCAAAATAAACATGGCGCAGTGATACATTTCTGTCTAAAAATAATCCCCCTACAAACTTGAGCTAAAGTTACAAAAATACTTTATTAAATGAACAATGTTTATCTTTCTTATTTTCGTTGTTTATTATTGTTTTGTTTTTTTTTCGTCGTCGCTTCAACTTGTATTTTATAAATAAAGCAGACGACACGTGCATTTGTTTATTTACACTCTTCTAATTTGGATAATGAAACATCACTTATCATGTCCCTGCCTTTCATTATCGAACTTGTATGCTTTTTTCAACGCTTGGTTTCGATTGATTTACTTCGTGTTTTCTTTGTTAATTGTTGTTCGTTTTATTGTTAGACTGGGTTGAAAAGTGTCATGTATTCTAAAACTAAACATTTCAGCGACGGTTAACGTTTGATAAACGCGGGTTCATTATGTCTCCCACAAACGTAAAACAGATCATGACAACAAGAATGCTGTTGAGGTCAGAGGTCAACAAGTCCGTCTCCACTATAGGAATAAATTCTTTCAGTGTTAAACCCACGGGGAAAATTTATCACCCTACTAGCAGCTGCTACTAGGTGAATAAATCAAAAATTTATTAAAGACTTTTATGTTTCGAATAAACGTCTATTTATGAGATAAATTATATTAAAGACTCAAAATCTGTTTAATTAATTTTAAAATGGAATGCTTAATTTTTTGCGTGAAGAAAAAATATTATACTGGTGGACGACCAGACGTCAAAATGAACAGCAAATCAGTAGTGAGGATCTGTGTTACTTTAATCCTGCAGCTCTACGGGGTAAAATGATTAAATTTTTACTGACCTCTCCTCTTTACACATGCAAAATAGATTCGGCCATTTCGCCTTAGATAGTACTGTAGGAGAGGGTACCACCCATGGTGACAGGGTTTAAGGAATAACTATTTTTTCCGTTTACACAGTGATGAAACTTCAAGTATTTCGAGCTAATAGTAATATAGGACTTGTTTATACAAATTGGACAAACCGTCGTTTTGTTCACATGTCGTTCGCCTCGAAAGAATTGCAGTGTCCTTTTCGTTCGAGTATATTACAGGATTTCAGGCGAATTGTCAGTGTTCATGCTAGCCCAATTTTTTGGGTGCCAAGTGGAACTTTTGTTGGTTGCCAAATACTTTTTTTGGTGTCAAATGGAAGATTTTAGTGGCAAATGAAATCTGATTCCAAATGAGAATAACTTAACCATGTTTCGTCCTATGAGTGCAACAATGGCGTCATCTGCAATGCTAAGAAAAACAAGACGAGACGTCTGAAATATACAATTTTCGAGACAAATCTTGTTGTTGAGTACTGTCTATTTATAGGCAAAGCTGTCATCACACCCCCTTAACCCTTTGCCCAACGAATCGGCCGCATCCGCCCGCGTAATATGCAAATTCGGCAGTTGAAAAAATATTATTTTTCAAAAACTGTCAACAAAACCATATCATGTGTCCCCTCGTTGGAACGAGCTCGTCGAGCTCGTTCCAACGAGGGGTCACATGATATGGTTTTGTTGACATTTTTTTTAAAATTTGAAAAAATAATATTTAAAATAATAAATTTTGATATCGTCTGCGTTGGGTAAAGGGTTAAGATGGCAACAGATGAGATATTTCTATATGTGACCATTAAGCGCCACAGCAATCTAGTATTATAGACCTCACTGGTGTTGCACTTTAATGATTGTATACGGAGAAAATACTTTCAGTCTTTGTTAAGGATTGATGTTGTATCTCTCTATCATGCGTCACCGTGATTAACCCTTTACAGATGACACTTACAAACATAATTCTTGAATAACTAATTTTTTCATTTTTTTGTCTCCAAAACATAGGTTATGACCCCTCTTTGGAAAGAACTCGTTCCAAAGAGGGGTCATAACCTATGTTTTTTTAGACAAAAAATGAAAAAAAATAATGAAAATTAATTGGCGATTTTTGTGAATAGCGCTGGCCGGCTTTGATCGTTACGTTGGGTAAAGGGTTAAGTTATAAACAATTTCATATTTTTTGTTTGCTTTACACTGTTGTACCGACCGCATGACAAGTGACCCAAACAATGACCTCAGACCAAAAATGGACAATGAAACATCTGCAACTTTCTGTCCCCGCCCACCCCTCCCGTCCATAAAATTATGAGCTATGATAACTGCTCCAGTCAGAAATGCAGCTAAGACATCTCTCCGGTGGATTTGTCAGCTGTGATAGCTGTCCCTCCCCCATTCAGAACTATGCATTACCTTGATCTTTTGTGTCAGAAACATTAATTGGTATTGTTGATTATTTTTAAAAAATATGTCCATAACATTCTGAGGCCTTCGTGGAACTTTGAGACTTCATAGAGCGAACTCTACAAAATATCCAATTTCAATATGGTATGCTTTTGAGGAAACAGTAAATGATGGCCCAAAGAACAAATAATTTTCTTGAGTCGTGAGACAATTCATTTACTCACCACTTATGGCACACAATCAAATGCATTCAAAGAGACCAGCTTAATGCGTTTGCAGAAATAGAACGTTTGATACAAGGTAAACCTGTCAGAAAACGTTCAAACTGTGCGCAGGGAATCCAAAACAACAACTTCAAACAAAGCTAAAAAACACGATGTATGTCAGTTTTCTGAAGGGAACAAGTCTTTGTCTGATATTCTTCAAAGCATTGTATATTGTATACGGTTTTGAGTTAAAAACATTGGTTTAACGGTTTGAGTTGTGTTATTCATTTTCTTTGTATGCACATACATACATTCTTCTAAGTGCTGCTGAGTCATACATTTTAATTAAAAAATTAATACTTTAATTTTCTTATCAAAAGTATGTGCGAAATAATAATGCAAACTGAATGCATTTCTGACTGGGAGACAGATGTCTTCAATAATATAGTTTAACCCTTTACCTAACATGAAAAGCAGACGACACTTGTAAAAACATTTCTCGAGTAACTAATTCTTCTGATTTTTTATCTCAAAAACATAGATAATGACCCCTCATTTGAACGAGCTCAACGAGCTCGTTCCAATGAGGGATCATAACCTATGTTTTTGAGGCAAAAAGTGAAAACAATAATGAAAATTAATTGGCGATTTTTGAGAATAGCGCTGGCTAAAACCGAGGAGCAGATGTCTAAGCAACATTTCTGACTAGGGACAGTTGTCATAGATGACAATTTCAACTGGGGGTGGGGGGGGGGGGGTGGTAGCAGATGTCTGGTTGTCCGGACTGGAGGCAGGTGCCTGGGGCACATGTCTGGATACCGTTTTACAATATAACGTTCATCCTAACAGTAGTCAATCGTGTTTTATTTTCGAAGAGCAGTCCGCGTCTAATGAAACGTGTCGGAGATATGCTTCAGTTTTAACCTTTTGAACCCGAGCGGCCGCTTTTCCGGTCCAGGAACATGTTACGTCATAATTTAATTAAGTATGATAGCTGATAAGTGAATGTACGGGGTAGACCAATCAATGTTTTCAACGTGCAGCCCGATGGCTGCACGTTGAAACTATTAATTGGTCTACCATCAAATGACGAAAATAGACTCTTCCAATTGATATCATTGAACTGACATGGACGATTCCACCAGTGTTCAAAGGCTTAAAGTATAAACACCCGTAGATCGATTTCTGATTTGACTGAGCCCAATACTTCACATTGGCTGCTTATTTATGCGTTGCATCCAATCGACTAAATTTGTGTTTATCATCTTATCCACTTAGTATGACTTTTTAACCCCTCAACTAACTTGAGTTGCAGACGGCACTTGGAAAAAACATCCTCGTATAACTAAAAAATTTCACTTTTTGCTTCCAAAACATAGGTTATGACCCCTCATTGGAACGAGCTCGTCGAGCTCGTTCCAATGTGGGGTCATAACCTATGTTTTGGAAGCAAAAAGGTAAAATATAAAAAAAATGAAAGTGTCAATGACACTGTAGCTCAACTTGTCAAGACAAAGACATGTACATGTATAGTATGTGACACAGCAATGACAAACATCTAGGTAATGACCTGATAACAAAGGTACATATAAAGTATTGTAACGGTCTGTACATAAATACTGACCGTTGCCTGTAACAAATGTATAGGTAAAGTATTGTAAAGGTGGGTGACAGTCAGATGCTGAACTAGAAAAAATCTTTGAGTCCCAGAGTGGGTCTGACTGAACCCCAAAATATTTGTTCTCATAGCACAGTGATAACAAAGGCACCCCAAAACACACTCGTTCCTGTCCCAAGGTGAAAACAAAAGTACTCAAGACGTTTTGTGAAGATCAGTTCATAAATACGAGCTGTATAGAACTTGTGACAAAAAACTGATTGGACCTAATTTCGGTACAAAATGGCCACTGGCAGCCATCTTGAATTTTGGACCGTACCCAGAAACACTCATTCTCATCCCAAGGAGATAACAAAGGTACCCAAGAAGTTTTGTGAAGATCGGTTCATAAATACAGCCTCTACCCTGAGCCGTATTGACATGTGTGCTTACATTGTATAAGTTGCACTGAATAAATCAAAGTTCATCTAATTTGCATAATTTCTGCACGAAAAAAAACCCTTACAATATGTGATGTATTCCATGTTACTAAACATTCATACAAAAATTTATTAAAATCAGAACTTTCATACAGAAGTTCTATACAAAAGACTGATTGCACTAATTTTGGTACAAAATGGCTGCTGGTGGCCATCTTGAATTTTGGACCACACCCAAAAACACTCGCTCTCATCCCACGGTGATAACAAAGGTACCCAAGAAGTTTCGTAAAGATTGGTTCATAAATATGGCCTCTAGTCTGAGCTGTATAGAAGTTGTGTACAAAAAACTGATTAGACCTAATTTTGGTACAAAATGGCCACTGGCAGCCATCTTGAATTTTAGACCGCACCCAGAAACACTCGTTCTCGTCCCAAGGTGATAACAAAGGTACCCAAGACATTTCGTGAAGATCAGTTCATAAATACAGACTCTAGTCTCAGCCGTATTGACATGTGTACTTACTGTGTGTAAGTCGCACTGAAAAAATCAAAGTTCATCTAATTTGCATAATTTCTGCACGAGAAAAAAACCCGTATTATATGTGATGCATCCCATGGTACTAAACATTCACACAAAAAAATTATTCAAATCAGGGCTTTCATATGGAAGTTCTGTGCAAAAATCTGATTGCACCTAATTTTGTACAAAATGGCTGCCATCGGCCATCTTGAATTTCGGACCGGACCCAAAAACACTCGTTCTCATCCCACGGTGATACCAAAGGTACCCAAGAAGTTTCGTAAAGATCGGTTCATAAATACGGCCTCTAGCCCGAGCCGTATTGGCATTTGCACTTACAGTGCTGAAAGTAACCCCAAAAAACATCAAAATTAGTCTAATTTGCACAATTTACGTACGAGAAAAAAACCCGTATTATATGTGATGTATCCCATGGTACTAAACATTCATACAAAAAAATTATTCAAATCAGAGCTTTCATATGGAAGTTCTGTACAAAAAACAGATTTCTGCATCGTCGGTACAAAATGGCAGCTGGCAGCCATCTTGAATTTCGGACCGCACCCAAAAACACTCGTTCTCTTCCCACGGTCATAACAAAGGTACCCAAGAAGTTTCGTAAAGATCGGTTCATAAATACGGCCTCTAGCCCGAGCCATAGCAGCTTGGCACTTACAGCTCTGAAAGTAACACTAAATAAATCAAAGTCAGTCTAATTTGCATAATTTACGCACAAGAAAAAAACCCGTATTATATGTGATGTATCCCATGGTACTAAACATTTATACAAAACTTTATTCAAATCAGAACTTTCATACAGAAGTTCTGTACAAAAAACTGATTTTTGCATCATCGGTACAAAATGGCCACTGGCAGCCATCTTGAATTTCGGACCACACCTAAAAACACTCGTTCCCGTCCCAGGGTCATAACAAAGGTACACAAGAAGTTTCGTAAAGATCGGTTCATAAATACGACCTCTAGCCCGAGCCATAGCCAATTGTTGACGTACGGACAGACGGACAGACGGACAGACGGCCAGACGGACAGACGGACGGACGGACAGACGGACGACGGACGACGGGCCATGACAATAGCTCAAATCTGACTTCGTCAAAGTTGAGCTAAAAATGAATGGCGTTTCTCTTGTTGGTAAAAGATTAATACAATATAACCCACCCTAAATAGGACAGATAACGTAAATTCTCCGTACTGAAATTATGCAGATGTGACCCAGTTGTATTTTGTTTAGCCAATCAAATTGTCCAGTTTTGAAATTGACCAATGAAAGCTCCCAACCCTAATTATGCAAATTATGAAAATGTGGCCCAGTTTTATTTTGTACAGCCAATCAAATTGTCTAGTTTTGAAATTGACCAATGAAATTGACGGAAGGCTTTATTTATCACTGATTAATATGAAAGCAAAATATCAAATGTTTTAAAGTGAACAAAACGGACGAGTCAAATGATAAATTAATTTATTCGATAGACAAAAAATTACAAATAAAATATTTTAACTGCCAGTAAAGTAAGAGACATTAGGATGGGCTTGTCGGCAGATTTGGGCATAAAACCGATTGTCTAAAGAATTATCTGACCGAATAAACTGTAATTCCTAAATTAATGAACCTCCTTCTACAGAACGAGGTAAATGATGGCATTTCTTTTGATTCCAGCATAAACTTTGAGTGGGTAATAACGTTGCAAAAGACATGAACACCATAGGTACTGACCCCAGAAGCCAGACAACCGGCACCATCTATACGGTAGTATCAGCCGGGTTTCAAATCCCGATTAAACTCTAAAATCCGCCGGTTTAAAAATTAACCCAAATCAACTGGGTTGGTGAATATAAACCCAATTGGGTTCATATTCACTCAAAAAAGTTGATTTGAGTTAATTTTTAACCCAGCTGATTTTAGAGTGTATGTGTCATTAATATTTAAATTAATTACAACTCTTCCAACTTCTTGGCGGAATTGAGTACCCAAGCTACAGTCTCTTTCAAGACCTGATCGCGATCGGATCGTGTGACACACGTACACGTGGTCATGATTTTTTAAATATAATATTGCGAATCAAGACAGAATTAAGACAAACAAATGAAAATGGTATCCAGATTCAAAGTAGTCGCATTCCTTTCCCGATGGATGATACTCTATAGTGCTGCGGGGAGGAAACCTGAAAGATAAGTTCGATAAGATCCCACCCAGTCGCCATGTCTGGCAATTTTCGTCATTAGAAGAGAGGTATGGGAAAGTTAGCTCCCCCTAATTTCAAAGCACTCAGTAAATATGAGCTTAGTTTGTGAGTTTCGAACATTTATTACATGCCCATGCAGTCTCTCTTATGCAATACGGCGTGCAATACGGCTGTGCAATACGGAATTCCGTATTGCACACCAACCTGTTCCAATCGGGACTTTTTTATGCAATGCGACTGCATAAAGTGCATGGTGTTTACTACCGTCGATAGAAAAGAAAATTAGGTCAGTAGGTGCTTGGGTCATGTAATAAATACAAAACCACATGTATGTTTCAATGAGTCGTTTTGTATTCAATTCGTCAGATGTGCGTAGAAAGAAAACGACTCGACCTTCGGTCTCGACGTTTTCTTCCTACGCACATCTGACTCACTGAATACAAAACGACTCATTGAAACATACATGTAGTTTTGTCTATGTATCGCATGCCTGCTTAGGCAGACGACACATGGTTGGAAGTCACAGCTGCCCATCAGGGATTTTTTTATTGTGATGATTATCTAGTTAATAGGAATCCCAAGCTCCTGCTGGCCAGTACATACGCTCTGTCCCCTCCCTCTGTCGGTACTCCCCGATATCACAGGCAACATGAGGACGGGCATTATCGTCCACCGGAATGAATCTATCACCCACTGCACCTGCATACAATCTGACGTGGACATCCAGGATCTCATCAATATACCGCTGTGCAGTCAATGTACCACGTTCAAGAACACAGAGTTCTGTACGTCCATCCCTGCTGATGCCGCTCCATACCAGCGCACCAATTAAGATTGGATGTCACATGTATCCAGACTCACTTTCGTTAGTGGAACATTGTTTTATTCTCCTATCCAACTAGAAATAGTTGATGAAAATAACCAGCATAATCAGGACGTATAAAGGGTGTTTTTGAAAGAAACGGTGATGCGTATATTCCCACTGTTTACACACAGTTCCGTGATAGCAGAGATGGTATCTTTCTCAGTGGATCGAGATTTCTTTAAAAAAAAATAATTCAAGACCTACATAAGAAAAACAAACAAGAATTTCTCAGTCTTCTCGCATTTCTTTTTTCGACCGTGTGAATCCACATTTAAGGGGAGGGGGTGGGGAGCGTGGGCGGACATATTATTTCAACTGGATCGTGAGCCATCGCGACCCAGTCGAAATTCTCAGTCCGATTTTGTGATAACCGTACTTTTTTCAACCATTTAACCCTTTACCTAACGTGAAAAGCAGACGACACTTGCAAAAAAAATTCTTGGATAACTAATTTTTTTCATTTTTTGTCTCAAAAACATAGGTTATGACCCCTCGTTGGAACGAGCTCGACGAGCTCGTTCCAACGAGGGGTCATAACCTATGTTTTTGAGACAAAAAATGAAAAAAATAGTGAAAATTAATTGGCGATTTTTGAGAATAGCGCTGGCCGGTTTTGGCCGTTACGTTGGGTAAAGGGTTAACTTCTGGGCTGTGTGATACACCATGTTTGCGTGAACAGAGCGTCAACTGGAGCTTGACAGAAGACAAACCACACTCAATTACCAATTATACATTTTTCTAAGTGCCTGTGGTATTCAAGTGAATTACTTTTCACGGGCACGTTGAACGTCATGTAAAACGCAACTGTTTTTGGGGGTCCTGCTTTTATAAAAAAAAATAATTGAAACTACACAGCCTACTTCTTCACCTTTATGCGCCATACAAGTATAAGGTAAATTAGTTTAGGACCTACTTTTCAATTCACAGGGCTGATATTCCATAAATATAAATTAAATATAATTATAATTTAAATTATACACAAATTATACATCAAAATAAAGGTTTTGATGAATAAAACACGAATATCAGAGGTGGAAATTTCAAAATAAACAAATTTCCATTATTTATATAGTCCTTACGTAACGGCCAAAACAGTCAGCGTTATTCACAAAATCAATCACTATTTATGTTTTTTTTTATTTTTGTCTTAAAAACATAGCTTATGACCACTCATTGGAACGAGCTCGTTAGTTATTCAGGATATTTGTTTTTGCAAGTGTCGTCTGATATTCATATTGGTAAATGGGTTAATTTAATTAACCCAATGTCCATCGAGCTGAACAAATTCCATCAATGATGTACACAAAAAACATTCAAATTATGTCATTTTGCCAGTTTCTGCTCTTCAAACATATTGCATATTATAGACCCCATTGAACGAGTGGTTTGAACTTGTTCCAACGAGGGTCCATAAAAGAGCTTTGTTTTCGCAATGACCCTGTTCACTGGCTATGGATAAAATATCGTTTTTGTCATTGTGTTTGGAAAATCGTTACATGGCTGTTTGATTGTGGTACCCACTTTCCTCCTGCCTGTGTTCTGCCTGTATTTTCAAGCGCCGCCTGCTGCTAGAAAAGAATTTTTTTTTAAATTTTGGGGCGAAATCATTAGGGTTAGTTTTGTAAGGGTAAGGGTTATTAGGCCATTGCTTACCCTTAGACCATTTTAGATTTCTCTCGTTTTAGTCTACTTCAAGATGAAGTTTCTCAGTATGTCAAGTTTACAATAGGAAAGGGGTTAAATAAATAATAAATATACATTATCATGACCATGTGCACACACTAAAAACTAAAGTGTTAAAACTGACACTTTCGAGGTGTTAAACCCATTCTAACTCTTAGGGTTTGATTTTAACACTCAAAGTGCAATGCTTTAAGCACTTAGACATTACAATCGTCAGACATCTGAAACTTGAATGGATGGCACTTCCCATGTGTCTACCATTGGTGGTTCTTCCAGAATCGTTCATAATTTGATTTGCGCTTGGTGGGTACATAATTAAAAGGACACAACGCAGATGACGCGGATCAGGCTCGAGAGTTCGAGCCTGATCCGCGTCAGCTGCGTTGTTTCCTTTTAAGTGTCGCGACATTACACTTGTCAAGTGGTATTATTGTCAACACCTGTCAAGTTCTGGGGTATCTACACTTGAACAAAGTGCAAGTTCAGCACTTAGTAAGTGTTAAATACAGCACTTCAAGTGTAGTTTTTAACACTTTAGTTTTTAGCGTGCATGTTCTGGAATTTGTATCAGATTCGAGGTCATGTTTAAAATCGGATCCGATTGTAAACACGACCGAGAATCTGATACAAATTACAGGACATGCATTTGATCACGATAATACAGTTATATAACAACCCCGTTACATAAATCCCGTTTCCCCGTTTTTTCAGTTTAAATTGGGTTGGAATTGGTCGAAATTTTTAATTTCATATTTTAATGCGTAATAACTGAATCTGTCTGATGCGAAATCGGAGCAGGGGGTGGGGGGGGGGGGGCTGATACAAACCTTTTCCCCAAGCTCTTGGGGGCAACTTAAGTTGATTGTTAGATAAATATGATAATGTTAAGCCCGAAACAGCTGTTATTTGTTGGGAACATGATATGGAATGACAATAAACACAAAAAATATAGAAAATCAGATATTTATTAAAAATATTTTTTTATTCTTCAGCTTTACAGCATCACCTCCCGAGATTTCCCCGGGGACACCACTTCGATGCAGGCCTCATTTCAAAGTATGGTATAATTCAGACATACTGGGCTAGATATGTAGAGCAAAAACAAGATTTTTATCATATACCCTCAAGTCTTTTTACGGGGGTAAGGGGGGGTAAAAAATTAAGCAGACGTAAGTTGATTTTAACCTCATTGACATTGATATTAAAATATCAGAAAATTGTCAAACTACATTATTTTCCATAATGCACTAGGGCGTTAACACTTACTCTGCTGAAAGTGACTATTGTCACCTATTTTATGATGATTATCTGTACGTTCTGGTATGCGCAGATCAAACCTACCATCTGATTAATTGTTGGAAAGGGCTCAGAGAGCCCTTTCCAACAATTAATCAGATGATAGGGTTTCAGGTATGTCATAAATTTTATTCAACGCCCTCACATACAAGCGTAGATAGAGGTCCTCCGTATATGGCTCAAGTGGGCGTGGCAGTAAAAGGGATCACCAGTTCAACCATGCTTGACAGAGCTCATTGCGTTCTGTCAAACAAGACGGAAGTGGTTAAAATTACTAGTTGCATTATAGGAAAAAAAATGCTTCTTGAAATATTGATAATTTTACATCATTATGCAAAGGGTTAATATATTGTTCTGAAACAATGTGTTGCTAAGTAGGATTGTCAATTATCGATTGAACTGTCCATCATCAGTAGACTGAGAATATATACCAGATTTCAATATTATTCCTTATGACCATTAGTCTTATGCTAATTTCACTCACGATCCCATCGACCAATTTTTCTTGCGAATGTTCGCTGGCATTGGCTACACAACAACACAAAGTATACCCAGGGCACCGTGAATCGGAATTTTTATCCTCGAATTGAATTCAAAACCAATCTAAAACACCGCAAAACTGTTTTCGTGAAATAACTTGTTATTTTACCAAACTGCCTAATTGCCATGCATATCCTTGCGACTTATATGAATTCTTGAGTTCAAGGGTCACAAGTCACACGATTGTGTCCTTCAGTACACACACACACACAGGCCCATGCCAATCTCCGTCTGTGGCCAACCACTGCACTTTCGTCGTACTGTAGCTAGCGCGTTTTACACTTCCACGTGGCTGCCGTAAGGAAAGCGAACCAAGTATTAACCCTTTACCTAACGTAACGGCCAAAAACGGCCAGCGCTATTCTAAAAAATCGCCAATTAATTTTCATTATTTTTTTCATTTTTTGTCTCAAAAACATAGGTTATGACCCCTCGTTGGAACGAGCTCGTCGAGCTCGTTCCAACGAGGGATCATAACCTTTGTTTTTGAGACAAAAAATGAAAAAAATTAGTTATTCAAGAATTGTTTTTGCAAGTGTCGTCTGCTTTTCAGGTTAGGTAAAGGGTTAATGAGAACACCATCTGTTAAGCTGGATTCCAGCCATCGTTTTTTGACGTGTGCAAGGGTCCAGTGGTTTGAGTGTTGGACTTCTGAATGCCAGGCGGGATTGCCGACGTTTCGATTCTCGGCCGGGGGTCAAAAATCAACATTTCAAATTCTTCGAATAACATGATTGTGTCCTCCAATGTACAACACTACTTGAAAAGTTGAGCTCGGAGATCCCGCGTTGCACTTTATAAGGAGGCTTCCTGTTGTAACAAAGTAACTCGTTTGGCAGACAGGCATGCCGATAAACGGATTGAAACGAAAACGCAATAGGCAACATTTATCTGCCACCGTCCCTTCGCGAAAAGAAAATGGGTTACCTGATTCGAAGATACACGAATCGGGGGAGGGGGCGATTCGCTGTTGATCCCGAATCAAGCCTTCTGTGTCGATATCGAATTGAACCTTCTAAACTTTGTAATGTCCTAAGTGTCCCCTGCCTTCAGATTTGGTGGGTACAAATAACAATTTCATTTCCTTTCTACTGCAATGTTTCACAGTCTTGTCGAACCAAGTTGTTGTTTCTAAACCATGGATATCGAAGCCTTGAAAGGTTAGGTTGCTGTTTGCGTTCTGTGAGAAGAGGATCACCTTTTCCGCATAATGGTCGCTAACGGGTAAAGACCCGTAGAGCAAACAACTCAGACAGTTTCGGTTTGATCCAATCCGCAACAGACTGTCGGACTCACCATGGGCAACTCAGCAGTGCTCAAAATACCTTTTTTTCTTTGCGTAGCAAAATGCTACAAATTTCCAAAAAATGAATAGCATTTTGTAAAAATTACATAGCTATTTTTGTATACCAGAGTTATGTTATGCTGTTTTGTATTGAATTCTTCTAAGTAGATAGAATAGTTTCCATCCATTTCTGGGCATTTCCAAATGATCTGCAACACATGAAACATTTACTATGTATTTTTCAACTGAACTGCCTTTTAGGGTTGCATGGACTTGGATATTTTCAAATAGTGACTTGGTTGTTCAATAGAGTTCTCAAAATGGAAGTGGGATTTTTAATTTGATGGGCTTGAAGTTATTTTTAATGTACATTTTATGCAAAATGTTGTAAAAACAGGAAGAATTTAAACCATTAGAATTCATCTTACATATGAAGTTGCTAATGATGCTTGATGGAGAGTTAATCTGAGTTATGCCTGGAATGTTCCACAATCAGAAGTAAAGCATCAGTGAACTAGTTTTCAAATTTGTTTGCAAATTTTCATTTACATTTTGCGATACAAGATAATCAACTGCAGCCTAATAGGCTGCAGTTGATTATCTTGTATCGCAAAATGCTATACATAATTGAACATTGTGTAGCTTTTCGCAAGTTTTGCATAGCAAAAAGCGACGCGACACCGCTTATTTTGAGCCCTGCAACTCAGTAATCTGATTCTTATTTAAAACACAAACGACAATGAGAAGTCATCCGCGAATATTCGCAGAAAAGAGCACAGAAAACCTTTCTTAGTCAATATAACTAAGATATTGTTAGTCAGAGGCCTTGTTAGGCATTGTGACTAACATTATCCCCGAAGTTGCAAAATTGTAGTTAGTCAGCATGACCAACCTTAACTATTTTTTAGTAAAAATACCAAACAAAACTGAAGTGGGTCTTTCTAGGGAGATGATCTGTACTTTATAATTTACAGGAGATCTGATGATTGAAGAATTCAAAAGGACGCACCTGGTAGGATTTCGAGACATCACATCGATTCGAAAATTTCCGAATCAGGACGACTCGAATCGAATTATTGGAACGATTCGAACCGAATCGAATCAAATTTCGAAGATTCATATGGACCTAGCCAATACCTTGTATAAGTTGACCCTGAACAACCCCGTACCTGTCCATTAAGAAAGGAACGTTCTCTTCTCTGGAAGAGTTGCTTTATTTGCCCTCTGTATTTCGTGCGTCAAGATAGAAATGTTGAAGCACTTATTTTTAACCCTTTGAACTCTAGTGGTATCTTCCGTGGCAGTTCAATGGCAGCAATTAGAAGAGTCCATATTCATTATTTGGGGAAGACCATTCAATATTTTCAACGTGCAGCCAAGAGGCTACACGTTGAAAATATTGATTGGTCTACCCCACACAATTACTGAACAGCCATCCTATTTAATGACGTACCATGTTCCTGGTCGGAAAAACTACCACCAGTGTTGAAAGGGTTAACTGCATTTGCATTTAGCAGCACAGTGTCATATTTCTGAAAGTCATCAGTTGGCCAAATTCTTTTGCAGCATCTCAGTTTTCTGCAGTTTTCATTTCATTGCGAATAGTCCCACCAAATTTATTTCCTGCAGGCTATCTTTTTCCTTTGCGATACAAACATTGAGAAATTTTATTTCCTTCAAGAACCAAAACTGATTGTTTAGTTTGTCCTGGTAGGGGGACCAAATTTGGTTTCATGGAACGAAACATGCAAATGCTTTTGTTCCTCACTCATTAACAGGACTGTCACTGGTCCCCGGACATTATAAAAAATGTAAACTGTGAAACCGCGTCAAGTTAAAGTTTAAAATGGCGACGAATTAAAGTCAGAAACACGTTTTCAATTGTTCCAACACGCATGCCGTAAGTTGCGCTACAGCGGTAATGGACATTCTAAGAGAGATAACCCTGTACGCACCTACAAAAGATGAAGATAAAAGTCATAGTAATAATACCATCCTTGTGGAGGTGTACTTATATATATATTAGGTGCGCCCACACAATCACCTTTCTCTATAAACTTGAAGGAAGTGGGATAAGATTGAAATCTTACTTTACTGTGGATGTCGTGGGGATTCCGAATTTGCAGTTATCATCGGCAGTATACTCATCAAATAGCTCTTCAAAACATACGTCACGGATCTGATGCAATATTCCAACGGAGCCTCTCAATTCGACCCCACATTGACACCAGTTGAAAGGGGATGAGTGTAAAGAATGAAAACTTGTTTTAGTTTTTTATTCTCACTTGTTTTCTGAAAGAGGTTCGCAAAACAAGTGTACCAAAGTTGTTACTAACGTCATACAAGCATTGCCAAATCAATTCCAAATTTGGCGCTTAAAGTTTTTTAACCACACAATCTATGAGTGGGATTAAGAGTCCCTTTCAAGGAGAGAAATGGCGCAATCTCTTATTGTTTGTTGTACACGGAGTCGCAATTATCTATAAATGCTCGATTCCCACCATGCTTTTAACCCTTCACCTAACACAGACGATATCAAAATTTATTATTTTAAATATTTTTTTTTTTAATTTTTCCAAAACTTTCAACAAAACCATATCATGTGACCCCTCGTTGGAACGAGCTCGACGAGCTCGCTCCAACGAGGGGTCACATGATATGGTTTCGTTGAAATATTTTGAAAAATTATTTTTTTCAACTGCACAATTTGCATATTACGCGGGCGGATGCGGGCGATTCGTTAGGTAAAGGGTTAATGTAGTGGCGTTCAATGAGGGGGTGGGGGTGGGGGTGGATCCTTTCGCAGTCTTTGCCTGTCCACTACTGATTTTATTTTATATAAAAAGCCGAGAATCTCATAACGAAAAAATAATCAAGTGCAACACGACAGGAAGAATTAAATTATCGTGAATCTATTTACCAGTAACGTATGCCTTTATTGGAAGAAACATCCTTCTTATTTCAGTTAAACATATCTCCAACACTGTGACCGCAAAAGAGATCTTTTTCTCGTTCAGGTCGCGATCTTGTCGTGACAAATCAACTTACAATGGCGGTTTGAGATTTCATAAACAAAATATTGTGAAACGAAGATTAAATTACGAAAGGAACAAAGGAAAATATCATGTTTTATGCTAAGTTTTTTGCATTTCTTTTCCATCAGAAGAGATTCAGCAGTATTTGCTAGCAGGAAAGCGCGGGCAGAGAATCTCGACCAGATCGCGACCATGTCGCGATCCGGTCAAAATTCTCTGTTCGCTTTTGTATTTTGTCACATAAGATGTTGGGCAATACGTCTCTGAATGAGAAACCTTTAGTCATAATAATCTGTTCGTATTAAATCTATTCCCATGCGGAATTGATTCCATATTCAATCTTCTAATGGAGCCAGCCTTCGTTTACTTACTGAAACACTTCGTTGGAGTGTTTTACAAAATTGCTTTAGATTCCGCGAAAACACTGATGACGGTGGCGATATGTTTGTTTTTCGCTGTCGATTGCAAGCGAAAAAATCCCCCAAAGGGGACTGAAAAGGTTGTGTAAACACAGTACCGCTCGCGATAACCAACTGGTAGTGCTGTCTGTGAGTCTGTTCAAATAGGTCAAAAAAGTCTAAATTATTCAAGACGTTAACCCCCAGGCTGGTTTATGTATACGTGAGGGAAGTGGAACACGTGAACGCTAGCGTGGAGACAACGCAATGGGCAACAAATTGATCAGCCGGATTGGCAATAATGTAAATCTCAAAACTGTATGACTATTTGGCTCATGGTAATATTAACACCGTATCCTCTACCAAACTCCACAGTTCGTTCATTGTCCCCTAACCTTCGGTTCGGGTAACTATACTATAGTAATCAACATCGTCTGTTCGACAGTCTCGCCGCCTGTCTATCCGCCACGGCCATTTTTCAGGTTTTGATGGACGGATTCTAACAATATTTTATTTGCAGGTTTACTGTGACTCTCTTCGGTGCAGTATATATAACGTCTCCGTCCGGTTCGTTAACCCTTTACCCAACGTAACGGTCAAAACCGGCCAGCGCTATTCTCAAAAATCGCCAATTAATTTTCATTATTTTTTTTCATTTTTTGTCTCAAAAACATAGGTTATGACCCCTCATTGGAACGAGCTCGTCGAGCTCGTTCCAATGAGGGGTCATAACCTATGTTTTTTGAGACAAAAAATGAAAAACATTAGTTATTCAAGAAATTTTTTTTGCAAGTGTAGTCTGCTTTTCATGTTAGGTAAAGGGTTAAATTGTGTATGAGTTGTACTCTTTTTCTACTCTAACATCACAATGGAAAAGAATTTTTGAAGGAGTATGCATGACAACGTCAGTGAAACTCAACCGATTTGTTTCATACTTTGAATATATATTACTTATATGTAATTTTGTCAATTTGCCTTCATGCTCCGGAGATTACCCCCTTCTGTGCGGCTTTCACTTTTCAGTCAAAAGTGAAAGGCGCTTAGAAGGGAGTAATCTCCCGAGCATGACGGCAAACTGACAAAATTATAAAAAAAAGTATTTGATGAAGTATATTTTACTTATATGCATATAGAGATTCACGCGGGAAATTGTTGATGTCAGTTCATTTATGCGGAAGTAAGGTGCATTCATATTGGCATGAAGCGAAAAAGGGCTTTAACTTGTATCTGGACGATAACTTTAGTTTCAATAATTTGGGTGCGGTCAGAGTTGTTCTGTCAGGGTCAGACCCTTTTTCGCCTCGGAAATGTGAATTTTATGTTGTCCGGATTATAAATTCAATTTGTATATTCTCTTAAGAACCTCTCATAAGTATGTATGCTGAATATTCATGAGATGCCTCAGGTCGCGTTCGAATATGGGTGCAGTACGATTAGTTTTGCCAGAGTTATGGCCCTTTTGCGACTCGGAAAATCTGCTTTTCATGTTGTGCCAATGATAATTCCAGTTTGAAGTATTTGACGAGAACTAAAGTTGGTATGGTGAATATTCTGTAGTAATTAGATGTGTCTATCCATCCATCTGTCCCCCTGTCTGCCCCTCCGCCTGCCTGTCAGTATGTTTGTTAGTCGCACCATTTTCCCAAGTTTGGGTTTGCGGATTCCAAGAATGTTTCATATGTTTGACTTAACTGTTAGTTAATTCACTAATATATTTCATTACAGCTTTTTGTCTGTCGACATTCAGTTAGCGGGACAATATTAGTCCATCCGCCTGATTGTAGTACGTACGTTTCAAACAACATTTCACATACAGATCTATCAAGCCTTCATTCGTTGGAGCGTAAAGTTTTATTCCAGTCCGTCACATTTTGTGCGAGGAATGCCGATTTTTAATTTGAACTTGGAAAATCACATTGAAGAATAGTTCTTTGAAACTTGATTATCCCATTAGAACATTAAAGCTCAGCCATTGAGATTTGCCACCCTGGGTAGGTGGACCAGGGCCAATGGAACTTTTTCCTAATTTCAGGTCAACACCAGATGTTAAAGGTGTTCATTCCTCAACTTTTCACACTAAATCATTCAAAATATATATCGTTGATATTTACACTTACGTCCCCACACAGCCACAAACTGCCATGTCCATGGTGCTTTGGCAGGGCTGCCTGCAAGTCTATTCGTCATTGAAAACTCGACCGGTGGGCTGATTTTATCTTGACAATGTTTTTACATCATTGTTGGCTGCCTGAACAGGCAGCCAACAATGCTGTAGAAACTCTGCTAAAAGTCATATGCAACTGTGTTCATAAATAAGGTTGTAATTATAAACTAATTTGAGACTTCAAGGGATAAATAAAAAAAATAGAACGGGCCACAAACGCTTTCATTCATGGACCAATAAGATGTCGTGATCCATGGAGAACAGACAACGACTGTAAGAACTTTCAACCGTTCATCAAAATGATTAGGCTACCGGGCGAATGATTATAGAAATTCTTAGTCACGTATACAGATCTTGTCAATAGAAGGTGTGATCTGTGCTGCGAATCGTCTCATCCAACACGCCATCGATTTTGACATGAACTGTTTACGATATCGGATACGGGAACCCTAAGGTGTTCGATTTACCAGGATAAATTCTAGTCAATTTCATTGATAAGACTACCTAATTGCGAACAATTTCGCGACTTTCATTTATTATAAATAATAAATTAATATAAACAGTTTAGCACGAAATTTGATGTGAACAGCTCTCAGTACGTCAGAGATTCACGCAAATGCTTCTCGCAGGGACAACAATGAGAATCAACTTCGATTCTCGCAAAATGTTCATTCGATTCTTGTGATAGATTCTGAAAGTGCCTTTAAAGGCCTGGAAAAGTATACTTATTTCTTGCTGCCTCATAACAGGCAACATTTTGACTTCGCAATGGTTTCTAGTGAGGTAACTTCACTGGAAATCCACAGCCAAGGTTCAACAACTTTCATTAGAAAAGTCATCAAAAACACGTACGTTGGAACACGTTTTCTATATGTACATGTTGGACAAGAAGCTCACCAAAATTGGCACTAGGCCATTAACGGGTGTGTGTGTGTGGGGGGGGGGGGGGGGGTGGGGGGGGGGGGGGGGCTTTAGTAAATATGTAAATATGAGGTTTTTGTTTTTTACGATTCAATATGCACAGCTTGCACTCGCAATGGTGTAACAGTACTCTCAAATTCTAAATTACTCAAGAACTGAAATTGATTCGCGGGAATCAAAACCGACTGTCGTGAATCGGGACAAATGTCACGGCCTACGCTTTTGGAGTCAATATCATTATATTTAAATATTAGTGTTTAAGGTCACATATTTATGCACAATGGCTAATCATGACCGTGACAGTTTTTACGGGTGGAGGAAGCCGGTGTACCCGGAGAGAACCACCGAGCAACGGCGAGCAACTGTCAGCTCCCCAACATACTAACTCCACACAAGCAGGTTTAGCATTGGTTGAAGACAAGTGCATCATCGACGTGCAGTACGCCTTAGTACACAACGCCACCGTGTCCCCACGCGGGCAATGGAGATGAAGTGTCTTGCCCAAGGACACAACGCGGTTGCCGCAGGTGGGATTCGAACCGAGGACCTCTCGGCTTGCAGCCTGCACCTCTACCTACTGAGCCACCGCGCTCCCAGTCACTATCATTAAATAGACAGATATTTTTGAACTTTTAAAACACACCACTGGAATGGGCTAATCGACCTAAAAGCAAAGACGAAGCTACACCATACTCCTGGTCATGTTCTGTAATAAATTTGGTCCAGGCAGACATTTATTTCACATTTTTAAAATACATTTGTTGTCCAGGATTTCACTTCTTGCATACTTCTGCCCGGGGAAAAATATATCTTGTCACAGAAACAAGTAGAATTTGGGTACATTTAAACAAATGTTCCCCTTTGTAAATTAAATGGATTTTTGTCACCAAAGATTTCTCGAGTTAAATTTAGATAATTTTTTCACCAAATCTAGTCATGACTGCTTCATAGCAGTCATGACTAGATTTGATAAAAAATATCTTGCAAATACTCGTGTTAAGGGTTAATACCTACAACGCAAAGTAAAATCAATAATTTTCCAAATACAGACAGATTCTCTCCATGCATGCACACATTCTGTCAAGAACGTAAGTTTGGAAGTCGGTGAGGAGACAGCACATTAACATTGACCCTCTACCCAACGCAAACGATATCAAAATTTATTATTTTAAATATAATTTTTAAAAAAAATTCAAAAAGGTTTCAACAAAACCATATCAAGTCACATGATATGGTTTTGTTGAAATTTTGTGAAAAATAATATTTTTTCAACTGCTGAATTTGCACATTACGCGGGCGGATGCGGCCGATTCACTGGGTAAAGGGTTAATAAAATAAAATGGGCAGAGCAGTGTTAATTCGGTCATATGGGACTGAAGCAGTTGTTTTTACTTAACTCCATGTAAATCTGAAATGTATTTGTAATGAAAACAGTATTGTACCAGCGGTTCACCTCCAGGAAACGGTGCTGAAAGGGTTGAATCCTTGGATTTTCCCAGCTTTTTAACAACCAAAGGAACTGTAGGAAAAACACTGTAGAAGCATGAAGTTATCACAGCAATGGAAACTCGCGGAACGATAGTAAAGAAGGCATATGCAAGGACATTTTATTTTATTTGTTTATTCCAGTGATGACCGAACAGCCTGTAAGCATTGTTTGTCATCATCTATTCTGTCATAAATAGAAAGTCGCCTTGATGTTTTGTTTTTCTTTTTGCAAGCTTATCTCATTCATATCTCCATGAATTGTTGGGGAGGTCTACTTTTTAAGGGAAAGAGAATTTCTGACTGAATTTAATTTTCACCTTCAATACTTCCAGGTGTTTTTACTATTTTACGAATCATCGACAGGAGCATGGCTAGGTTCTAGGGGTGTGCCTCTCCGAATTCCAACTGTAACTCCCCTCCCGAGGCCGAACATCCGACGTTTTAGGAAACCTTTTGCAACACCCCCTCCCCACCCCATCCCACCCTGTGTGAGTGTTTTCCAGCTGCTACCTGTGAGTTTTCTACTGCGGAAGAAATCCGAAGGCACCGTCTCTCATTATGTTCAAAATATGTGACCTGTTTGTTCCTGAGTTGAAAATCGTCTTCTGCGTGCAACAGTGATCCATCTACAATGCTTTAGCACAACACATGACGCTTGTGCCATCGCGGAAGGATAAAACTCGAGGCCGCAGGCCTCGAGTTTTATCTTTCCGCGATGGCACAAGTGCCATATCGATTAACCCATTCGCACGCGCGTGTCGTTTTGTGTTTATCACACGCCTTCACGTCTTGAAAACAATTATTAGAAGGACAATCAGCAATTCATTTAACAACTCTCACAAAAAGAACACATTTTATCGCTAACCAAATTTGCGTACTCATACTCTTCTTTTTTTGGTTATCCATTATCTCCTTCATATATCGATTCTATGTCTTCTTCACTATTTTCGTACGCATTAAACTCGCCATATCCTTCAGTTTTAGGCATTTTTATTTAGTTATTTCGCAATCGATTCAGTTCCTTGTAATCAATCGTCTGCTCAACGATTTCTGTTCCGCACATCTGTGCGGAACGGATTTTCATTTTCTGCATGGTTCAGTGTTGCTGTAGATGGGAAGCTTATAGAACAGGAGTGAAGTAAACTCCAAGAGGGAATGAAATTTGTGACACCCAATATCGCTCCTGTCCCCTCGTCGCTGATTACCGTTTCTTTTAAAGACGCCGTGGTGGGTAATTGAGGCATATGCTGTATCGCTGACCAAAGGAAGCAGAGACACATTGATTTTACTCAGTCTCCAGACATACCGCGGTAAAATTGTTCATACTGTCCTCCCAGTCACCTTACCTGGCGTATCCCGTCCCTGAGAAAATATAATTCACAGAGAATCCTGGGAATCATTTATGACTGTGTAATTTATTCACACCTTTTCCAGTTCTACGGTCTAGAAAGAGGTGGATACTTAACAATGACATACACGAATCAATTCTAATTCTCCGCTGTATAGTGAAATTATCACGGCGTCAGTCATGTAGACTTTACTAGGCCCACTCATATAATGTCGATCAGAAGTTCTCGATCGAAGATATGATAATCGGAATGCCGTTACGGATAGTGATGCTATTAAATAAAAAGCGAAATGTCATCTCGTTCTACCACTTGCCGTTAAGGTGATAATACCTCCCGCGAGCAGCACGATTAACCCAAGCTGTGATTGCGCTCGAGATATATTATAATTGAACGAAGGCAGACATCGAGAGAGGGCGATACTGGACAGGGTACCTGGAACTCTCGGCTTCTGTTGAGACTTAGGTACGAATACGCCGATTTCAGATCCGTTGTTCTCCATTCTCCGGAAAAGCCTTCAGCAAAGCTGTAAGGCAGAGAAGAAAGCAAGCAACAAACATATCCACCAAACCGTTGTCTCGTCATCGTAGTATATAATTCACTCTAAAATCAGTTAGGTTGAATATCAACCCAAATAAACTGGGATGAGTGAATATGACCCCAATTGGGTCCATATTCACTCAGCCGAGTTTTTTGGGGTTAATGTTTAACCCAAGGAATTTTAGAGTATAAGATGAATTGATGTTTCAGTCGGTATAACAGAAATTAGTGTTGTGGTATAAGGATGGGATTCCAATAACTCAGGCTGTGGAGGTATTAACCGTCATTTTAGAATCATACGTCCCAGACATCAAACTACACTTAATGGGAGCAACCCCATTTTTATTCCACAGCGGGTAAAGGAAGGGGAGAGGTTCTAACGGTATGTGGTTTGGAAAGTTGAGACTGTCTATTACCCTTTCAAGGGAGAATGAATGCTGAGAGGTGTTCCATGTATCTTTCGGTCGAACCTCTAGACAGAAATTCCTTCACGGATACGCCCACAGGACTCTATATGAATAAGTGATGGAGAAGCACTTTTCCATTATTGTGCACAATGTCTTGCCCCCAAGCACGATTCACTCCTACTCGTGTATGTGACTATGTTGTTTGGGAATTTTTACTGATCTCAGTATCTTAATTTCAGCTCAGCTGTAAGGGGAAAATGAGGCGTCATGTATGGAATACGAAGGACAGCCACTTCTAAAGAAAACAACATGGGCCGCCAGTACATAAATCTGTTACCAATATTGATTCCCTTGAAGATTCGATTTCGCCTGGGTTCCATAGGTACCATACCAGTCTGGACAAAAATAAAAGATGACTGATGAGCGGGTGGAGGAGACTCGTGTGTCATCAACTGTGGTGTCCACTTCCGGTGTGGACCCCCGCTCATCCTCTACAGCAGATTAGTGCATTTTATCAGTGGCTTGCTTTAGTTTTTTCTGGGTTTGATTTCGCTTAGTTTGATTTTCATCCGTGGTACTTACTTCAGTTGAGTTGGAATGGAAGTGGATAAAAACCTCATTCAAAGTGAGCAGGTCTTTTAGTCTTAATTCAGAGAAGCGTAAGTTTTAATTTAAGAGATAATAAGTGTTAATTCAGAGATACGTAAGTTTTAATTTAAGAGATAATAAGTGTTAATTCAGGAGTACGTAAGTCTTAATTTAAGGGATAATAAGTCTAAATTCAGAGATAAGTAAGTTTTAATTTAAGAGATAATATGTCTTAATTCAGAGATACGTAAGTTTTAATTTAAGAGATAATAAGTCTTAATTCAGAGAAACGTAAGTTTTAATATAAGAGATAATAAGTCTTAATTCAGGGGTATGTAAGTGTTAATTTAAGAGATAATAAGTCTTAATTCAGAGGTAAGTAAGTTTTAATTTAAGAGATAATAAGTCTTAATTCAAAGATAAGTAAGTTTTAATTTAAGAGATAATAAGTCTTAATTCAGAGATACGTAAGTTTTAATTTAAGAGATAATAAGTCTTAATTCAGGGGTATGTAAGTCTTAATTTAAGAGATAATAAGTGTTAATTCAGGAGTACGTAAGTCTTAATTTAAGGGATAATAAGTCACAATTCAGAGATACGTAGGTTTCAATTTAAGAGATAATATGTCTTAATTCAGAGATAAGTAAGTTTTAATTTAAGAGATAATAAGTCTTAATTCAGAGATAAGTAAGTTTTAATTTAAGAGATAATAAATCTTAATTCAGGGGTACGTAAGTCTTAATTTAAGAGATAATAAGTCTTAATTCAGAGATACGTAAGTTTTAATTTAAGAGATAATATGTCTTAAGTCAGAGATATGTAAGTTTTAATTTAAGAGATAATAAGTCTTAATTCAGAGATAAGTAAGTTTGAATTTAAGAGATAATAAATCTTAATTCAGGAGTACGTAAGTCTTAATTTAAGAGATAATATGTCTTAAGTCAGAGATACGTAAGTTTTAATTTAAGAGATAATAAGTCTTAATTCAGAGATATGTACGTTTTAATGTAAGAGGTAATAAGTCTTAATTCAGGGATATGTAAGTCCTAATTTAAGAGATAATAAGTCTTAATTCAGAGATAAGTAAGTTTTAATTTAAGGGATAATAAGTCTTAATTCAGAGATAAGTAAGTTCTAATTTAAGAGATAATATGTCTTAAGTCAGAGATACGTAAGTTTTAATTTAAGAGATAATAAGTCTTAATTCAGAGAAACGTAAGTTTTAATATAAGAGATAATAAGTCTTAATTCAGGGGTATGTAAGTGTTAATTTAAGAGATAATAAGTCTTAATTCAGAGGTAAGTAAGTTTTAATTTAAGAGATAATAAGTCTTAATTCAAAGATAAGTAAGTTTTAATTTAAGAGATAATATGTCTTAAGTCAGAGATATGTAAGTTTTAATTTAAGAGATAATAAGTCTTAATTCAGAGATATGTACGTTTTAATGTAAGAGATAATAAGTCTTAATTCAGGGATATGTAAGTCCTAATTTAAGAGATAATAAGTCTTAATTCAGAGATACGTAAGTTTTAATTTAAGAGATAATATGTCTTAAGTCAGAGATACGTAAGTTTTAATTTAAGAGATAATAAGTCTTAATTCAGAGATATGTACGTTTTAATGTAAGAGATAATAAGTCTTAATTCAGGGATATGTAAGTCCTAATTTAAGAGATAATAAGTCTTAATTCAGAGATAAGTAAGTTTTAATTTAAGGGATAATAAGTCTTAATTCAGAGATAAGTAAGTTCTAATTTAAGAGATAATATGTCTTAAGTCAGAGATACGTAAGTTTTAATTTAAGAGATAATAAGTCTTAATTCAGAGAAACGTAAGTTTTAATATAAGAGATAATAAGTCTTAATTCAGGGGTATGTAAGTGTTAATTTAAGAGATAATAAGTCTTAATTCAGAGGTAAGTAAGTTTTAATTTAAGAGATAATAAGTCTTAATTCAAAGATAAGTAAGTTTTAATTTAAGAGATAATAAGTCTTACTTCAGAGATACGTAAGTTTTAATTTAAGAGATAATAAGTCTTAATTCAGGGGTATGTAAGTCTTAATTTAAGAGATAATAAGTGTTAATTCAGGAGTACGTAAGTCTTAAGTTAAGGGATAATAAGTCATAATTCAGAGATACATAGGTTTCAATTTAAGAGATAATATGTCTTAATTCAGAGATACGTAAGTTTTAATTTAAGAGATAATAAGTCTTAATTCAGAGATAAGTAAGTTTGAATTTAAGAGATAATAAATCTTAATTCAGGAGTACGTAAGTCTTAATTTAAGAGATAATATGTCTTAAGTCAGAGATACGTAAGTTTTAATTTAAGAGATAATAAGTCTTAATTCAGAGATAAGTAAGTTTTAATTTAAGAGATAATAAATCTTAATTCAGGGGTACGTAAGTCTTAATTTAAGAGATAATAAGTCTTAATTCAGAGATACATAAGTTTTAATTTAAGAGATAATATGTCTTAAGTCAGAGATACGTAAGTTTTAATTTAAGAGATAATAAGTCGTAATTCAGAGATATGTACGTTTTAATGTAATAGATAATAAGTCTTAATTCAGGGGTATGTAAGTCTTAATTTAAGAGATAATAAGTCTTAATTCAGAGATAAGTAAGTTTTGATTTAAGGGATAATAAGTCTTAATTCAGAGATAAGTAAGTTTTAATTTAAGAGATAATAAGTCGTAATTCAGAGACACGTAAGTTTTAATTTAAGAGATAATAAACCTTAATTCAGGGGTATGTAAGTCCTAATTTAAGAGATAATAAGTGTTAATTCAGGGGTATGTAAGTCCTAATTTAAGAGATAATAAGTCTTAATTCAGAGATACGTAAGTTTTAATTTAAGAGATAATAAGTCTTAATTCAGGGGTACGTAAGTCTTAATTTAAGAGATAATAAGTCTTAAGTCAGAGAAACGTAAGTTTTAATTTAAGAGATAATAAATGTTAATTCAGGGGTACGTAGGTTTTAATTCAGAGATAAGTCATAATTCAGAGATATGTAAGTCTTAATTCAAGAGATAATAAGTCTTAATTCAGAGATACCGTACGTCTTCATTCAGAATTAATAAGCCTTCGTTCGGAGATACGTCAGTCTTAATTTAAGAGACAACTGTAACACAAATTTCTTAAGTGTGTCGCTAATACACTTATGTGCAAAGTAACAAACATTGTTACATGACAAGAGACATACGTTTCAGAACAAACAGATACTACTACAAATAAGTGACATACACACAACAGATCAAAATTTAAAAACCAAGAATATAATAATAGAAAATTTACACGCGACACACACACTCACATACACTGCGATTTGAGTTAGTCGCACACATAAATCGTACAATAACAAAGCAATGTTTGTTTTAGGAATAACGATATACTCTCTAAGGTATACAAATATCTGGTAATGATGGCCCACGGGGTGTAAATTAAGATCACAGACCAAATTTTGTAGTGATATTGGCACACCGCAGCTAACCGTTAATCTTTCTATCCACATGTTTTTGATAAAAACGGTTCGCGTATGCCATAGCTCTAGGAGTTATGTCATAATCGAAAGTGGTCATCAAATAATGGAAACAGTCTTTATCAGTTAGCTGAATAACACCATGGGCAATCTTTTGAATTTCAGTCAGGAAATCAGCTCTTTCGGTGTGTTAACAACCCTTTTTCATGGGAAGCAGCAGTATCACAAATTATCTTCATACCTATGGTATTAACCCTTTACCTAACATGAAAACAGACGACACTTGCAAACAAAATTCTTGAATAACTATTTTTTTTCATATTTTGTCTCAAAAACATAGATTATGACCCCTCAAGAGGGGTCATAACCTATGTTTTTGAGACAAAAAATGAAAAAATAATGAAAATTAATTGGCGATTTTTGAGAATAGCACTGGACTTTTTGGCCGTTACGGTGGGTAAAGGGTTAATGGTCCGATCTCCCCAATTCATTCTATGAATTTACATTGAATTGTCTCTAGTGTTCTGATTTTGACGCGATCTTTTGACTATCTGTATTTGTTATTTTTCATTTCCCTCTGTTTGTGTTTTTTTCCCTCCGTTGGTGTTTTATCCTTCTTTATTACTTATTGCCTTTTATCATATGACTCGTCCGTTTTGTTCACTTTAAAACATTTGATATTTTGTTTTCATATTAATCAGTGATAAATAAATTCTTCCGTCAATTTCATTGGTCAATTTCAAAACAGGACAATTTGATTGGCTGAACAAAATACAACTGGGCCAAATTTTCATAATTTGCATAATTAGAGTTGGGAGATTTCATTGGTCAATTTCAAAACTGGGCAATTTGATTGGCTAAACAAAATACAACTGGGTCACATTTGCATAATTTCAGAAGGGAGAATTCACGTTATCTGTCCTATTTAGGGTGGGTTATATTGTATTAATATTTTACCTAACGTAACGGCAAAAACCGTCTCGCGCAATACAAGAAAAACGCCATTCATTTTTTTTTATTTTTTCACTTTTTGCTTCCAAAACATAGGTTATGACCCCTCATTGGAACTAGCGTGTCGCGCTCGTTCCAATGAGGGGGTCATAACCTATGTTTTGGAACAAAAATGAAAATTTTTTAGTTGTACGAGGATGTTTTTTCCAAGTGCCGTCTGCAACTCAAGTTAGGTGATGGGTTAAAAAGTCATACTAAGTGGCTAATTTGTGCGTGTGTGTGTCATATGATAAATAGAATATGAAATGAGTGTTTTTCTCATATAATATTTATGAAACTCGTCCGAATTTTCCGTTTGGGCGAGCTTAGAATCGTTCCATAAATATTATATGAGAAAAACACTCATTCCATATCCTCTATATATTCATTTTAGGGTCCAATGGGGAGACAGCCAATAGACAACGTTGTACCCCGACAATATACATGTGGGAATGTTGAAACTTGATTACTATGAAATTATTGTATACTCATATAGATATATATTGTTAAATAAATTCAGTTCAGTTCAGTTCAGGGTCGTTAAACCCCAATAAATAAATTTATCTATTGACTAAAGTGAATTTTTTGATTTGATTGGTTGATAGATACGTGGTATGAGACCATATTCATTGAAACCCACGATACGTCCGCCCAGTCACTGACAAATTTTCCATACCCAGTGGAAGCCTCGTTCCCAAATTTACAAATTGTCCATACCCCGTAGAAGACGCTTCATTCCAGTTTTACAGTGTACATGTATTATATTTTAATTTTTTATCTCCAAAATATAGCTCATGACCCCTTATTGGAATGAGCTTGTCGAGTACCCTCCAATGTGGGGTTCATAAGCTATGTTTTTGAGACAAAAAAGAAAAAAAGAAATTCAATATTTTTTTTTATTCTAGTCATATCGGTATATTTTCACAAAAACTCATTTGCACAAAAATTCCGCAGAAACCTGTATGGCTCAACAATGGAAGATAAAAGATCTCATACTGTGTGTGTTCACACATGAAATAGATTGTACTTCTAAAACGGAAAGTCAATAGATAAATTCGTTACCCCGTGTCTGATCACGTGGTACGGGTTTTTACCTACCCGAAGCCAGCCGTATCCCATGAGGCCGAAGCCTCATGGGATACGGCTGGCTTCGGGTAGGTAAAAACCCGTACCACGTGACCAGACACGGGGTAACTAATAATATCTGCTCTCCCTCTCAACTGACAGGATTTCCTGTACTCTTAACTTTTACCGATGGTAGGGCCACGACTGAACAACAGTATGCACAATATCGATTTCAAATTTTGTAAATCTTTCAATTGTTACCTAAACAACATAACTCATGACCCCCTATTAGAACGAGCTCGTTCGAATGAGGGGTCATAAGCAACGTTTTAGGCCTAGTATTCTTGATGGGAAAGGGTTAAAACATCGAGAAACTGAAATGGCACCGTCGATAGTGATTGACGCGATACGCCTTTCTCAGCAGCTGAAGAGAACTTATTGCGAAGATCTAATCTCGCCATTAAAATCAATTTATTTTGACTGTATGAAATAAGCTTATTATCGATCCAAATATTACGACAGCTGTGTCAGACCAACATTATTAAACGACACACAGTTAAAGGTAGCCGCAGAATAATGCCGACCAGCTCTGCAGTTGACCATTCACCAACCACGCCAGAGAAAAGGCGAACTGGACTGGCAAATCCTGGGCTGTACTTAGTCCACAAATATCAGGAGTATAAGCGGCAACAGAAGGAAGAACGAAGAAAGAAAATCACGGAGTGGGAGCTGGACAAATTGAATGTTAAAATAGTAAGTTGTTAGAGGTATATATATACGCTTGATATTTGAATGGAGCGTACCCGGGGAGGGGGGTACATGGGGAGAGTAAGGGCCACTATGTCTGGGATAGAAAAAAACATTACGTCCCCTGCCTCCAATGGTTCAAAACTCTAAATTGTAAAAACCCAACCTGTTATGTTTTTAGGATTAAAATTATTTATTGGCAATTGACGCTAACGATGAGGTGGCATTCTATAGTATTTTATAACGATCGTAGCAATATTAAGTGCATTTTTATTTATTATAAAAAGCATTACGCAATCACAAGAATAGTAAACTTGATACAAATCAGCGTTTGAATTTGATAGCGATTTATTTATTTATTGGGGTTTAACGACACTATCGACAGCTAGGACAACGTCGTGTCGGACAGTTTTACGGGTGAAGAAAGCCGGAGTAATGGGAGAGAACCACCGAGCTGCGGCGAGTAACTGTCAGACTCCCCAACTCCACACAAGCAGGGTTAGCACTGCTTGAAGACAAGTGCACCATCGAAGTGCAAAAAACCCACAACGCCCCTATGCGTAATGTCGTGCAAAACCATTTATAATTGCTTGATCAGTTCACACACGCCTCAGGTAGTACAGTAGGTGATTGTTTGCTGACTTTTCTGATAATAGTGTGCAGGGTGAGTCTTAAATGTGAACAGTTGTTTCAAGTCAAGTGCCGTCTGTGAGATAAACTTGCATAGGAACATTTTAAGAGCACAATGTGTTGGAAGAAAATATACAGAATGTGTTACCAGAGTTGGGAATTTTACGGAGTAACACACCTGTTATGAGTTATCAACTTGACATCGATCAAATTAAGTGTACATTGTTTTAACCTTTTACTTGACATGAAAAGCAGACGACACTTGCAAACAAAATTCTTGAATAACTATTTTTTTCATTTTTTGTCTCAAAAACATAGGTTATGACCCCTCATTGGAACGAGCTCGATGAGCTCGTTCCAAAGAGGGGTCATAACCTATGTTTTTGAGACAAAAAATGAAAATATAATCAAAATCAATTGGCGATTTTTGAGAATACCGCTAGCTGGTTTTGACGAGATTAAGAATCTCGAGGTAAAGTGGTCGCCCTGTCTGTAAGAAGTCAACGGTTCGAGCCTCGGGTCCCGAACTTCTCTATGATGTTTTAGTTTGGTGATGTGATAAACCCCCAGTAGCTGGTGACATCGTGGATGCTGTGGTAAAGCACTGTGAGTATTTCGACCGCTCTAGGTTGAAATCTGAGGTAAGATTCACACGGATTGAATCGCAATAAATAACGTGAGATTAGTGTAGTGGTCGAGGCCGTTTACCAACCAGCCTGGTTGATCCGGAACTCTTACTTTCGTGGTAAATCGTGTCGCTTGATGTGTTGGATGTCGACAGTTCGAGCCTCGGCTTCCACACCTCTCTCTTGTCTCTTAAAACTGTTGTTGGTGTTGTTAATTTTCATCAATCTCGCTGTCGGTTTTAATTAATGAAATTGAACAACCAGCATGTTTGTGATGAGTGACACCGAGCCGTGCACCAGTGAGGTTCATGACAGCCAGGTTAGTAACATTGACTCAAGCCCTGATTCCCCCCAAGAAGATATTTGTGATTTCATTTCAACACCCAACGTATTGCTCTATCAGGCAATTTAAAGTAATACTTGGGTTTTTCTCAGCGAGCGTTTTGGGTTTTTTTTTTGTACTGTTTTTTTAGTATGAACGACATTATTTTGGAGTAACATTTTTCTCGAACTCTGGTGACTCATACAATTTTCTTCGCACTGGAAGGGTGTGAGTAATTTGCCTAATTATACATAAACCTCCCTTATTTCGAGATGTTACTTAACATTGCTGAAAGACGACACTTTCAAAACAATTTTTTGAATAACTAACTATTTTCATCTTTCTCTTCAAAACGTAGCTTATGACCCCTTATTGGTACAAGTTTGATGAGTTCGTTTTAATTGAGGATCTTAAACTATGTTTGTTAGTCAAGAATTGAAAAAAATAATAAAAGCTGAATGCCGACTTTTGCGAATAGTGCAAGTCAGATATGACAGTTACAGGTCGATTTAATGATCGTTGGCGCTGATCAGTCATCCACTATTTACATATCCTGCTAGCGACTCTCGAATCTCTCTGTCTCAGCTCCACATTCTGTGCCTTGCGACTACTTCCCAGGAAAGAAGCCGCTTACATCCTTAATTACAATTTCCACCTGTTTAAAAACCTTGCCAGAAGTTAACCCTTTTCCCAAAGTACACGATATCAAAAATTCTTTATTTTAAATATTTTTTTGCGTTTGACGAACTCGTTCCAATGAGTGGTCACATGATATGGTTTCGTTGAAATTTTTTTAAAGGAAGATTTTTAACCCTTTGAACGCGCGTGGCCGTTTTTCCAGCCCAGAAGCATGATGCGTCATAATTTCCTTAAGTACGATGGTTGCGGAGTGAATGTGTGGGGTAGACCAATTAATATTTTCAACGTGCAGCCCCAGGGCTGCACGTTGAAAATATTAATTAGTCTACCCCCAAGTAATGAAAGTGGACTCTTCCAATTGCTGCCATTGTACTGACATGGAAGATACCACCAGGGTTCAAAGGGTTGAAAATCTCGGTTTGTAAATTACGTGGGAGGATGTGGTCGATTTGTTAGGTAACGGTTTGAAGTATCGACTTTTCATATTACAAAAAAAGAAGATGCAGCCAGTTTCTATCCAAACATAGAATCTACTAATGAGTTGAGTTTCACACGTTTATTATTGAGCGATGTTATTAATGTATAGGGAATACCATGTCAGACTACATGTAATATGTGTAGTTCACTCCTAACATGCGCAGACACCCGTTTCAATGTTTTCTGTTACAGTTGAATGGGTTTTATTAATATAGGGGGGGGGGGGGGAGGGGCGTTTATACATGTATAGGCTAAGCCTGTTCGCAAAACCCCATTTCACCATTGTAAATAAAATTCACAAACAACCGTTATGTCTATTTAATTTGTTGTTTAGTTTGCCTCTATCATATTTGTTTATTCTTGTCGGGACAACAAATATTGTTTGAAGTTTATTGCATTACTCAACAATTTGATTTGCCGAAGTTCTCAGCTGAGAAGGCCTTGATTAACCTCGTACTCCCAAATGCCCCATTATCCCTACGTCTCTCCTCTCCTCCCACCACCCGGCAACCAACAATTTGATGATATTCAGTACCCTATTTTTTCCAATTTCTCCGATAAGCATACAAACCTACTCGTTCGTGTTACCCATATCCCACATTCCCCCATCCCACTTCCCCGTGTATACCCAGGACACAAACAATTCGAAAGAGTGTGGGGGTGTTTTTTTTTTCGAATAGAAGGTTAACGCGAGTCTATAGAGAAATGCCGTACCAAGTGGAAATTCTCACCTAACAGTACCGTATCCGCTGTGACGCTGTCATTATTTTTTTCCAGCTCATTAGGTGAAAAATTACCTGAATAATTACTGTTATTATTTTGAATGGTAACTGCAGAAATGAACGTTGGAGCCTCAGGATATATCACAGGTGTTATGTCTATATTCAGGCTAATTTGTATTATTGAGGAGACTGAAAATCACGAATAACTTCCGGGAATCTGCAAACAATATTACAGATATTATTCCAATCTTTTTGAGAAAATAAGTACATACTAGGGATGTACATGGACTATTATTATATTGTTTAACCTAACGTAACGACCATACCCCGCCATAACTCGGGGTGGGGGGTCACTCCTCCAAAAATAATAATACGGGCGTTTAAGGTGTGTGACTCCCTCCTCCTAATAATATTTCCAATCGGGACATTTTCGTTAACCCTTTACCTAACGCAACGGCCAAAACCGGCCAGCGCTATTCTCAAAAATCGCCAATTATTTTTCATTATTTTTTTCATTTTTTGTCTCAAAAACATAGGTTATGACCCCTCGTTGGAACGAGCTCGTTCCAACGAGGGGTCATAACCTATGTTTTTGAGACAAAAAATGAAAAAAAATTAGTTATTCAAGAATTATTTTTGCAAGTGTCGTCTGCTTTTCAGGTTAGGTAAAGGGTTAAGGTAACAATCGACGATAACACTCTTGTTGGTTATCCTGTACTTTCCCGAAAGACTAGAGTTCATACTTGAACTTGTGTCAGACACAGTCGGTCATACAAATAGAAGTCTGCAGTGCACGATTCTGGCTTTTGGAAGGACAGCATGGCCATTTTGGAGTAGTGGAATGTTGTGCGTTAACCCTTTCAACACTGGCGCCCTGCAAGGTATCATTTCAAGCAATACTGTCAACGTCGAGATGGGCGAAATCATCCTGGTTTGTTGGGAGGTTCGAGCTGTTGGAGTTAGTTATTATCGAGGCTCGCTTCAGATTTTTTGCTCTTATTTTGTCTGCTCGTCCACTTTCATTTTGTTCTTCAGGCAAAACCGATCATGCACACCCATGAGCCCTGGTGGTATATCCCATATCAGTGCAATGGCAGCAAATGGAAGAGTCCATATTCATCATTTCGGGATAGACCAATTAATGTTTCAATGTGCAGCCTAAGGGCTGCACATTGAAAATATTGACTGGTCTACCTCTCACATTCTTTTAGCACCCATCCTATTTGCAAAAATGACGTATCGTGTTCCTGGGCCGGAAAAGCGGTATCTAGGATTCAAAGTGTTAATAGCTAAGATTTTACGTCACGACAACTACATGCATATTTTATTATCCACAAAAAAATTTCAAGAAGTCTTGAGTTTTTTGAAACTATAAATCCGACTGACAAATATCCCAATTACATCATTGTTGAAGGCATGCCTTGATTTTGTAGATGGAATATTAGTCAGTCGAGACTGGAGCCGTCACATTCGGCGAGGGCTACATTATTTTCGTTGCAGTCCTGGTAATTCATCCTTGTTTCCTCGGCAAAAAAAAACTGCTGTGGAAATCTGGTGCTTCTATGGCAATTGCTGTGGAGCCTGTTCTCAATTGTGTAAAAATCTTCGGGATTGGGCTCAATTGCCATGTATATGTAGTATGCGGCGAAGTGAAAACTTTCCAGTACCTTTAACGTGTGAAAGTAGTTCGAGATACATGTGTATATAATCACAATCAACGTGCAGAATCTGTCACTCAATTAGATCAAGCCAATATCATGAACCATGTGAATGAGGAGAAAAAATCTTAAGTAAAAGTAAGTAGGGGACTTGCTCAATATGTAGAGTATGAGTGAAAATAAGAAGTAGCATAACCACAAACTAAGTATCTCACTACTTCTATGTTGATAACACCAGAATCTGACATCAGTTTCTGGAAAGCTCTGTAAGAGCTTTCCAGAAACTGGTGATGTTATCAACATAGAAGAAGCAGAACACACAATTTCTAGTGGTTATGCTGCATCTTGTACTGTAAATTGTAAGATTAGCAATACATCATAGTGCAACCCACATGGTTTGATTCCTTGTGTAACCTGGAAGTTGTGTAATTTCTGCCACCACAAGCCTTTCTGAGAAAGCCATCCTAGGCAGTATTTTTGCTGTGGATATTTTTCGTTTTCTCGGCGTTTTCCTCGGCACTGCTGATTGCTGAGGGTGAATTACCAGGGCTGCGTTGTCTGAATTTGTTCATCACAGAGCTTTCAGAAACTGGTGTCAGATTCTGATGTTAGAAACACAGAAGAAGCAGAACACACAATTTCTAGTGGTTATGCTGCATCTTGTACTGTAAATTGTAAGGTTAGCAATACAGCATAGTGCAACCCACATGGTAACCTGGAAGTTGTGTAACCTGGAAGTTGTGCAATTTCTGCCACCACAAGGCTTTCTGAAAAAGCCATCCTCGGCAGTATTTTTGCTCTGGATATTTTTCGTTTCCTCGGCATTTTCCTCGGCACTGCTGATTGCTGAGGGTGAATTACCAGGGCTGCGTTGTCTGAATTTGTTCATCACAATTTGTTTTATTACAAGTTATTGAAGAGTACCAACAGTCACTCTTCAATAAAACGTGATAATTTTTTTTATTTTAACACAATATTATTTGCGTTTGGCTGAATATGAAATATGGGATAGGAAAAATGTTCCGTTTTGCTGTGGTACCCTCGCTTTTTTTAAAAAAGCCCTGGTAGTGGCTTCTTGCACTCAACTAATTCAAAAAATATAAAACTTCTTGAAAATACATTTGTAAATAAATAAAATGTACATGTAGAAGTTCCGACACGAGGTGAACCTGGTTGGCAAAAGTGTCGCTAAACCCCAATAAATAACATGTAGAAGTCCTGGCGCACCTCATTATTTAATTAACCCTTTACCCAACGTAACGGCCAAAACCGACCAGTGCTATTCACAAAAATCGCCAATTAATTGTCATTATTTTTTTTATTTTTTTGTCTCAAAAACATAGGTTATGACCCCTCTTTGGAACGAGCTCGTCAAGCTCGTTCAAAAATGGGGTCATAACCTATGTTTTTGAGATTAAAAAATGAAAAAAAAATTGTTATTCAAGAAATTTGTTTGCAAGTGTCGTAAAGGGTTAACACGCGTCGTCCTTTAATTGTGCCAGTCTACCAACTACCCAAAATCGAACTAACACGCCAGAAAAATCTTTATTCAATCTGATTCTGTCTCACTACGTGAAATGTGCTGAACAACAAATAACAGTCTGCAACAGTGTGAGGTGATATCTGCCTCCTGGACATGCCACTTTCGTAGAAACGTCCAAAAATATCTTCCTCTGTCAAGACGTCCCCAAACACGTATATAACCTAGACGTTTCTAATTATAAGAATAGTTGTTTTGATTTTTTGCAATTTATTTTTATGCAGCGGCCAAATGAAATAATTGATTTCTTATATGAAAGAATATTTAAACACTTCGCAAGTAGACGAATCACTTAGGACATATTTTTTAAAATATTTTTTGTGCTAACTTGTCTAATTCATTGGCCCAATAAAATTTATGTTATTTCACAAATATTGTTATAATTGAAGAATTGAAAATAGTTTATAGATGAGTTATAGTACTGGGCAAGACACTTCACCCCCATTGCCCATGTGGGGGCACGGTGACGTCGTGTATTAAAGCGTACTGCACGTTGATGGTGCACTTGTCTTCAACCAATGCTAACCCTGATTGTGTGGAGTTAGTATGTTGGGGAGCTGACAGTTGCTCGCCGTTGCTCGGTGGTTCTCTCCGGGTACTCCGGCTTCCTCCACACGTAAAACTGCCATGGTCATGATTAGCCATTGTGCAGAAATATGTGACCTTAAAACTCCAACAAATAAATAAATGAATAAATAAATAAATAAATAAATAAATAAATAAATAAATAAATAAATAAATAAATAAATAAATAAATAAATAGTTATAGTACATTTTGACAGCGACAGAGAGTGAAATGTCCAGGATAGTTCATTCAATCACTCCTTGATTTTCTTTCTAAAATGAGACTTGAAAATACATATACAAGTTTTCAAGTTTGTAACTCTCACTTCATCCCATTCAGTGGCTTATAATTTAATTTTAGTGATTGGTAGAGATGAGTTTTCATAAGTCGATGAATAATTTTCCAGTCGTATGAATGTTTTGCTTTTTTTCCCGTACACCTGTCGAAAAGACTGCTGGCGTGTCCATTAGAATAATTAACACGTACTGTGCCGAAAGCGACTATTGTCACCTATTTTATGATGATTATATGTACGTTCTGGTATGCGCAGATCAAACCTTCCATCTGATTACTCAGAGAGCCCTTTCCAACAATTAATCAGATGACAGAGTTTCAAGTCTCATAAATTTTATTAAACTTCCTCGCACACAGGCATACATAGAGACCATCCATATATGACTGCGTTGGACGTGGCAGTAGTAAAGGGGCTAAATTTTATTACATCAGATGGGTGGGCGTGGCAGTAGTAAAGGGGTTAAATTTTATTACATCAAATGGGATGACAAATTGAATTTTTGTATCTTCTTACCACAAAAAATCGTCGTAATTGTCCATCGAAAAGTGTGTGTGTGTTGGGAGTGGGGTGTATTTCGTATTGCGCTCTGCAGAGCTACATTCATTATATAATGCAGATAAATTAATCTACGGATTGGTATTCACATGGGTTGTTCGAACTGGTTTTCATCTCTTGTATTCGAAACTCCGAGTATTATACTTTGCAGAAAACTAATGAAAGTGTCAATGACACTGTAGCTTAACTTGTGTGTTGTGTTTGATGAAAAGGATAATGTTCAATGCTTATGAAAGGATTATGAAATAAGACAAGAATTTTGATAATTGGGAATATGTTCATTTCTGTTCCCTGTATGCTATGTTTTTGATAAAAATAATATGAGGTGTACACTGTACTATAGAGCTGAGGGGTGGGTTAATATGACCTCATAGTTAATGCTTGTGGCCCTCACAGTTAACGTATATCAACGAAAGTTACCAAGTTACAGTGCAATTATTCCAAAACGAGTCATCCTATCAAGTTACATTGAAATCCCTTCATAAATATGGCCTGTAGACTGTGCTAAAGGTTTTCGGGCAGCCATCATGGTTGAATGATCGCACCCAAAAGGGGACATTCTCATCTGGGCATCATCTGGAGTGATCCTACGAAGTTATAATGAAATCCCTTCAGAAATATGACCTGTAGACAGTGCTCAAGGTTTTCGGGCTTCGGGCCCCTGAAGCCGTCACAGCTGACCAATTACGACCAAAAGGGGATGTCATCATCTAGGCATTATATGGAGTCTAACAGGTTACAATTAAATCCTTCCATAAATATGACCTATAGACTATGCTAAAGGTTTTGGGCTCGGGCAGCCATCAAGGCTGAATGATCGCGACCAAAAGGGGACGTTCTCATCTAGACATTATTTGGAGTCACCCTACCAAGGTACAAAGAAATCCCTTCATAAATATCACCTGTAGACTGTGCTAAAGGTTTTCGGGCTTCAGGCCCCTGTAGCCGTCGCAGTTTCCTAATGGTGTCCAAAAGGGGCTGTTTTCATCTAGACATTATATGAAGTCAACCTACCAGGTTACAATGGAATCCCTTCATAAATATGAACTGAAGATTGTTCTAAAGGTTTTCGGATTTGGGCTCAGGCAGCCATCATGGTTGAATGATCGCAACCAAAAGGGGACATTCTCATCTAGACATTATATGAAGTCAAACCTACCACGTTACAAAGAAATCCCTTCATAAATATGACCTGTAGACTGTGCTAAAGGTATTCGGGATTCGGGCTCAGGCAGCCATAATGGTTGAATGATCGCAACCGAAAAGGGGACATTCTCATCTGGGCATCATCTAGAGTGATCCTACGAAGTTACAATGAAACCCCTTCATACATATGACCTGTAGACTGTGCTCAAGATTTTCGGGATTCGGGCACCTGTAGCCATCACAGTTGACCAATCACGACCAAAAGGGGTGTCATCATCTAGACATTATATGAAATCAACCTACCAAGTTACAATGAAATCCCTTCATAAATATGACCTGTAGACTGTGCTCAAGGTTTTCGGGCTAAAGGGGACAATCTCATCTGGGCATCATCTGGAGTGATCCTACGAAGTTACAATGAAATCCCTTCATAAATATGACCTGTAGACTGTGCTCAAGGTTTTCGGGCTTCGGACCCCTGTAGCCATCACAGTTGACCAATCACGACCAAAAGGGAATGTCTTCATCTAGGCATTATATGGAGTCAACCTAACAGGTTATAATGAAATCCTTCCATAAATATGACCTTTTGCCTATGCTAAAGGTTTTTGGGCTCGGGCACCCATCAGGCTGAATGATCGCGATCAAAATGGGACGTTCTCATCTAGACATTATTTGGAGTCATCCTACCAAGTTACAATGAAATCCCTTCATAAATATGACCTGTAGACTGTGCTGAAAGTTTTCGGGCTTCGGGCCCCTGTAGCCGTCACAGTTGCCCAATCACGTCCAAAAGGGGACTTTCTCATCTAGACATTATATGAAGTCAACCCACCAAGTTACAATGAAATTCCTCCATATTAAACATGACCTGCAGACTGTGCTAAAAGTTTTTGGGTTTCGGGCTTGGGCAGCCATCACGGTTGACAGATCATGCCCAAAAGGGGACGTTCTCATCTAGGCATTATACAGAGGCATCCTACCAAGTGACAATGAAATCCCTTCATAAATACGACCTGTAGACTGTGCTAGTGGTTTTCGGGTAGCCATACCAGTCGACCGATCGCGACCAAAAGGGGACGTTCTCATCTAGACAAGACCCCAAACCTGCATATGAAATTACGTCACGACCAGACAAGAACTGCGGGGTGTATCCCGTGCTAAAGGAAAATGTGAACAGACTCACAGACTAACAGACTTCCGCTCGCGTGATGGTAATAGCTTATCTTGACTTTGTCAAGTTAAGCTAAAAAAGACGGTGCTCTGCACAAAAGTTGGTGACGATAAAATATGTCATCGTTTGATAATTTCCATGGTATAAATGGCAAATACTTCGACAATCGACAGTGTTATGGTACATTATAGCACACTCAGCCATTCAACATTATATTAGAAGGATTGACATGATTTATGAGTCGCTTTATGGGAGTACGGATATGGGATGGGCATGTTAACTTAAGACGTATGAAGTGCGTAGCACTTCTTACAACTCAACACGTCCATCCCACATTCATACTCCCAACAAGCAACTGACAATTATTCATTCCAATTCTTATGTGAATGAGGCGGGTCATTGGGGATATTCTCAGCTGAACATCTTGCGCAGGTTTCCGGAATATGCCAATAATACAACACTCCAAAAATTATAAAAATAAAATAATTGTAATTAAATCTAGACGTTTTAAAGGCAAAAATTTTAAAATAATTATATACACCTGAAAAAAAGTATCACACCACCTTCTTTTAGCACACTTCGAATGTATCATGTCAATTTGTAAAAACTTTGCAAGGACAGATTTTACCAACGTATTTGATTATGGAATATTCAAATGTACGACAGTATCGGAGTCTTGTAGGGCTGAAACGGTTAGCTCATTTACACAACCGACTAACCGAGAGCTTTTACCGGATAATATCCGGTTAACCGTAGCCATTATTTCACCGAATGTGGGATCAAAACTATAGGAATTGGAAAGCAGTATTCTCAGAAACTATTCCGTAGTGTGTATACAAACGAACGTTGTTGAGTACTCGACAACGTTCATTTGTATACATACCATGGAATAGTTTCTGCGGTTACTCAGTACTCACGGAAATTGCCGTTCATTAACGAAGTCTTGAACACCAAAGTCGATTATTTCTAAATATATACAGCGCTGCTTCGAGGTGTAATCTATCTCAAAACCGTGGAATGACGATCACTACCGATATTTCGGATAACCGGTTGACGTTTTTTATAATCGGTTAGGCAGGTAACCGGTTTCAACCCGGTTAACCATTTCAGTACTAGAGTCTTGATGACATATCTTAAGTTCTTGCTACCCAAAAACCCAGAGCATTATTTTGCCGTAAACTGTTCTGTGTTAATTCACAGAGCATGGCATTCAAAAGTCCTTCACACCTGTTCCGCGCATGTAATGTTGTGAAAAACGGAATAATAACCAGGTTTATTTTTAAGAAATGTCAATATTCCGCGTACTCACCTCCGCTATGGCCATTTGTCTGAGGCGGCCTCCTTATGCCTTAAATAGGACGTTCGAATTTTTCTGGGTCTTCCCATTCTTGATTCGGTTCATCGCTCCGTCTATCCAGACTTTTCACGGTTAGCAGCTCCCCCCCCCCCCCCAACGTACCAGACGACCGAAACTGTTCCACATGCACATAGTTGAACTGTCAGGTCTGAGCTATGTAGTCACGGCCTTCGGGCGTAAGCAGTCACTAACGGTATGTGCATCATGCTGTTAGCCCTTGTCAGGTGAGAATGACTGTCTAAGTCAGGAATAACAACCCTGTATGAAATCTCTCTCTAGCATTGCTGTCCACCGAGATTACAACTCACCGTGACAAAAACAACTCAGAATCATACACATTTCCATATTATTACACGCCTGTTCTATCAAATCCCCAGCTACAGCAACACTAAATCATGCGGAAAATGAAAATCCATTCCGCACATATGTGTTGAACGGAAATCGTTGACGGGCTATTTTTGAATAGAAGAGAAACTTCACTGGAATTTTCTACAAAACGTCCACCGCAATTACAATTTGAATCGCTAGCGACAGGTAAAAAGATTAATACGGGTACTCCTCGAAAATTTGATTGGCGATAAAATGTGTTGTTTTTGTTGATAATTCGCCCCCCCCCCCCCCCCCCCCCCGAGTTCCAATGTGTTCTATGTGCCTACCGGCACATAGAACACATTGGAACTCGGGGGACGAGCTGTCAAATGAATGCAGCATCTCGTTTTATCCTTCCGCGCTGGCACTCGTGCCATATTGATTAACCCATTCACACAAGGGTGTCGTTCTGTGTATTTATTAGAGCCTGCAGGGTCGAGCTAATGGGGATGTGGGAGTGACATCCCCAATAATTTTTCCAGTCGGGACTTTTCCTCTGGATTGGTGTCTCAGATGTCGATTCGCACCCTGCTTGTAATCATGCACTTTCTCACGAGACTAGATATGACAGCACACACATGGTCAGTCATACCAATGGAGACCTTGGGTATCCGATTGAGGTTACTGTAGGCCCAGCATGGCCTTTATAGAGTACCGATACGGTACGTGTTAATTAAATAAGCTGTTGCGTCACGACTACGACACGTATATTTTATTTATTCACAAATAAATTTCAAATAAACTGCATTATCATGCCACCCGTTTAATTTGACCAATCAGCGTGCTCTAATAGCATCGGTGGACTATGCGATATTAGGTTATTAAATGGGGAATCGGCTATCGGATTGAGTCCATACACTGTCAGTGACAGTGTATGAGCCCATTTACCCCCTCTGTCGGGAGCTATTTTGTTTGAGAATTAATTTTCCCACCTCAAGTTTTCACCTATTTGCGTGCAAATAAAAGACAGTTTCCTGATAAATATTCAAAATGAAGCGATTCGGATCTTTTAATTTATTATTTAATTCTTTTGGTAGCATGATAAATACGTTACAGGACGTTTACTTGCCAGGCATGGAGTCATGTGAGGCTTAGCGCGATCAATATATTAATCTCACTTCGCCTCACATGACGCCATAAATAAACGACCTGTAATTTATATTATTATACTAGTAAATTCGTTTATCCAAATCAAATGAAGTTACTAAGAGACATAGACTCCGCAGTATTAGGTTCAGGATGGCTGAAAAGCACCCAATATTAATTTAATATTAGGTGCCCGTCAGCCATTTTGTTTTATCATTATATCCACACGCCTCAGCTTTTAATTTACACGTACGTACATGCTGCAGCGCAGTCGTACAGAAGACCCACCATATAAAATAGCCCCGTCGTATAAACATTGCATTCGATTGAATGAAACTGTTATAATAAAATGCCAAACCAGCCCAAAACATTGGCGGTTATAGAACAAGTCTCGAGTGTTTTATTAGAATGCGGAAGCAAAATTACCCCCCCCCCCCCCCCCCCCTTGTTGCGTATGCAAACATCGTCTGCTTTGTTTACATTTTTCGAGAAGTGCGCATCATTTAACTATTCGTTGAGTTAACTTCCCCAATGACATTTTAGCATGCCGTACATAATAAATACGTTACATGGCGTTTAGTTGGCAGATACAGTGTCTTATATGACACTGTATCTGCCAACTAAACGCCCAGTAACTTATAATCCCGGGTGACTAATATTCCAACACCATCATCAAAGCATGCCTTCAACGAAGGAATTCCTTGATGATACAGATGGAATATTTAATCACTCCGGACTATCAGACTTCCACACCCTCCCCAATGGGTCATTTTCGCGTGACGTCCCAAGTCACAGGCCAATATTATAAAGCTTAACACTTGTATTATTCCCCGATTTTATCTTACAACAAGAATGTATTTCCCCAAAAACAAGTAAAAACTTCTAGAAACACACAAATCTGAATTGAGGACAGCAATCGGACGTGCGATCATTCAATTTAGAATGAGAATGTTTTTACTTCCATCGAGTTATTACACATGCCGAGACCAGCATTTTTTATTACAGTAATTAAATGATAAATAAATGACTAGCTTAATGAAATAAATTAGACTACATATTTTTTGCACGATGGTATTTTATACAGGCTATTTCAGTCAATCATGTTCACAGACAGAAAATACAATTTTCGAAAACAAAAAGCAGAAGTATTATAATATTAGTGCCCGAGAGTTTTGTGTTCAGTAGTTGATAGAAGTCGCATAAATGTTCTGGCTCGATACTAAACTACCTTGCGCCAAGTTCAAACAATTCTCGCGAGAAGTCGAGCGCTGAAAATATGAATCGGATATGTGGATAACAAACCTTGTACATAGTTGTCTTTTCCAATTGATTTTTAAAGGTGGAAGAATTAAGGCTATCCAGGTTGTAAGGTAGAAGTCTTTGATAAGATTGAACCGTTAATAGGCCTCAAACATCACACTTTATTGAATTTCAACACATTATAAGTGTATTGTCTCAGCGCTAGTAGCTACATGTAGTTAAGAGTTTCATTACATCAAACAGTCTTGGGTGACGATTCTACATGGCAATTTTCTTTTCCTCTTTCTCGTGTGATCTACGCATCTGTTCTGATATTGTACAATCCAACATCTGGATAGAATATTTCGCCTTATTTTGTACTGTATAACTTGTTTTTAAAGATACAGCTTACGTCAGCCATGAGCTTATGGTGAATCCTTTTCCATGAATTTGTAAAATGATGTCTGAATTTGTAATAGTGTACCTAATCTGGAATAAAATATTCTTCAAACAAAATAGGAATCGACCGAAACGCCTGTGTCTTCTCTTCCGGGTGCGCTCTTAGGTCTTCTGTAACGCTTTCTGTTCTTTACGCCCTTGATTATTTGATTTTCCGCAGCATACGACTAACGGTGATCCTGTGATGCCCAAGTCGATTACCTTTGCGTCTAAAAGATATTCCGCCATAACTAGTTGCAATGAACCCGCTATCTTTTTGCATTAGAAAGTTATCGAGACTCCCTTGGGTTGAACTTGCAAGGTAACGTCATTGAACGTCGTGCCACCGAGTTGGCTCCATTAGTTGTACATGCCATTAGTCATACACATTAGACGTACCACTAGTAACACACTTTTAATGATTCCTGTGCTCCTTGATCCACAGTGGTATATTATAGTAGATAATTTCACCAAAAATATGATTTATGTCTTTGAATTCAACATTGAGGGTGTTTCAAAAACGCCATGTTTCGTCGTATTCTCGTGGTTGATTCGTCCTCAGACAGACAATAAATTACCTCTGGCTGATATCTCGGCCGATATGAAACTAACCAAGTAATAACCTCTAACCAAAAGAAATAATTACAACATTCTCTCAGATATGTTTCAGTTTTCTGACAGTGTTATTATTTCACATTCTTTTCATAAAGCCCGAAGTTTCCTCTTCCCTACTGAGGAAGCCGGGGCGTTCGGATAGCCGGACTACCTACCTCTTCGACAGTTCGACGAATCTCCAATTATGAGTCCAAATCTTAGTTTGCGTTAACTATTCTGTATAACTCCCTTCTTTCTTCTCGTTCTTGTTTCTCAATATCCGAAGTTTCCTCTTCTCCCAGTTCAGCTATCCGAACGTCTCGGCTTCCTCACTGGGAAGCCGCGACGCTCGGATAACTGAACTATCTCTTCTTTCACTTAAACGAATCTCCGTTTATGACTCCGAATCTTGGTTTGCTTTCAATATTATGGACAACTCTTCTTTAATCTCTTCATCCACCTAACCCTTACTTACTGCCATCATTAATTCCTTACCATGCAATAATTCAAACTACTCCATTATGCTGTTAACGCCAATTTTTCTTGAGTGCGTTTGAGGGATAACGGTGTTAGGGTCCTGCGAATATTCGAGATTGGATTCGATATCGATACCATACGTATGCTTCGAGATCGATCCCAAATCAGTCTCAGGATTCGATTTTTTCGATTCTCTCGTACTAACTTCAATTTGTTACATTTCCAACAAAAATAGGATAAAACTGTCATTAGAAAATTCATTCATGTAGGCTCAATTCCTATTTATTTGAGTAATTGACAATGTTTAATTGTTAGGTAAGGTGTGGATTTGGCACAGAACATTATCACGCCAGAGTTACAAAAGTGAGGGGGTACAGTTGGGGGTTGTGCAGCGCCGAGCTGGGGGTGGGGTGGGGGTCCTCTCCCTACGTTGAGAAAATGACTGTTTGGCAACAAAATCATGCGAATATGGATATCATTGGAACCGGCTGAACAAGCCGGTTCCAATGATATTCATATTTGCATGATTTCATTGAGTTATACCTTTGAGAATTTTTCTAAAATATTAAATTTTATTTATTTTTTAAAATTGCTGTAGGCTGAATTCCAAACGGATGCCTTGCACGCTCTCGATTCTAGCATTCGTCGAATACTCTTAAGCACTATGTTTCAGTCCGTTTAAACGCGGCATGCCTTGCTGCAATTTGGACCCTCGACTCTTGTTTGTTGTTTGCAGCTAGAGTGTGTGTGGGGGACGGGGGGGGGGGGGGTGGGGGACATGGGCAAACATAATTTCAAAACTTTTCTGATTTAGTGCACTTGGTAATATGGGATTAAGCATATCGACCATTACACCGCAACGATCAATACAACAAAAATTAAAATGATAGTATTGTTTTACTACGCTTGGCGAAAAAAGTGGAGGGGTAAGTACCCCCACATACCCCTCCATGGCGCCGCCACTGTATAGAAGTTAACTGGTGGGAATTATTTTTAACGGCACCTGTAATATTTTTATCTCTATCACGGAAGTATGAAAAAATAAGTTGTGATACCACACGTATTTATCGATTTGACGTCCTGGCAAACTGAAGCATGGTTGTACTGAGTATGTAAATCATACCCTTTAAAGAAACCAATGACCAATCTTAGCATCAAAAATATAAAACACTGCGAAATAATCACTCTTTTTGATAATCAGCAGTCAGTTATACGAGGACAAAAATATGTCAAACAACCAATGTGGTTTGAAAATGTTAGACGACAGCAACCAGAAGGCCTATTAAGATGTTAATATTGGTTTGATAGTAAGAATGTCTATATTTTACAAGCTTTTTTATGACAGAATAGGAAGAAAGTGTTCTATCATGTCGAAATCTATACAATACACACGAAGGCATGACAGATCCAAGAATCTTGTGGTGCTGAGTTGTCTCATAAGAGATATTCAACTCATCGTCCCCTGCGTGGAGTAAGGCGCCATCTGCAGTGCTATTTATTTATTTATTTATTGGTGTTTAAGGTCACATACTTATGCACAATGGCTAATCGTGACCGTGACAGCTTGACGGGTGGAGGAAGCCGGAGTACCCGGAGAGAACCACCGAGCAACGACGAGCAGCTGTCAGCTCTCCAACATCGTAACTCTGAACTCTGCACCACAGCACAGGCAGGGTTAGATTGGTTGAAGACATGCGCACCATCGACGTGCAGTACGCCTCAGTACGCAGCGTCATCGTGCCCCCATGTAGGCAATCGAGGTGAAGTGTCTTGCCCAAGATCTGCAGTGCTAAAGCACTGCACATGGCGCCTTATTTCACACACTGGACGTTATGTTTGCTAAGGCCTGGAAACCAGAACGAAACATTCTCTGTCAAAATATGGTTATTTTGAAATACTCTTTGTTAGTAACTCCCATATCAGAACCCGGGAGTCTCCCTTTACAGTCGCATGAGCCTAGTTTCCTGTTCTTTGTTTTATGTTCCTCATGTGACGCCGTGCTGTAGTGATTTATTGACGCGGTGATACGTTATGGCAATAAGCTGTCCTGCCATTCATTTTGTGTGATGGGTTCACACACCCGTATGATGTTTTACGGTGTCGTATTGTTTGTATGGTAGCGCGTAGTGCTATGGATCCGGTAATATGTTCCTTTACGCAGTCTCCACGTCGGCTATTCTCTCTTCTTCCAGTGATGTTCACCGTATTTCATCTACTTCTAAAACTTTTTATTGCCCAATAATGTGTTTAACTTCACCCCTTCTGTTCACTCTTTGTAGTATTTTAAGTTATGTTCTAATGTTTGGTGGTACTCTGTAACAAGAACTTCAACATTGTTTCATTTAGCTGTCTGTTTCTCGCCATATTCTCTAATTGTACTATTTCTGCCATAACCGATGTTCCGGCAGCTGATTCAATGAACGGAATCGTTTTGAGGTGGGACTTTTCAAACGGTAACCCATTCCATTTCCGGTCCCCGGCCTGCCCATACAGGAATACATTAAGTCGCTGTGGACTGGTCACTTTCCACGGGCGGACAATATTTCTACGGACGTAATATTATTATTATTTATTATTTATTGGTGTTTAAGGTCACATATTTCTGCACAATGGCTAATCATGACCACGACAGTTTTACGGGTGGAGGAAGCCGGAGTACCCGGAGAGAACCATCGAGCAACGGCGAGCAACTGTCAGCTCCCCAACATACTAACTCCACACAAGCAGGGTTAGCATTGCTTGAAGACAGGTGCACCATCGACATGCAGTACGCCTTAGTACACAGCGTCACCGTGCCCCCACGTGGGTAAGGGGGTGAAGGGTCTTGCCCAAGGACACAACGCGATTGCCCCAGGTGGGATTCGAACCGAGGAACTCTCGGCTTGCAGCCTGCACCTCTACCTACTGAGCCATCGCGCCCCCTACGGACGTAATAATATTAGATTTCCAAGCACTAATTAAAATAATAATCATTAAATTAAAATTTTGTTGATGATGATATTTATTATCTGGTAAACGCATGCGTGGACATCACTGCCCACGCGTGAATTACCACTTGTCCACGGCGACTGTAGTGTATATCGAATGACCAAATTAAAGCGTTGTTACCTGTCTTCCCGTGTGAGGAGGAGAGAGCCAAATAGAAATCATGCAATGTCGTCAATTCTCGACTGCATCTGATACTGGAAGATAACTAATACTCTTGAGTGACTAATAATCATACATGTATGATTATTCTTTTTCGAACAAAATTCCCGCCTGTATGATTCTTATTTAACCCTGTATGATTATTAATTTTCAGCAATCGAATGTGCAGAGCGGTTGCTTAACTCAATAAGTTCACCAAAACAAACTAGTAAGGTACATGTACAATCAAACACAGGATGCAATGGAAATGTTAATAGGCAGAGAGCTGGAAGCATATATTTGGGCTTTATTCTGAAGTACTGCTACCATAACTTTAAGCCCAAGTACCCAGTGGATGTGCTTCATACCATCACTGAAACAGAATTAATTAGTCTATAAGGTTTTGCCTTGGTGCAATTTATGGAAGAGTGCCTACACGCACTCTCCCATAAATTGCAACAAGTCAAATCCATGTGAAAATTATGATAACCAAAAGAAATTTAGCCCTTCACCCCTTCAAGAGCATCAGATGTCTGAAAACGGTTCAGAGCATAGCGGTTGGCTCACATCTAGGAATTTTCCACCCTATACTATTATTCGACCCTGTACTATTATTAATTTTCAGGATTTTTTCCACCCTGTACTATTATTTTGCCCTGTACTATTATTAGGCACTTGAGAGTATGGAAGAATACGTTTCTATAATTTTTGGATGTATTTTCTTTCCCAGAATTATCCATCATCAAGATCGGCAGATATGACTTCAAACAATGTTGATATGACGTCAATCTCGGTCGATATCCAACACATATAATACGGATACTGTCCTTTTCGTTAATATAAAAGTCCAGGAGAGATTTGCTCATTTTTCCCCGAGAAGCTAAAACACTTGCAAATGACTGTAAAAACTCATTCACGTAATAAAGAAGCCAAAGTGGACATTTACTTGATGCTGGTAGGTGTGATACTGGTAGATATTCTCAGTACCGCATTATTTGTGAAGTGATTCCTTCTAATTAGCTTGCCATAAAAAAGTCGAGTTTCCTTTTGTAACTTTTAGTAAACGAAAACAACAGGCCGCCCCCGGAGCTGCCTGTTGTTTTCGTTTATTAAACGTAACAAACGTCATTTGATCTTATTTTCTACTGATGTCAGAGGTTTTTGTAACAATTACTTGCTTCTTAACTGGACCTTCCTCGATCGTTTAATTTCGAGGGACATAACTTGATCGAAAGTCATTTCCATGACAGAATAGGTCATAGATGTACGAAAAATCTAAATGCGAAACGTGTACATACAAGCGAGAAAATAGGCAGACTGTCATCTGCAAAATGAGGTCCCCAGAGGGTGAATTTAGTGATGCTACCCTGCATAGCAGGGTAGCATCACTAAATTCACCCTCTGTGAACCTCAGTCTGAATCAGGGTCTCAAAACTAAACAGAAAGGTGTACCCAGAGGATAAATTGGCCAACTGTATGAGATAGCAACATCAAATTCACCCTCTGGGGACCTCATTCTGCAAATGTCAGACTGCTTATTTTCAGGCCTGTGTACATACACAAGTGCGTGTTTTTCCCACCAATAATCAAATGTTGCAATGGTCGTCGTAAAATGGCAGTAGACTCTCAAACATTTCTGTTCGACTGCGAATGTATTTGAACGATTATGCAACCCTGGTAAAACACCTTGCAGTAATTATTTTATAATGCTGCGAACGAATTCCGATTCTACTTCATCGGTAGGCGCCAATTTGCAAAAGATGTCATCGCCTCTCAATACGTCATCACTTATTAGGATTATGTGCCGTCAGAATCGAAGTAACATTTGTTAATATTGTATAGATGTACAAAATTTTTGTGGTTGTTTAATGTCTTAATTCCAGAATAGGGCTTCAGTAATCTGCTCGCTGGCTTCTTTGCCCCATGATGTACCCTCTATAAGACAAATTCCACAGAAACGGTTCTGTCACTTGTCAGACCATGATATCATTCTTTGTCGACAAAAAGATGAGGTCTCGTACATATCTAGTATTGAACCTGAGCAGCAGGGGGGGGGGGGGTTCTCTTGAGATACGTGCTTCAAACGAGGCATTGTTTTCGTAAGAACGAAGAGGTTCCGCGTGATAGTGACATCATAGTGTGCTAATACTCATGCTAGACAATATTGAGGGGGGGGGGGGGGGTCGAGAAGAGCACCCCCCCCCCCGGCGAAACAAAGACACATCTGCACTCAAGGGACGACATTTAATCGATCCGTAGTCCTTCGGTGCCCACGTTCGCTACTCTAATAATTTACTCAGTGGTCAGATGCACATACGTCTTTTGGAAGGTCGTGGTCTTTTAAAGGTGTGTCTTGCTGCAAATACAGTCTGAGTACTCGACTGAGATACACATTTCTTTGACAGGGATAGTTCGCTGGTATGTTTAACAAGTATGCAAATCACTGTGATTGGAATTCAGCATTAAAGATATTCCAGTGATGACCCTTTACCTAACGAATCGGCCACATCCGTCCGCGAAATTTGCAAATTAAGCAGTTGAATTTTTTTTTTAAATTCTACAAAATCATATCATGAGACCCTTATTTGAACGAGCTCGTTCCAAAGAGGGGTCAGGTTAAAATAATAAACTTTGATATCCTGTGTAGTGGTGAATTAAACAAAACGATTGGCTTCCTTGATCTGATTGTCTCCAATTAGACACATGCATGGGAAAAGGAAAACAGTAATTGCAAAATGGTAGGTCATTAAACTAACCTGCAGTTTTGACGGTAGTTTATTATATTACTGACACATTAGCCTTGTTACTCTTCAAAAAAACGTATTTCGTTTGTTATTAGTTAATTATAATCATGTGTTATCTCTTTTAATTCTTTATGCAATCTGTCTCTCTGTAGGTGTTACTTTGCTTGAATAAACTATCACTGGAATGGAGTGTGAAAACGCAACTATATTTACACAAATGTCGTAGCGAGAAAGAGCATTTTGGTAAATTGAGAGTGGTATACAGCACTTGCTGGTGTCTTTTGTACGGCTAAAACGGTTGGTTCATTTACACAACCGACTAACCGAGAGCTATAACCGGATAATATCCGGTTAACCGTAGCCATTATTTCTCCGAATCTGGGATCAAAACTATAGGAATTGGAAAGCAGTATTCTCAGAAACTATTCCGTAGTGTGTAATCAAACGAACGTTGTCGAGTACTTGACAACGTTCGTTTGTTTTCATACTACGGAATAGTTTCTGCGGTTACTCAGTACTCACGGCGATCATTAACGAAGTCTTGAACGCCAAAGTCGATTATTTCTAAATATATACAGCGCTGCTTCGAGGTGTAATCTATCTCAAAGAAGAAGTGGCTGATTTACTACGTTTTAACCGTGGAATGACGATCACTATCAATATTTCGGACAACCGTTTGACGTTTTTTTAATCGGTTAGGTAGGTAACCGGTTTCAAACCGGTTATCCGGTTAGCCGTTTTAGTACTAGTCTTTTGGTTCTTTTTTCTGCAACAGATTTTCGCAGCCTCAACATGAAACCCCAACTTACTATTTACCACGCCCATTATGACAATTGTCGTTCCTTCCAGCCGTGACTATTTCGACACTATTTTGAGCATAAAATTATGTTTTTCTTCCGATTAGAGAACACTGCATTGGATCAAATTAACCGCCTAATTAACGACCCTTTCACGCGATAATCACGATTTTGAGAGTTTTTTTTATTTTGTCTTTGGTTTTTGATAAACTCAAAATTTTCATTCATTTCGCCTCAATAACTTTACTGGTCCCTCAATGGAACGGGCTCAACTACGTTTTCGAGGTAAAAATTGAATCAATATTAAAATTTTAATGGCATTTCTTTTAATAACGCTTACCAGGGGCGTCGTGAAAATTACCAGTTGGGGTGTAAAACTGACTTGCCTCACCTGAATAATATTCTAACCACATATATTCGAAGGCACGCCGTGGTGATGTACTTCGAATATTAGGCAGTCGGGATTAAAGTTAAGCTGAAGACATCTTGAAAATTTATTAGTGAATAAATAAAATATTACATGTAGTAGTCGAAACACAACTTCTTAATTAACTTCTTGCATGCTGCTGAGGGACATAGCTAGAGGGGTGTGTGGGGGGAGTCTCACCCCCACCACCCAATATTTGTCCAAAAATCAAGATAGAAACTTTTCAGGCAAAAGTTCCAACAGTTAGAAATTCGAACCATCGTTGTAACCGAGGTTTTTTCCGCCTGTAATATTAAAATTCCAACCGCTTACTCCCAGTCAGAATTTAAAGTTACTACCAAAACTGTGCAGTTTTGTTTGCCTCTGTACTCTCATGAAAGACAGATATAGCCAGACTGAAAATTTTTATTTGTATTTGCTGTTGTGAATTAATAACTCACACAAAATGTGACATATAGGCTGAGTTAGTTAGTTAACCCATTCATTCTCATACTTTGTAAGCATAATAAATGGATGTTGGTCATTGAGTTCATTTCAAGATTAGTCTTCTCACTACTCAGCACCCTCATATTTGAGATGATAAATTAATAAATTATTGGTTGAATACTGATTTTTTAGCATGTACCATACACATAAATTCGTGTAATTGATACAATGTCTAATGAAGGCATATAGGGCCTACGCCTACTTACAGACAACAAAACCAGAAGAAACTGTCATTTTGTGCTGTCGTAAAACATCAAATTATGTACACAAATATATAGCTGCAGTCATTTAAACATGGAAATATTCTCAGAATGCCCTATATCGGTACAGACACTCAGATTGGGGGAGGGGGGGGGGGGTAATGGAGAAGGGTTAAGGTAGGGGACACCCCCCTTTAACTATTCATCTCTAGTTGGAATTTTCATAGATCTAAACCCCCAACCACCCCCCCCCCCCCACACCACCACCCCCATTGAAAACCTCCTAGCTACGACCCTGATGCTGCTGGAGAATATTGCTGCCTAGGACAAGGAACAGTATCATTTGTATATTGTGTTATCTGTTTGATCAATGATTTAGTGAGTCAAATTCGTCTGAGTTTTTCAACAAATCTAGTCATGGCTGCTTTCACAGCAGCCATGACTAGATGTGATAAACAATATTAAAAAAATACTCAGCGTGTTAAGAGTTAATTAACATATCGTCGGCTGAGTGCTAGAATGTTATATGTCCCATATGGGACATAGAACATTCTAGCACTCAGGCGACGATATACCGTACAGGTGCGCCAAATTGCCCATGTTTGGCTCCCAACAGCTTGAAAAGGGTACTACAGCACACCATGACCCATTGTATTTGTGACAAAAGTACAAGTATCAAATCTTGTCTTTTAAGAAATTGCATTATTACTTGCAAGAGATCATTAATATCTTAGATCCCAATTCTGACGAAAATGTCCCATCAGAAGAAAAGTATTCGGGTTGGCACACCCCAATCCCATTAGCGATGGTCGCTACGCTGTGTGAACAGAGTGAAGAATTAGTCCGCAAGCAATCTGGTAATCAACACTACAAAACAAAGTATTCAGAAAACTTTTCAAATACATTGTTTCGCTTCATGTAGCTACTTGCCTGATTAAAATAGAAAAACCAGAGCAAAACCCAACGTATTCGCCTTGAAGGTCGACGCCAATGAGCTAATCGGTTTGGCTGAAACATGTCACGTTTTTGCAAAGATTCTTTGAATTTTCTTGAAAGCAGCACTGTGCCCTACGAGAGAGTCCGTGACTTGAAAATGCTTATCTGTCGAGAACGATAATAAGGATATACACCAAAGAGGTTTTATGGGAAACATTTCTGTACAGAGATGTAAAAAACACAACTATATTTATCCATCATTTGAAATGGAGAATCTTTAATGTGATGGTGTACAATGAGTGTTTTACGGGCCATTTTCCATTTTTGAGGTTTATCAGTTGCACGTAGTCCCACCTAGGATCGAACAGTTGCTCTTATACTCGTCAAAAAGGGAATGAGAATGAATGATGTGTCGTAAGAGCACTGAAAGAACGTGTGGTGTATTGCTGTCGCCCGATTTGTATAAACCCGGTCTCGTTTGAGAAAGGTAGCACAAAGGCCAAAGAAAAGTATTAGTGGAGAATGAAAGATGGACCGTTTTTAGGGACGTGGCTAGAGGTTTCCGATTAGGGAGGGGGGGGGGGGTACGGTAGTGAATTTCCAACTAGGGGGAGGGACCGGTAGGAGGAAACCCGCAGTTGGAAATTCACTATCGAGAAAGATTTTGAAAATGAAGCCATGAAAGGGGGCATAAAATTGATTCTAGCACCTAAAATGCCAACACATTCAGGATAGAATTAATTCATCAGGTTATTATTATTTGGTATTCTTCGTGGAATTGAATATGTGCTAAATAAATGCTCAAGCTTAGAACTTTGAACAATTCACACTGTCAGATCTTATGCAGAAAAGATCGCCACGTCTCGACCGTTGTATCGAATGATCTGAAGGGTCTGGTTTTGGGAGTCACTTTTCAAAACAGTACATAAAAATATCCGGATGACAGCATCAGAACGATATAATGTACCCGCATTTTCTCATTAGCAATACCGATTTTATAATAACAGGAATACACCAATTTTATGGAAAAGTTCGGTCTCACTGATCTAGAATATCAAACCCCGTTCCGTTTTTTTTCCCTTGATGCTGCTTTTTGTTGTTACATTATACTTCACGTGACTTTTGATTGGCTGAGAAGTGCGTTAATATTACCGATAGTTTTACCAATTGAGGGTTCTAAAATAACCGTGTACTATTCCCGTTCACTATACACTTTCTAAAAATAGACGCGCAATATTCTCGGACTTTCAGCTGAAGGAATACAACGCGCCCTTTTAAGGGTTTTTTCCGCAATTCTGTTTGGTTATTTCTAAGTTCAATAATAATATGTGCACAACTATGATTATATAGTTCTAGTATGAAACAAATTATCTGCCCGGAGTTCCACGTTCACCTTCTGGTCAGGCAATGGTAAATATGTATGAATTTGTCTTGAGCAACGTGCATGCAGTTATTAGAGGCGGTGTACCAAGGATTGGAGTCCTAATGTATAGCAGTTATCGAACTTACCGAACGGTCAGATTTCTGGGTTTGGTTGATGAGACTTGATCGGCCAGATCAAACAATACTGTTGTTATAAAAATTATTACAGGAGTCCTCGAATTCCTTGAGTTGACGAGACCAGGTCGGCAAGATCAAACACAACGCCCTGTGCGACGTGTTTGATTTGGCCGATGTGGCTTCGTTAGCGAGATGGAATATGACAACATTGTTATAATAATTTGTTTCAAGACACTTCATCCCGATGGCCACGTTGGGGCACGGTGGCGCTGTGTACTAAAGCGATGGTGCACTTGTCTTCAACCAATGATAACACTGCTTGCACGAAGATAGTACATTGGGGAGTCTGACAGTAGCTCGCCGTTGCTCCTTGGTTCTCCCCGATTATTCTGGCAGCCCCTCTACCCGTAAAACTGCCTGACACGAGGTGACCCTGGCTGTCGAAAGTGTCGTTAACCCTTTGAGACTTTAATTACCCCGACGTTCAAACGTCACTGGGAATTCAATTTCTTCAACATTTCTCAACATGCGACGTCGAACGTTGGAAAGTACAAATAAGATATTTTTCACATTTGTGATTAACAGGTTGGGGGCTATATTATTTTGGGTGGTCTGAATTTGTTATTCAAAACTTGTTTTATTACAAATTATTGGAGAGTGCCTGTGGGCACTCTCCAATAATTTGTAATAAAACAAATTTATATAAACAAAATATTATTTGTGTTTGACTGAATATGAAATATAAGCAAGAAAAGTGTTGCCTTTTGCTCTGGTATCCTCAATTTTTGAAAGCCATGATAGTGGGTTCTAGCACTCAACCAGTTAAGAAGTCTTGACAGCAGGATAATATTAGTATTTTAAGCTGAGATAACATTTGGCTCAATGGTTATCACTGAGCACTATTCGGGAGAAAATAGGAATTGAGGTTAAAACTTTAAAAACTCGAAAAATAATAACAAAACAAATGACCACAAAGTTTCAACGCGCTGTTTGATTTCGTACGTCATAAGACGTACAAAAGTTTCAAAGGGTTAAACCCCTATAAATAATTTGTTTAATCCAATTATTATAAAAAAGTTAATTAAAAATTGAAAGAGACACATGAAATGTGAACAAAAATATGCATATATATATGTATACTTCCACAACAAAATTAATGTGACAATTCATGTATTAACCCTTTACCTAACATGAAAAGCAGACGACACCTGCAAAAAAAATTCTTGAATAACTAAATTTTTTCATTTTTTGTCTCAAAAACATAGGTTATGACCCCTCGTTGGAACGAGCTCGACGAGCTCGTTCCAACGAGGGGTCATAACCTATGTTTTTGAGACAAAAAATGAAAATATTTTGAAAATTAATTGGCGATTTTTGAGAATAGCGCTGGCCGGTTTTGGCCGTTACGTTGGGTAAAGGGTTAGAAAAGGATTTTGACAAATGTGTACAATGGAAAATAGATAAGTAAATAAAATGACACGCCAGACTGAGAACTTTCAATGGTAAATAAGAGTAAGAATGTCCTAATTATTTAGATAAATATATTTTTTTAAACAAAATGGAAAATATTTGAAATCTTGAGATAAAACACAAACACAACTGCGTGCACTGGAAATCACTGTTCACTTGTATGAAGGAATCAGTCATAGCTTCATTTCAAAATTGAACTACTGTTCCTTTCACCAGAAGATTTAAAAGGTTGGTGGACGAGCTGAAACGATGGCAGCATTTTCTTGATTGTCAATAAACGTAGAGTTTAAAGAAATATATATATATACAGTCGACGGCCTCCAAAAAAGAAATGAATGAAAGTTAACCCTTTGAACGCTCGTGGTATCTTCCATATCAGTTCAATAACAGAAATTAGAAGAGTCCATATTCATTATTTGGGGTCGATAAATTAATATTTTCAACGTTGAAAATTTTAATTGGTCTATACCACACATTCACTTAGCAGCTGCCTACATTATGAATCCAGGTCGTATCACGATCCTGGACCGAAAAAGCGACCTTTCGAGTTGGTTAACCCTTTACCCAACGCAGACGATCTCAAAATTTTGTATTTTAAATATCAATTTTTAAATTTTTTCAAAAAATTCCAACAAAACCACGAGCTCGTTCCAAAGAGGGGACACATGATATGGTTTTGTTGACATTTTTCTAAAAATAATATTTTTTCAGCTGCTGAATTTGCATATTACGCGGACGGATGTGGGCGATTCGTTGGGTAAAGGGTTAAACCATTTTTTCAATAAGAAGACGGAGAATTTTTTCGAGGTAGATTTCAAAATGTATCTTTATACAGTCTGAAACAACATTGAAAGCACAGAGTAGTAAATAGAAGAATTATTAAATATTTCCAAATATATTGTTATGAATATTTAAAAAGGCCCAAAAATGTTCGGAAGAAAGGGAAGTTTCATGATAGGAGAAAGAAAAATTGAAACCAAAAATTCTGGCAGGAGAAAAAATAACACTTCTTTCAAAATGTTCATCGAAGATCATCGTCTCGGCAAAAAAAATAAACCCGGTCGAAATAAATATTTTAGTAATTCTTGTTTAATATATGTATTTTCGTGTTTATTTAAAAAAACAACAACATGTGGAGTTAAGATATCTTTACGCATTTGATTTTGGTCGAGTTGTGTTAACAACTGGGACCTATGGCTTGGCGAAGGCCGGGTTGCGTCCAGGTGGGCAGGTGGGTGGGCATCTGGGCGTCCTCACACTGTTAGCGCAATAACGCGAACAAACATTCTCCGATTTGACTAATATTTGCCATACCCGTCTTTTGCAATAATATCTCAAGCGAGTTCCAAAACTGTCCGGTCCGAATTTTCGTTACAGAGTTATGGGCCTTAATTAGTCAATGTTTACGAATTTTGAGCTCGTCAGCGCAGTAACCTGAATAAACGTTCTCCGATTTGACTAATATTTGTCATACAGGTCTTTTGCAATAATATCACAAGCGAGTTCAAAAACTGGACCGGCCCGATTTTTCGTTACAGAGTCATGGTCCTTAATTAGTCATTTTTTACGAATTCTGAACTTGTAAGCATTGTAGCTTGAACAAAGGTTCCAGATCTGACAACCAGGATATGATTGATAAAACCGAGTTAAGGATATGCAACACTCTCCGATTGCCACCACATCTGGACGCTTCATTTCCGATGCGCATCTCTTGTTTCATTTATTATCAAAGGAAAATGTGTCATTCATTCTGTAAAAAAGAATGTATTATTAATTTTGTCATATGCTAACAAACGTATTCTTGAAATTTGATATATACATCTAGTAGTAACATCTTTTAATGCAGGAAAGACTGAGTTCAACTCTCCAGAGAATCGCTTTCATGAATACATATTATATCACTATTGATGTGTGTATTCAACACTTCCCTCTACAATACAGACATTGAAAAACGTCCTGCACACACCACACAGGGAATCCGGCCCAGGTGTAAGAGTGTCATGTAAGAACCCATCTGATTGGTTGTCATATGTCTGGGTATCATTACGACTTGAATGAAATTATTTATTTATTAGAGTTTTAACTACTCTTTAACAGCCAAGGTTATATCGTGTCGGTGACAGTTTTGCGGGTGGAGGAAGCCGGAGTACCCGGAGAGAACCACCGTGCAACGACGAGCAGCTGTTATTTCCCCAGCATCATAACTCCGCCCAGCAGCACAGACAGGGATAGATTGGTTGAAGACAAGCACGCCATCGACATGTGGTACGCCTTAGTAGGCGGGGTCATCGTGCCCCCATGTGGACAATCGGGGTGAAGTGCCTTGCCAAAGGACACAACGCGGGAGTCCGAATCGATTGCTAAGACGGTCACCCAAACGTGAATGAAATGTTTCGATACAAAACAGAGTCAAGCAAAAGTATACACAAACGCCGAGGATGATATTTTACTTTTAAAACATCAGCTTCATCTACTGAAGGCAAGAGTCTAATCGTGGTATAAATATAGTATACAACTTGGGTGGTGTACAGGGGACAGAAATCAACGACCTTGCTGTAGTTTTTTTCTGTATTTCACGCGCGCCTCCGGCGCACGTGAAATACAGGAGAAACTCCAGCTCGAGTTGTTAATTCCACCCTCGTTGTGTTCTGTCTTATTCTCTTATGTTTTGAATTAGATTCATGAAACTTGATGAAACAGACCTCAACTTTTTTTCTTTCGAGTTTTTATTTAGCATTTGTAAAACGCCATGTGAGCCTCGTTTTTGACAGGCATGATATGAATTTGGAAAAGTTGAGACTCGTCATTCGGCGATCCAAACTTGATTCGCAAACTGCAGTGGTCTTGTAGTGCTTTTTGTGGCCGTTATCTAACAAACCAAGAAATACGACACTAAAACTGTTAAAAACCACTCAAATATGCATCTCTTTCTTCGGTTATCTGACATTTAACAAGAAGCTACGAGTCTACGACGGTAATATCCTTATTAAGAGATTGACAATGCCTTATAATAATAGATTTATATCGGGACATTACTGTGAGAGGTTTTATGAATAATCCGTGTGGTTCGCGAACTTTATCATTTGGAATCACCCACAATGTAATTAGTATGGCTATTGATATAGTAAACACACATTTTTATAGGTAATTGACTAACTGGCATTCAGAACTGCCAATGTGTTGATATCGAGCTTTCCCTCCAATGTTGATTTATGGTGAGTGATACTTGCTGATGAATTGTCCCAGAAGATGTCTGAATGCCTTATCGCCGTGCGGCAGATTGTTTAAGACACCACGTGATATAAATAAAAGAATGCATTATTTGATTACAATGAATATGCCAATGTCTTAACACGTTTTCAGAAAATACAGTTCAGCCTGGATTAAGGGATTGGAAAATGATACTCTTCAAAAGTTTGTTCGTAATCTCCCAATTTGAACCTCTGATAAAATAAATTTTCCTCTTTTTTTTTGTTTAAAAAGCCCTTCATCTCAGATCGACGGACATAGTTTTAAAATGAGACAACTCTGCTGATAGTTTTCCACTTGTATGTGTATTGGGTATGTTATAGGATTGTGACTACAAAATCGGACAGAAAATTACGACCGGATCGCGATTCGGTCGAAATTCTTTTTCCACTTTCTTCACCAACACACCGTAAAAGCTTACAGGTGGAGAGAAAAAAAGGCGAGATTGGTGAATGTTAGATGGTGTTTTCACTCATCTTTTTTATTTCATTTTTATTTCGCAATACTTTTTATTATATAAAAAATCTACCCATGGATGTAAGTCACTGCCGGTAGTGTCCTGTTTGCGAAACAGACAGCGTTTGCAATCACAGAACTGTATAAATAAAGAGGTAACAATTTTAGTTTCGCTGGAACATGGATGGCAGTGTTTTGGGTGATTCTTGTTGAGATCACTTATATCTGTAGGCAATAATGGTCTTCATGTCGTCGAGAATGGCCCGACATTGAAAACATTTTCGGAAAATATCTGCATGGTTATTTATTCCTACTAGAGAAAATCAGGTAGTAATTGTATTTCTCGTGCTTTGGGGACCGATAACGCACCTTGTTAAGGCATCTGTAAGACTCAAACATTCGCATGGGTTCACTCGAGGGCAGTGGATGCCTTCGCCCCCGGGAAACCACATAAAACTTTAGAAATTCAAGAGAGCATCCCAAACCAAACAACATGGACCGCGGAAGCACGTGTCATCTTAACAAAATACGTGAAGCATACATCCTTATATCGTTTATCACTGTGCTGATAACGCCACATAACCAATCATAACGAGAGTTGCCATGATAAGACACGTGATACCGTTAAGTAAAATTGAAATAACATAATTTCCATTTCCCCAACTAAGGCAAATAAGGCAAAAACTCAACATGATATACTACTCAAGTCTTTTGAAGTTCAGGCATACACTTTCCCAAGTAGGCAATTTCTAGCATTAAATTTTCCAGTTGGTATCTAATACTAATTTAGTGTAAACATTATTTTATTTCCGTAGTTAAATAGATACATCATATTGAACATTGAAAAAATAACAAGAAAATCAATGATATAACCAGAGAAAATGGATTCAGATTAGTACTAATTTAATAACTAAATCATCAAGGGGTGCAGAAATTTGAAAAACATATCACCTTAGAAACAGTTTTGTCTAGTCATTCTAGGCAAGGCTAGAAGTTATGCATGCTGCTGGGTTGGAATGCCACCGAATCTACCCGATACCCTACTTTGATACATTAGGTATACCAGTTTACTGCTTCAGTCAAATGCAACAATTACATATGTTAACCCTTTACCCAACGGAACGGCCAAAACCGGCCAGCGCTATTCTCAAAAATCGCCTATTAATTTTAATTATTTTTTCATTTTTTGTCTCAAAAACATAGGTTATGACCCCTCATTGGAACGAGCTCGTCGAGCTCGTTCCAATGAGGGGTCATAACCTATGTTTTTGAGACAAAAAATGAAAAAAAATAGTTATTCAAGAAATTTTTTTGCAAGTGTCGTCTGCTTTTCATGTTAGGTAAAGGGTTAACATATGTTAATTTTTCAGAAGTTTCTGGGGTCAGTCGGATGGCTAAATTACAGGCTATAATTGTCGACGGTAAACACGAATTCTGAAATATATCCAAATAATGGTAATTATACAGGTGTACAATTTAAAATTCTTAAGCAGCTTGGGTATGGTAAGGATGACTTTATAACGTGTTTGATCCCGAGGTACATACTCTGGGATATTGTACCTAAGTGGAATGTCACTTTTGTGGTTAACGCCAATTTGTTCTTAGCATGTACATTGTTGTTGTGTGTCTTATCATGCAGTTGAATATAGCATGCTGGACCTGCACTGGCGTCATGTCTAGGCAGCGTATTTGTCCAATCTCTTGTCATCTCACAAAATCGGCCTTATCTGTATCAGTGAACACTGGCTGAGTGAGAAAAACAAAGAGTTTATAGATTCTCTTGACGGTTCCAAATTACGCGTGTAGAATGCCCCTCTTCAACCGTAGAGGCCAGGGGGCGTATCAATTCTCTCGCACAAAAAATACTCCAACCGCGTATCCACGATTCCTATAGATGATGATAGAATCACAGGCATCCAATTTCAACTCACTCAGTCCCAGTTCTTATATATTTTTCATGTTTACTTTCCTTGTAAAAATCATACAACTGAATTTTACAACGAATATGTCGATAAGCTGAAAGACCTATATAATAGTTACTCCATACATGGGACTGTAATTGTCATGGGTGACTTTAATGCATGTTTATCAGGAGACAGACTTGGATGTAAATTCCTTTCGGATTCACGAACCAAATATTTATCTCCACTACTAGAATCATGCGATCTTCTGAGTGTCTCTTGTCACGAGATTTGTAGGGGTTCACTGGAATCATTTTGCACTTCTGACGGAAAACACAACAGTCTTATCGATCACGTGCTAATTCCAAAACGAAACCTTGATATGATAAAACAGGCGCAAATATAAGGCGATACCCCGTTAAATGTTTCAAATCATTACCCGGTAATTGTACAATTAGATGTTCCTCTCTGTGATAATAAACATTATCCAAGTCAATTCAAAATACAAATAATCTCAAGTGGAAAATCCTAAAGATACACAGTGTAATCCAAGAGACGTATATTTCTGATATTGACGACTTTCTAACAAAGTCACGTTATCATGAAAATGAGATGATAACGAATGTTGATATTGATGGATCATACAATCTTCTTACTGATATAATTCGTTCAGTTACAGAAAAGGTTGTTCCACAAAAAGAATATAAACCATTCAGAAAACCGTTTTGGAATGAAGAACTCAAACTTCATCACAAACAAATGAAAGTACTCCGCCAAATGTGGGTGCAAGAGGTGAGGGTAGGCCCAGAGGGTTATGTCAAGAAAATCTGAGATAAAATTCCTTATAGACAAGCTTAAGTTTAACAAAGCATGTGGCCATGGTATGATTGACAACGAGAATCTAATTTTGGGGGGTTCTGGTTTGCATAAAGTCATTTCAAGGCTTTTTACAGCTTTCTTACAAAACTCATATGTTCCTCCAGCTGTCAAAAGGGGTATTTTAATCAATTTACATAACGGTGGAAATAAAAGCTTAACTGATCCCGATAGTTACAGAGGAATTTCTCTTTTACCCGCCCTCTACAAATTGTTTGAAAGCCTCATTATACAAAGAATCAAAACATTTAAACCCCCTCCAATCTAAATACCAAAGTAAAATGAACTCCCTCATGACGTCTTATGTTGTGAATGAAAGCATTGAACAAACAAAAGAGAAACATGGTAAACTTTTTTCCTGTTTTCTGGATGGTAAGAAAGCATTTGACACCGTTTGGCACGATGGTATTCTCTACAAACTCAATGAAAGAGGGGTTAACGGTACATTGTTTCATTTATTTGATAATTTATTCACAGTTATGACGACCGTGGTCATGTTTAGGGGTCTCTATTCACAGCCACTCCAAATTAAACAAGGCAAGGTGGAATTCTCTCTCGTTGTATACCTTGTTCCTAGACGATCTTCTATCTTCTAACTGAAATTGTAGCCTCGTATGTACACGCATTACCGTGTCTCGCGATACGTGATATATATAAATTATACGGGCGACGAGTTGGTGATATTGTGTCAAGACAAGACTGAAAAGACTGATGTAAATTCCGATACATGCACTTAATGATAATACAATATTCGTTGTTTAATTCTAATGGGGATACGAAACCAATGCGGTAGGTCTGGGGGAAGGTTTTATGGCATCAATGGATTCAATTCCTGCTATAAAAATCAAATGATATCTAAATACAAATTTAATCGCACTGAATGGCCCAGTCTACTGCTTTCAATGTTTTTACTTTTCAAGCCGGAAACATGGTTGACTGTTTCATATGCAACACGCCCAACAAGGAAGTATTTTCTTTTATGTTTTGTGAGCATTATTTTATTTTTTTTAAAACGAGACTCAGCTGTTGTTGTGCATTATCATTAACTAATGACGAATGAAAGTTAAAATACGTATGTGTAGCAGAATTCTCGAAAACGTGACTATGCGAAATTGAATTTTGCGACCGGCGATGTCTGTTGCAGTGTAACACAACATCAAAGCCTTTGAAAATAGGTCTTTAAAATTACCCGGTGTTCTGTGTGTGACAAAGTTTCATCTCAACCCTTGCATTTTAGGAGAAAGTATTTTCATTAGTTTGAAATTTATTCATGGAATTTAGTCACTTTCTGCGTCACGACTTCGCCTCAAAATACCAACCACTTTAGAATCACGTTAAGGATAAATTGTTTATTTTCAGGATGCAATATTAGCCACTCTGGACAATACAGAGAATCACAGTAGACATGTTGAAAACAACAGCGTGACAGACATTGATGTAAGTATCAACATTTATCTGCAATCAAGCATTACTGGGAACCCCCTTTGGAACCCTGGAAGTAGGCAATGCTTGTTTACCGTGGTAAATAAGCTACGTTTTACTGGTAAAATAGGACCCAGTGGCCAATGCTTGGGGAAAAAGTTGTATTTTGTATTTTGATTTTGTATCCATGTTGCGTTCATGATTAGCCAGTGTGTAGAAATATATGACTTTAAATGCCAATAAATAACATTACTGGGTAAATATTAAACTTTCTGCTGCTAGTGTATTCATTATTTATTCACCAAGAATGGCATGCTACTTACAATCTAACACTGACAACAAAATGAAAATAACTGAACATTACTGGGTAAAAAATAAACTGTCTGCTAGTTTATACAATATTTATTCAGTAAGAATGGCATAATACATATAATCTTACAATGACAACAAAATGAACATTATGCACATTGGAAGAGTGTGTAATATTGTCAAGATGAGTAAATCGACGATGTTTGTACAGGATTCAGAGGTAATCATTAAGCTTATGCAGGGCTTATATTTCGTCTAAATTTGTGAGAATCCATTTGGATTCTCGTGAAAATGCTTGCGAGAATCCAAACCAACTATGAGTGTCCCAGGATCCCATGACGCCACCATGGTTAAACCACTGTTGTATACTGATAACACATGTTACCATTTTACCCAAAACACCTTTTTAATTTTTAAAACTAAATTTGATAATTTTTAAACAACAAATAATAAATAGATGATAAAATTATTAAATGAACAATATTTACCAATAAAATCTTACAAATATGGCTGTCGTTGGAACCGGCTCAATGAGCCGGTTCCAACGACAGCCATATTTGTAAGATTTTATTGACATAGTGTCAGGATATTTCAGGTCATGTTAGCCTTCTGCTGGTTAATTTGTTGCCGCTGTGTTAAATAAAGGGTTAAATTGACTCAATTCTTTTCACGCGAATCCTAGCAGAGGTGCAGCGAGAATCTACATGGATTCTCGCCGGTTTTATTGCGCGAATCTTTGTGCGAATCGATTCTCGGATTCTCGTCGAAATTTTAGCCCTGCTTATGTGAGACGCCTTCCTAAATAAATCAAGTACTTATGAACTTGGAAGGTTGGTGCATGCGCTGTAACATTGTTTAAACTGTAATAAACTGATGAGTGAAAGGGAGAAGGAACAGGAGAAATACGTGAGAATTAGAAGACGGTGAGAGGGAAAAACTAACCCGAAAACAAAATGTTACAATAAGAGCAAATTACAAGCTGTCAAGTGCAGCCAATACAGCACAGCAACCGTGGACGCAATAATATTAGATTCAAAATACTAATTACAGGAATAATCATCAAAAATTCAATTAATGAAGCACCGGGTACAGCCCGGTGCTTCATTAATTAAAATTTTGCTGATGATGAATTTTAGTACCCGGTAAACGAAATTCTGTACACTATCAACACTGTCCTAAAAGTGAACTACAAATTACCACTGGAAGAGTGTGGTTTCTGAAACTTAAATTTCGTATAACATTCAGCTTAACTGACATACACCGACATGTTTTTAAAACATATTCTGAATACAATTACCTCAACGCACCAGCACTGCAGTGGTGGCTTCAAGTTTTAACTTTTTACCCAACTCGAATGCAAGACCTCACTCACGAAAAAGAAAATCTCGAATAACTAAACACTTTAATTCTTTGCCTCAAAAAACGTAGCCTCCGATAGCTCATTGGAACAAGCTCATAGAAGCAACCACACTGCCGTCTCGCAATGAGTGCACAAACAACTAAAGACTGAAGACGTGGAGAGTAGACGACGTCCAACACAACCAAGGACTGATTTCCTGACAAGTTTTGAAAGACGCACACCATTTGCCGACACCACGCACACCATTTGCGAACATATCGGTTTCACAGACAGACTGACTGTCTAACAGTCATGTATGCCAGATCCCCAAAATGGAGGACATCTCCCGAAGACAGTAGGTTATCTACTAAGATGGCAAATGACACGCCCAAGGCTCACAAAGTTAATCGGTAGTTTATGGTAGAAAACGTGCTTCGGTGAAGAATTAATCCTTTACCCAATGAATCGCCCGCACCCGGTCGCGTAATATGCAAATTCAGCAGTTGAAAAAATATTATTTTTCAAAACATTTCAACAAAACCATATCATGTGACCTTTCGTGGGAACGAGCTCATCGAGCTCGTTCCAACGAGGGGCCACATGATATGGTTTTGTTGAAATTTTTTTTAAAAATTTGAAAAAATGAAATTTAAAATAATAAATTTTGATATTGTCTGCGTTGGGTGAAGACTTAAAACGCCGTTTTCTTCGTCACAAGTCATGACTATTTAAATCGTAGAGTGCTGGAATCCCATATTTGTGCTTTATTCTTGAGTGCAGGCACCACAGCTTGTATTATCTTTGAAATGATATTATTTAGTCTGTAAGGGTTTGCCTTGTTACAATTTATGGGAGAGTACTCTCCTTTGAATTGTAACAAAGCATAGACATGTGTACAAGATTTGATGGCCAAAAGTAATTTAGCACTCTACCAGTTAACTATTTAAATATTTTCCATCTGTTCACTCAAACCATTTTGTAATAGTACAAGAGGTACATCATTTATACAATAAATACATCACAAATAAGGGCGGCGTCACACGGTGTATTATTTATTTATTTATTTATTTATTTATTTATTGGTGTTTAAGGTCACATAGTTCTGCACAATGGCTAACCCTGACCGTGACAGTTTTACGGGTGGAGGAAGCCGGAGTACCTGGAGAGAACCACCGAGCAACGGCGAGCAACTGTCAGCTCCCCAACATACCAACTCCACACAAGCAGGGTTAGCATTGGTTGAAGACAGGTGCAATGGGGGTGAAGTGTCTTGCCCAAGGACACAACGCGGTTGCCTCAGGTGGGATTCGAACCGAGGACCTCTCGGCTTGCAGCCTGCGTCTCTACCAACTGAGCCACCGCGCCCCCACACGGTGTATAAAACATAAGGATACAAACATTTGAGCTGTTGGTATTTTTTGTTGTTTGTGTTTGTTTTATCTATATGGGAGTTCGATGGTATAGACAAGTGCCAGTACCAGAAGAAATGACCTTCCTCTAACATGATGGGATAACCAACTGTTACTGATGAGAAGGTGTGCTCTTACACCACCTTAAGGGTTTAGGGTGAAAAGGGGAAAAGAAGCATTACTACGATGTTTGTCGCCTTGCTTTCTTTTCAACCTAACAAATGTATCAATATGGAACTCGCAGAACCCCAGTAATAAAGTAGTTTTTTATGAAATAATAATGGAATGTGGGACCGTGTAAGCTGCCTATCGGTACTTGCTTCTGACAGATGAACATACTAAATGATTCGAAGGAGCTACAGTATGATCCACTGCGGCTGCTTCGCTTCTTCCAGTGGTTCATTACGTGGATATATGATAGGTTTCTACCAGATAATGCAGTGGTATTTGAGTTGCCGGTGGAATCTGCAGACAGGCGTCTCTCTCTCTCTCTCTCTCTCTCTCTCTCTCTCTCTCTCTCTCTCTCCGTCTCTGGGTTTCTTTTTCTGTTAATGGCTCAAAAGGAGTAAACAAGATATTCGGCCAATACAGGCATCCAATGTCTTGTTCCGAAAATGGGAAAAAGGAATTACCCAAACGCGAGCATGTTTAGACAGCACACAGAAGGAGAGCCAATACAGGAAAAAAGGTATAGCGTCGTACCGTTTACCCAAGGACACATTTCGGGAACGGTAGGACTTGTGAACGATTCGACCTGCAATCCTTTTACAGGCTTGGCAATTTCAGGAGAGCGATTTTTTAGCTCTCCTTACTGCCCTCCTGAAAGAATTAAGGAGAGCGAAAAACTGCCCTCCTAAATATTTTGATCTGGGATGATTGAGATTACATGTATTATGCTCACATTAAATTTTTGTTGTAAAGCAAAAATGTAATTTAACTTCGAAGTCACATAACATCACGTAATTTCATTTTGAAAGTGGTTTAGTGGTAAAAGGTAATGGCTGCAACCATACCCAAACACAGCTGCAATCATTTGAAGCAAAATGGGCCACAGCAATATTTTTTTTTCTGTCAGTTTCAAGTTCAACAACTGACATCACAGTTTGAGGGGTAATTATTCAAGGAATATTGACACTATAATATACTGCCATTACTACTCTCCTGTCACTTGAAGCACTTGCACCAGGATGTGGCTGTAGATTCAAGCAGACCTGTTGTCCAAGAAAGTCATATGCCTACCGCTACCACCTTCAACCCCCCTTGGGGGGTTGAAGGTGGTAGCGGTAGGCATATGACTTTCCTGGACAACAGGTCTGGGTACACACACAGGTCTTGTCAAGTGTGTGTTCGGTTGTTGAGTGAGACATCTAGATGGCTAAGAGATTTCGCTTTACCTTAGTAAAGTTAATAAAATCACTGATGTAAAAGTCTGTTGGTTTCAGTTTCAATGAGTTTGTTCAACTGGATACTTAAAATGCTGTGTGAAGCTAATTGCTCTCCTAAGCTGATTGAGGAGAGCGATTTTTTGCCCTCCTACATTTTTCAGAATGCCAGGCCTGCTTTTACCAATGATTAGTCTACGTATTTTATCTCTAGAGGTTATACCATACCTCGCTTGACTTTTCTGAAGTCACTCCATCTGTAAATCTAAGGATTAAAATGTTTGCAAGGGGCGTCCATCCCCACAGTTTTTGCCATGGTAACATTTTTCTCCAATTGTACCCATCCCTCATGTGTATGTAGTTCGCTCTCAGTAACTACTGATTTGAAAACTCTGCATTGCTCTTCTTGATGAATTTGCATAAATATTTCAGTGTTTTAGAATTTGAAGAGCTCACCTTACAAAAGCAGAACATTCTAGAACATAATGATATTCGCCAGCAAGGGCGTTATCATCACATAATTTGCGTATGGACTCTGATCTCGAAATGTTATTCCAAGAGCCTGCTTCAATAGGGAGACGGCGGTTTGCATTCATAAACCGGGTTAAAATGGTTCTTTGTTTTTGTCGCAGTTTTATGAGGTACGGTTCCAATCAAAAGTTTTCCTTAAATAAATGATAGCAGATGCCTTATGTCGATGACGTCATAGTAGAGTGTAGGTTTTGCCAACTTTGACATTTCGGGGAACCTTTTATTAATTAATTCAATAAACTGTTTTTATTATCGATTTGCTGACTGAAGTGTCAGCACGTGTCTAGCGGTAAGACAACACAGCTCATGTTGGCAATAACGCCATGCAAAGTCAAGCAGTTGGTGTGGGATTTCTAATTTATGGGTATTTTACACAGCTCCTGTTTAACATGACCAATAATATAAAGGTTTCGACCTCTTGGCATGTCGATGTGTAGCGAAGATATTTAATAACAGAACTGAATGTGTTCTTTTTGGAAAGAATGACGTTTTATGCGCGCGATAGAACATCAAAACATGGGTTTTTTCATAATTAAAAGCTCGTAAGAAGTTTGGAATACATTTTAGGTAACAGGCAATATCCTTTAAGAAGTCGTCCAACCTAACCTTTGTCAAATTTCAGAAAATTTTCTCCAAAGCAATGTCAAACAAGAAGGACGCCAACGCCCTATAGCTCACCAACATTCCTCTTTGATAGTAACTTTGGCAAACACAAGAACTGTATCAAACAGGCTCATAACATGCGACAAAGCTGACCGAAACACAACCTCTTAAAAGTAAAACACAGAAACTGACATAAACAACAAGTAAAACATGAAATTCTGAGCTAAACAGAAAACTAAACTCAACTAAAAATGTCAAGAAAAATGTTTAAAATGCAGAGTATGAGGGCTTAATCATGGAACAATGATACTGAGGAACATGTATGATGAATATAAGTGCCATGGGAAGAGAAGGAGCACAGCAGCTGACCAAAACACTAAGTTAAACATGAATTTCCGAGCTAAACAGAAAACTAAACGCAACTAAAATGTCAAGAAAAATGTTTAAAATGCAGAGTATGAGGGCTTAATCATGGAACAATGATACTGAGGAACATGTATGATGAATATAAGTGCCATGGGAAGAGAGGGAGCACAGCAGCTGACCAAAACACTAAGTTAAACATAAAATTCCGAGCTAAACAGAAAACAAAACGCAACTAAAAATGTCAAGAAAAATGTTTAAAATGCAGGGTATGAGGGGTTAATCATGGAACAATGATCCTGAGGAACACACACGTATGATGAATATAACTGGCATGGGAAGAGAAGGAGCGCAGCAGCTGACCTAAACACTTAGTTAAGCATGAAATTATGAGCTGAACAGAAAACTAAACGCAACTAAAAATGTCAAGAAAAATGTTTAAAATGCAGAGTATGAGGGGTTAATCATGGAACAATGATACTGAGGAACATGTATATGATGAATATAAGTGCCATGGGAAGAGAGGGAGCACAGCAGCTGACCTAAACACTTAGTTAAACATGAAATTCTGAGCTAAACAGAAAACTAAATGCAACTAAAAATGTCAAGAAAAATGTTAAAAATGCAGCGTATGAGGGGTTAATCATGGAACACTGATACTGAGGAACATGTATGATGAATATAAGTGCCATGGGAAGAGAAGGAGCACAGCAGCTGACCTAAACACTTAGTTTAAACATGAAATTCTGAGCTAAACAGAAAACTAAACGCAACTGAAAATGTAAAGAAAAATGTTTAAAATGCAGGGTATGAGGGGTTAAATCATGGTGGAATGATAATAATCATCATATAGCAGCATTATAAAGTCCATGATATGGAAATAGGGCGAGTAAGTGACCGAAACAGAAGCATTAACATTATTGGTCACGTACGCTGACACCGACGCCGACCGATCGAGCCATGCCATAAGCTCACACAAGTAAAGTTGGTGAGCTAAAAATGGCTTGAAAGAAATAACTCCAGTAATTTATATACCAAAATGTTTGGAAAAAAACATGACAGAACATGTGGAAACTGAAATTGTCTATGGAACTGTGGTCGTATAATTGAGAGCACTGCCTGAAAGTCTGCTATGGCATAAGTAAGATATCAAGACTTTGAAAATAAACTACATTAAAATAACTGAATGGTTGAATTGTGCAATCCTTCTAGTACAGACTCCAAGAAATCATTTTTGTCATTCATGACAATAATGAGCACTAACACTAATTCCAATCCATGGTATCTACAATTCACAAATGCTGCCATTTTGTTTTGTTTTTGTTTTGATGAACAAATTTCAGTAGAGGTCAAGTTCAGAACAACGGGTATGGCTGCACAAGTAACATCATGAATGAAAATGAAGAATGCGTAATGTGAACATTTTGTAGTAAATATACTCCATAATTCTGTTGAAGTGGTTTAAAATTCTTGGCAAATTCACAAAAATAATTTCATTGATTTATTTATTTGGTATCATGTGAGTCATTTCTGGTGTTTAGCTATGACAAATGCCATTTAAATGCACAAATAAAATGAAGTACGGCAACAAAGATTGGAACAGCCATCGGTATTAACAGAACCACAATAAAAAAAATTGTATCATCCAACTGATTTGGTTTAGAGTATGTGATTGTTCATTCTATGCTTTACTTTGCCAAATTTGTTTTGAAACTATCGTCCCCCTGTATTACATTTCTGGAAAGGTGAACTGTTATCAGCACGGTCGGTTTTACAACAATAATAGCTCACTTGTTGATTGAATCCAATTGTATGGCCAGTCAATGAAAGACGTCAACAAAACCACGATTATTTCGGTGAATGATTTCATTTATCTGTAATTTCATAAGTGTTCGGGCTTCATTTCGGTAATCTAGCGGTTTTAGCCACGAGGGAATGTTGATGTTTTGGATACAGTTTTGATCTGCCATTTCGGTGACACCGATTTCATATTACAAAGCTTAACCCTTTACCCAACGTAACGGCCAAAACCGGCCAGCGCTATTCTCAAAAATCGCCAATTAATTTTCAATATAATTTCATTTTTTGTCTCAAAAACATAGGTTATGACCCCTCGTTGGAACGAGCTCGTCGAGCTCGTTCCAACGAGGGGTCATAACCTATGTTTTTGAGACAAAAATTGAAAAAAATTAGTTATTCAAGAATTTTTTTTGCAAGTGTCGTCTGCTTTTCATGTTAGGTAAAGGTATTTAAGCAATAAGATCGGTGTAGATCGATTTGACCCTGAATATAAAAGAGAGTTATAGTTACGATGTTCCCAAATTTCACTGGAGATGGACAGCTAAAGCGTTGTTCTCTTATTTTGAAATCGCTTGGGTGGCAGACAAACATGGAAACAGGAAGTTGTAATAAATATAGTTCGGCCTTCAATCAAATGATATTTTCATACCAAACATAAATATGACGATTACCATTAACTCTTTACTTAACATGAAAAGCAGACGTCACTTGCAAATAAAATTCTTGAATAACTACTTTTTTTTCCATTTTTTGTCTCAAAAACATAGGTTATGACCCCTCATTGAAACGAGCTCGATGAGCTCGTTCCAATGAGGGGTCATAACCTATGTTTTTGAGACAAAACAAGAAAAAATAATGAAAAGTAACTGCCGATTTTTTAGATTAGCGCTGGCCGGTTTGGGCAGTTACGTTGGGTAAAGGGTTAATGTTTGTGTGGATATATTTTTTGTTTTGAAACCTATTTATCCAGATTAATTTTTACGTATCGACAACAGCCAAATTATAATATTACGAAACAGAGGCGCAGTGATCCATTTCTATAAATGACATCCTTGGATAAGGAAATTGAAAAGTTGTCCTGAAATTTCAACTTTATTTTTTCATTAATGAGATTGTCAGTGTAACTTTCCTTTGTGAATGTATTGAGCGTTCTCAATTCTATCGCCTTTGTCAAGGTCATGATAGCTAAAAGTTGCGATTTTGTTGTATAAAAGCGTATATATTTTCGATAATTTTTCTCGTTCGTGCCAAGGTATAAGAATGTGCGTTCAAAAAACGTATCCCGAAAAACGATTTGTCAATCGAACTCTTGTAAATTAGTATGAAAGTTTAATGTCCATTATGGCGCACTTGTTGAACGCCACATGGGCTGTCGGATAACAAATCAGTACTAAGAGAGACAATATTCTTTCCAGTTATCATTATCTGGGTAATTAAAGCCAGTTAAAATCTAATTGTTGGAAACCAGTGCATCACACATGTTCTGGACACACACCCATATCACGCATCTATCCTGTCTCCGAAATGTCAAAAGAGTTTACTTCAAACAAAATTCGCATTTATATCTCTAACCATATCGAATTGCAAAGCACTCGTTAAATCAGAATTAATATGTTTAAACTTTGCGTTCCGACTGAAGGAGAGTGAAGCAGAATTCTGAGGTAGGCAGTTGGCCTGAGTGCACTCAGAGAAGGTCCGAATTTAGCTTTGGCCGTCGAGGGTCATAGACACCGAGATTGAAAGTCCGCGTATTGTCCTAACCATGTGAGGGTTGTAAGGAACCGATAGTAGTTTGTTAACGGTTGCGAACCGTAGTGGCATAGTAGCCAAGGAAGTAAAAGCTGTAACGTTGAGGTCTAGAAACCGTATTAAGAGCTTGAGTAAGCGCTTGAATAGCTCGCGGGATAAAAATAGTTTTAGGCGGTGCGAAGATTGGCGATGTCGAGAACACTTTGCAGAATATTTTCATGTAAGCTTTGTAAGCATATATCTGAAGGCGAAGAATAACTTAACCCCGTGAGAGCCAGGCAAGGCGCAAAGTGATCGTGAACTGTGGTAGACGCCGATTGAATTGTGATTGAACCGTGAGAACGCTGATAGAGTCACACAGGCAGAACATTATATGTGTTAATCCCGAATGACTGTGTAGTTAACCCTGCGAGGAGGAAGCAACGAGGAGTGAATAGACACTTTGTATGTATCACAAACATTGAAGAAATAAAGATGATGTGAGGTTGATCCAGCGGACACAGCTTGCTGTGAGAGTCGTCGAGGGCCCTAAAAATAAACTTTTATCCGCGTAATTAGTGTACTCTTATGGATAATTTTGTGAGTAATTTGTTTCATATTATATTCCTTCGTACATGTAAATAAATAATTTTTTCAGTGAATTATCGTCGATCACCCTTTGGCGTTGTAAGCCACGGGCACCTTCAGGAATCCTAAGAGTCCCAAGCGGATAGGGCATTGATAAGGTGGCAAGGTTTACGTTTGAACTGGGGTTCAGACGACAGTCACTATATGTCGGCTGAGCACTGATAAGAACATAAAGTTTCCTCCATCATTTTGAACATCAATTCAACCCCGGTAATCCCGCGACAGCCTTGCAGATTTGAAAAGAGTGTGGCCGTTTCTGCGCTTCTCAGATATTTGAAAACAATATTTTGCCCAAGTTCACGATTTGCTTTATATGGTTACAAGCGTCATGTGACCGATTTCCCTGCATGGTTTTCAAATGGAAGCTTATTTCTTTTTCGTGCATTTTTCTTTGGGGCGTTTTTGTAACACATCGAAGACGAAATGGTAGGATGTGCTTTATCCGAGTCTGGAGAACGAGGTAGTTTATTTTAAACCTTGTCATTGGAATTACCGATCTATTCGTATTTTTGCAGTTCGTTACTAATGACATTGGAAGCTTGTCTGTCGTCAAAGTAGTAAAAAAAAAAAAATTCTGTAAAAAGTGAATATATTCCATTTCCTTGTAGTCTTGTCAATACTTTGATATATAATATGACTTTGTTTAATCCTTTTTTATCAGTATTTTGAGCACTCGTGAAAATTTAAAAACTATTCCCAAAGTTTTGTTGGACGATCCCTTAACGCCTATATCAGCCTTATCTAGAGCTGTATATGCCTCTCTCATGGTAAGATCCAGCATTTGGTACCAAGATGATGCTGGGAACAACTATCCTTATTTTTTAGGTTATACCTAATGCTGTTATTTGCTGTACTTTCTGCACGTTGAAAACGTGACTTTCTATGGCATCATTAGGATTAATGCGATAACTTCATTGTGTGGTATGATGTCAGATTCATATGTTCATTGGTGTTTAAGGTCACATATTTCTGCACAGTGGTTAATGGTTAATCATGACCACGACAGTTTTACGGCTGGAGGAAGCCGGAGTACTCGGAGAGCATAACCGAGCAACGGCGAGCAACTGTCAGCTCTCCAAAATACTAACTCCACACAAGAAAGGTTAGCATTGGTTGAAGACAGGTGCACCATCGACGTGCAGTACACCTTAGTACACAACGCCACCGTGTCCCCACGTGGGAAATGGGAGTGAAGGGTCTTGCCCAAGGACACAACGAGATTCATATTAAATGTCATATGTAATTTTGTGAAAGATCGTGATTTTCTGTACAGTACTGTGAAAACCGACCTGGATCGCGACTGTGCCATTACCCTGCAGTTTCTTGCTTACTGTCTCACTATTTCATGCCGTCATATATTATACTGCAAATAAATCATTCATTCATTCATTCATTCATTCATTCATTCATTCATTCATTCATTCATTCACATTGTCAATGTAATCGTCACAGACCTGGTCCATGTACCATATCTAGTCAGCACATGTTCAATGCAATCGCTACAGACCTGTTCCAAATGTCATATCTAGTCATCACATCTTCAATGTAATCGTAACTGATGTGGTCCAAGTATCAAATCTAGTCTGACCAGATATGATACTTGAACCAGGTCTGTAACGATTACATTGAAAATGTGAATGAATGAATGAATGAATGAATGAATGAATGAATGAATGAATGAATGAATTATTTGCAGTATAATATATGATGGAACGTCCCCTTTTGGGACCGATCAGGTATACAAGATCGCTGCCGTCGGCCAACACGAATTTATGTACCATCGAAAAATTGTTGTTCAATAAAAGAAATTTAAATCAATTATAAAAAAAAAAATATATGATGGAACAGCATGAAATAGTGAGACAGTAAGCAAAATACTGCAGAGTAATGGCATAGCCATGGGGCTGTCTTCCTGCCACACCCAAATGTTAGTTTGTAAACACATTCCAGACAGTAGACTTATTCACAACTGTTTTATTACCCAATCGGGATTTTCCAGATATCGAATACCTTTTCACCTGCTTAAGCAGTTTTATCTGATAGTCATTTTCTACCTTTTAGGACTTCATAACAAATAATAATGGGGGTTAACACCAAGTCTAAATACAAGTTAACCTACCTTTTGAGACAACCTTAGTGAGATTTTGTCGTAGTTAATAAGCCCGATAACACCGGAGCAAGGCATTACTTCCCATGGAGCTCTCAGTGGGAGATCCACAAATGTCGTGCTATTCTTTGGTACTATCAGGGTATGGGACCAGGACAGGACAGTTGTCCTGATACTGTATGTTATCACGATATATAACATGTTAGCACGAGAAGCTGTGGCGTAAAATGTTTTGAAGACTTGGTCCACTTTTTCTTGAAGACTGTTCACACTCTTGCTTGTTAGGTGCCAATTTACGCAGACACGAACTTAATGATAAATACAATAGATGAACAGAGTTTCTGGATTGTAAACACAAGATACATTAAGAGACGCTTGAGATAGTCGCAAAGGATTAAGACAATTGATGAAAATTTAGAGTTATTTTATGCAGTCCGGGCATGTGGGATTATTACAGCTGATGTGTGACGCGTAAGAACTTTATAAAAATTTCTGTTAGCGTCTTTTTGAATAGAGGCCTGGTCTGATTTCGAATTTGTGGTTCGATTTCATTCCAGATCCTAGGGAATGAGTGGAGGGGAAGTTTTGCACTGAATTGTGTTCTGGGTTTATCCAAGTGTAAATTACCTGATTGTCTTGTGTTCATTCCCGAAGGATTTGTATAAATTTTGAAAGTATTATCGAAGCTTAAATTTTGAAAGTGTTATCGAAGCTAACAGGTAATTTTTTGTTGAGCCAATCACGCATAAACACTAGTAAGTGCAATTTGTATAAATATTTGAATTTCAAGATTCGTAGACTTTTAAACAAGGGATCAGTATGTGCGTTATGCTTTTTATTGGCAATAACCCGAACAGCTTTCTTTTGTAGATTAAATATAGACTTAGTGTCAGATTAAGATTCAGATTCAGATAATTTATTCACAGTATACATAAATAATGGTTACAAATTCATATATTTCATAAGTTTAGTAAATAGTATACTATAGGGGGTGACCGAGTCAGATTGGCTGTCTTCCTGTCACCCTCTAGAAGGAAGTGTAGTTGCAAACGAACTGTGACCAAATAGTTAGGAGAAAAAAGTATGTGACGCTAAGTTGGAACTGGGGCTCAATTTGTTTTCGTTGCTAAGATTTATTTACAGGATGTTTTCCGGCACAAAAACCAGTAGGAGATCGGTGGTTAGAGATTGGTACATTGGTACAAAACTAGCCGCTCTTGGTGACCACTCCATTGCTCAGTGCCATGTCCCATCAAGCCATCGATGTCGTTCGGAGAACGTTAAAGAAATAAATCTATGTGAGTTGAGTGTCAATGTCGGACAGCGCATTCAGAGGGCATCCAGTTTGGGGTGCTCTATGAAAGCGTTGGATCACCTACTGAGCGCCAGTAGTGATGCACCTCATTTCTCTGCATGGACTTAGCCCACAGGGAATAATGAAATGCATCACCCCCAGCGCTAAGCAAGTGCTCTTCTATATTACTGGCAACAGATAATTATTGGGGTGTTGAACGTATTTTTGGTGTACTTATTGGGATGAGCAGCAAGTTTGACGAAGACGAGGGTTCCAGATAAAATTAGAGTACGTGTATTGCGTTATGAAGTTTACTAAGTGCAGTCAGGGCACTAGGGATTGTCATAATTGACAAAAGTTGAATAAGATGAAAGAAATTTGGATGTCAAGTTATTCTTAAACTCGTTTCTGTGACTGATATTACGAGTTGCGTCGTCGACAGCGTTCCAAAAGGTATCGGAAAGGTATATAGAGGGAGTTTATCAAGAGATTTTGTGCGGGTTTTCTCTGTATGTAGGAGGCCAAATTTTCTGGTAGTCCTACCAGATCAATTGTCTACTACCCTAAATATGTCATTAAAGGAGGCCGGTAATATACCACTTTTCCAGTCAAAGACGAACTGCAAAGCATGTAATTTAAACAAATCATCAACCTCAAGTAATTTATCTTTCTTGAATAGGGGTCTGTATGGGCATTGTATTCTCGGTTATTAATTATTCGTAGTGATCGCTTTTGCATGATCAAGAGTTTCTTAGCGGCCCTGGAACAACCCCATATCTGGACTCCGTATAACAGCTGGCTGTGTATTAAGGCATAGTATTGTGTTTTCATGGCCCCTAGGGGGAGAATTCTCTTGACTTTGTTAAGACTATAATTCGCGAGTGCTATTTTTGAACATAATCGAGATATATGAGCCTTGTAAGTCAAATGTTCATCAATGTTTATTCCAAGAAACTTTAGGGATTTTACGGCCTCGGTGATCCCAATCTTGTTTATTATTTGGTTGTTTATTTTTAGCTCTTGGCAAACAGTATCATTACTTCTTTCAGTTGGGTTCAATACAATGCACGTTGTTTTTGTCGCATTCAGCATTGGCTGGTTAGCGGAGCAACATTCATATATTTTTTTAATTTCCTCATTAAAATACGTTGTTATGGGATTATTATGTGAGCCTGAACAGTGTGCACTAGTGTTGTCGGCAAATGATAAAATATTGAGTGAGGTAAAATATTGAGTGAGGTGGAGTTACTAATGTCGTTGATATACAGAAGGAAGAGGGCCGGGCCTAGAATTGAACCCTGTGGAACACCACAGCACTGGTTGGCAAGGTCTGATTTACATTCTGATTTACATTCCCCATACATAACATACTGCGATCTGTTAGACAGGTAGCTCCTAAACCATCTGTTAGTGAGACCACGTATTCCATACTTTTCCAGTTTTCCTAATAGTATTTCATGCTTTATCGTGTCAAATGCTTTAGAAAAGGTCCAAGGATAATGCTAGGATACTGTTCTTTTCCTGTTTGTTGTTTTCTTTTCCGATATTTTTAGGAGCTGAAGAACTGGGTGGATAGTACTGTGTTGCTTTCGAAATTCGTATTGATGAGGGTATAAAATATTAAACCTGTTTAGGAAGTTTACAAGTCTCATCTCCATGAGCTTTTCCGTTATTTGTTTTGAATACGGGAAGTATACTAATCGGTCTGTAATTCGTAAAACTATGCTCGTCACTTGTTTTAAAAATAGGTATCGCCTTCGCAATTTTCATCCCGTCCGGTATTATGCCAGTAATGAATGAATTGTTAATAATATGTGCGAGAGGGTGGACTACTTCATTTACTGTGTGTTTCAGACACTTCCACGATCTACACAGATTATTTAAAAGGAAATTTCGAGAATAGTTTTTTCCCCCGACATGTCCAGACGTAGTAATAGATATAATCAAAGGCTTTAAGCCCAAAAAGAGCAAGGATTGCGACGAGATTTCGATATTTCTTCTAAAACATGTTGCTAAATAAATAGCCCTTCCAATTTCAGATATCATCAACCTATCCTTTCAGACAGGTATAGTCCTAAAATAATGAAAATAGCAAAGGTAACCCCAATCTTTAAATCAGGCGACAGGCACATACTAAACAATTATAGGCCCATGAGTTTACTTCCCGTATTTTCAAAATTTTGGAAAAAATTATGCTAAAAAGACTTATATGTTTTGTAGAAAGTAATAAGCTCTCATATTCCAAACAATTTGGCTTTAGGAAAGGTCACACATCCATTCAGCCCATTCTGAAAATGCTTGAACACATAGCATACGAAAAGAATAAAACAAATAAAGACAGTACCTTGGCCGTCTTCCTCGACTTATCCAAACCGTTCGATACAATCAATCACGAAATCCTCCTGGGAAAATTGAACTACTACGGCATCAGGGGTCTCAGCAATAGTTGGTTCCGGGACTACCTCAGCGAGCGAACACAGTTCGTACAATGCTCAGGATATAAATCAAACCCAACCTCCATTAGTTGTGGCGTGCCACAAGGCTCGATTTTAGGCCCAATGCTGTTCTTATTATATATTAATGATATATCCAATTCAACTTCCCTTAATCTATTGTCATTTGCTGATGACACGGTAGTGTGCTCATCAAGTCATGACATTGATGGTCTGTCTGAAACAATTAACGCCGAACTAGAGAACGTCCACATATGGTGCTCCACAAACAAATTAAAGTTAAACGCAAAGAAAAGTAAGTTTATATTGATTACCTCCCCCCCCCCCCCCCCCCCCCCCCAACGTAAAAGTATCAACTTTAGAATTGTTCTTAATAACGACCAAGTAGGAAGGGTGGGATCAACAGAAAATGAGAACGCAGTAAAATTTCTTGGAATACATATCGACGACAAACTGACCTACAAATTACATATTTCAGTACTCTGCTCTAAAGTTTCCAGATCTCTTAATGTAATTAGTAGGGTTAAAAACGTAATGCCCCACCGCGCATTACTTTCCCTATACTATGCCCTTGTACATAGTTATTTCCTATACGGAATACAGATATGGGGGTACTCAAAAGCTATCAATAAATTATTCCTCTTGCAGAAACGTGCACTCCGTATTATAAACAACAAAAAATACAAGGCCCATACCGATCCTTTATTTCGAAAGGATAAAATTCTAAAACTCAAGGACCTCCACATCTTGCATATTGTACTATTCGTACACGACTGGAAAGACAAGCACCTTCCGGCATCATTTGATCAATATTTCAGTGAAAGGGTCACGCCAGGACTAGCCACTAGGCACTCTGGTGGCCTCCAAGTAAAGAACACAAGAAATAAATCTTTAGATCTACTCCCCGTTAGGCTCTTTCTCAAAACATGGAACAGTATGGACAAACGTATAACTAATTTATCAAACAGAAATGAATTTTAAAAAAAACTATAATAAGACAAATTTTGGAAGAATATCTGTAAAGTAAACTGTAATGATACTAAATGCAAGGACTGTAATCGCCATTACTAAACCGCATCCTACTTTGTGGAGCCCCACATATAGGTTTATTCCGTATACCTCGATGCTAATGCATTGTGTGTATGTGAGCACGGTTACATGACTGTGTGTGTGTATATACATAAATTAAATTCAAGCACTTAAATCTTCACGGATCTTCCATTAATTGATATTCCTGTCTTTAATAGGTGAGACCATAGTCCATTACATATATATACTTGCCCACTTGTGCACACTCGTACATATGCACACATATATGTATATGTGTGTCTATGTTTGTATTCATATACACTTTTGTGGTCGATGCTGGGTGGAAGGACGATATATATATATATTATCTTTTCATCCATTATCGATAGCACAAGTGTGAAACGTCCTTCTACATCGCCACGCCCTCATCACCAACGTGCATATAAGTCGTTCATCAATATCAATTTCTTATATTTACTTGTATCCATCCATGCAATTCACAAATACACCACAGGGAATTACAGGAAGACAGCCAATCTGGCTAGGCCATTCCCTGCAAAACATGTATGCTGAATATCTTCTTATAATTTATAAATACTTCATAAAGTACATTCTTGTAGAACTTAGTCTTATGTAAATACATGTACTACAAATAAAGTATTCTCTCTCTCAGAAGACATGTGGATATATTGTTACAATCTTTCGACAATTTTGGCTTCATTTTGTTTATCACATGGCGAACTTCTATTGGATTAGTAGAAGTTATAAAAAAATTATTTGGAATGTCACTATTCATATAGTGCAGGTAAGTGTTAACTTCGGGATATTTTCGGATATTGTTTTTCCGATGTTCACGAAGAAAGTATTGAATTCTTTTGCTATGTCGCGAGCTTCGTTTATCTCTTTATCATCGTGAATGAAAAAAGAGGGTAATTTAGCTTCACGTTTTCCCTTATTGATGGCTTCGTTTAAAATTTGCCATGTTTTCCGCGTGTTAGTTTTATTTTCGTTTAGGAGTTCCCTTTTATAGATTGCTTTGCTTTGCTTTTTAACCTTAGTGAAAATCCTACTGTAGTTTTTATAGTTTGGAATATTCTGTTCAGTGGGCGCTTTCAGTTTTTTGTGATAGAATTTTTGTTTATTGTTAGAGGATACAACAAGCCCCCTGGTCACCCATGGTTGTTTTTTTTTTTTTGATAAACTTTTTGTTCTGCCAGACACGTTTGAAGGGGAATGCTTTTTCAAAGGCTTCAAGGTAAATGGTTAGGAAGGTTTCGTAAGATGTGTTCGGACAATTTGCTTGCAGTACTGGGGAAAATTCACTTTGTGATAGCAGCATCTTGTCAGTTGAGTGTCCCCATGAATGAATACCATATAACAAGTGGCTATGTACCAAGGAAAAGTAGAGCGTTTTAGACACTCTTTGGGGAGATCAGTTGAGTGTCCCCATGAATGAATACCATATAACAAGTGGCTATGTACCAAGGAAAAGTAGAGCGTTTTAGACACTCTTTGGGGAGAGTCTTCTTGGCCCTGTTAATTGCATAAATGGCTCGAGACATTTTAGAGCAGACAACAGATGCATGTTGTTTAAACTTAAGATTTTTGTCCATGTTAATACCTAACCGACATGCCGACATGAGAGATATTTATATCTTTTAAAGTAATAGATCTATTTCCGATTAGATAAGAATCGTGTTGTGGATGTAAAAGAATGGACTTTGTTTTGTTGGCGTTAAGGGCAAGTTTATTTGCTACACACAAATTACTTATTCCTTGCAGTTCACTGTTAGCTACATGTACAAGTGAGTCTAGATCACCACCAGAGGAATGAACCGTCGTGTCATCGGCATAAGATAGAACATTCAGACTCGTAGAATTTTCTAGATCGTTTATGTAGAGTATGAACAGAATAGGTCCCAGGATAGATCCTTGTGGAACACCAGGTGTTATCTCCAACAATTCGGGTTGTACGCCCTTAATCGACGCAAATTCGCTTCTACCACTGAGGTAATCTTTGAACCAGGTGTTATTTTATTCCGTAAAATTCCCCTTTTTTAGCAATATAGAATAATTTATCGTGTTGAATGCTTTTGAGAAGTCTAAAAACAGAGATAATGTACAGTCTCTTGTTATTTTGTCGTTTGTGATGACTAGATATGATACTTGGACCAGGTCTGTGACGATTACATTGAAAATGTGAAGACTAGATATGCTACATGTCTGTGGCGATTACATTGAAAATGTGATGACTAGATATGATACGTGGACCAGGTCTGTGACGATTACATTGAAAATGTGGTGACAACTAGATATACTTGGACTAGGTCTGTGACGATTACATTGAAAATGTGATGACTAAATATGATACTTGGACCAGGTCTGTGACGATTACATTGAGAGTGTGATGATTAGATATGATATGATACAGGTCTGTGACGATTACATTGAAATGTGATGACTAGATTTGATACTTGCACCAGTCCTGTGGCGATTACATTGAAAATGTGATGTTTACAATTACATTTACTTTCAATTTTCATGATTATGATTACGATTACAATTACTCCATTTTTGAAAGTAATTGTTACATCATTGATTAATTTCGTTCTTTCCTTCAATAGGATGTAGTTTATTCCTACTCTACCAGCTTTAAAGATGTTGTAGGATAACCGCATGATAATTCGTTACACTTTTTATGTGTCGATTTTTCAAAAACTTGCATTTTTTTTCATGGGAAGTTAAGTGCTCCACGATAAGATTTCAAGTGTGGGAATTATCATCGGAGGAGAAAATGTGGACCAAAGTTTTCTTATGCTTATCCTACAACTCATATCAGACGATGACGTACTTAACAGGATCAGCCCAGTGTGAGCAAAATGAAACATATTTAAAATTAGTCAAGATTTATTCACCAGCGAAACAATAAATAATGTTATATTGCTACATGGGTACAACTGTTATGTTTGTACATAGGAGCACATGGGTAGTCATTGTTGACTTATCTCGTCAGGAAAATCGACTTTCAATAAACTTATCTCCCCTTAAATTTTAAACGGGCGAGGAGGTTCCAATTAAGAAGTATGTAATTGTTGAGAAAACACATATGAAATCAGTAGAAAATAAAGCGAAGTTTCCTTTGGCACTTTTAATAAAGGAAAACAACAGACAGCTCTCGGAGCTGTCTGTTGTTTTCGTTTATTCGGAGTTACAAAAGGAAACTTGGCTTTTCATACCAAGCTAATTGTAAGCAACTAAGTAACTGTCTGCTTTTTTTTTTTTTTTTTTTTTGCTTTGCGAATGAGTTTTTTACAGTAATTTTAAGTTTTTGTTCTTCCTGTGAATGTAATTCGCTAATCTTACCTCTCAGACAATTATATTAATGGTAAGTATAGTGTATGTATTATGTACAACGATGCGCACACTGTTGATATAATGCATAGAAAAAACAGTTACAGAATATCAAAAGTTGATAAAAGCTCCGTTTCTTGTTTTTAAATGGGTTTAAACAGAGAATAATAGTCAAACGTTCAAAGTGATTGTAGAAAAGGTGTAAAAAGCCGGCTTCTGTATTTTTAGCCGATTCTAAGGGAAATGCCTGAAGTATGTGAAATGATGCGCACATCGCTGATAAAACTAACATTTCGAAATGTCAATTTCTACATATGAAATTTCCAAATCATTACTGTTAAATTTACTTGGAACTTTAGAAAATTAAGGGGAGCTAACATTCCAGTAAATCTCTTCCAGTGAGGAAAATTGTCAGCCATGTTAGGCTTTCTCATATGAGAACCGGGACAAATCAGCGGATTGTTTGTTTGTTGGTGGTTAACGTCACATATTTATGCACCATGGCTAATCGTGACACAGCATGGAGATGAAGTCAAGGTTAGTCAATCGTTGATCAACATGTTGCCCATTTTAGAGGACTTTCACCCCAAGCATTGGTGACTGGGTCCTATTTTACTAGTAAAGCGGAACTGGTTTACCACAGTAACCAAGTGCTGCCTACTTCCCGGGGTTCCCACGGGGAACAAATCAGCGGATAGCCTGAGTATTATTGTTATTATATTATGAAACACTCTGGAGTCTTGGACTTATGACCCACATACACACATTCGGTCATACAATTGGAGGTCTGAAGTGCCCGATTCGGCTAGTTGGGGTCAGCATGACCAATCTGGAATCCTGGCGAGGTACGTGTTTGTGGAACAAGAAGTTGCGCCACGACTTCTGTATGTATATTTTATTGATCCGCAAATACATTTCTTGGGTATTTAACGCTTTGAACCCCAGAGGCCATTTTTCCGGCCGGGTCACAAGCTACGTCATAATGTCATTAAGTGGGATGGCTACAAGGTAAATGTGTGGTGTTGACCAATCAATATTTTCAACGGCTGCACGCTGAAAATATTAATTGGTCCACCCCCAAATAATAAATATGGACTCTTCCAATTGCTACCACTGAACTGACATGAAAGATATCACCAGGGTTTAAAAGGGTTAACCTACAATCCCGACTGGCTAATATTTCAACTACACCATCAAGGCATCGTAGTTGGGATATTTTATCAGTTGAAACCCAAGTCATCACCGTTAGGACAAATCAGAGGATTTCGAATCGAATAGAATCGAATCCCGAATCGAATGTCACCGCTCTTCAAGTTGTTACTATTGCAGTGATTGCACCTCTTACAACATTGAATATTTGTTAGTACCAATTCAAGTATTGTATGCAACGGCGAAATCAATCAGAAAAAACAGAAAATTACAAAACAGAATCAAAGTGGTTTCGGAAACGGAACCTCCTTGAACACTGCTTCTATCAGCAGCTTTCATTCAGTTCAATAGGTGACACTTAACAGAGTTCTGTGAAAATCTCGGCGATTCGAAAATCTCCAGATCAGTGCCAATGGAATGGAATTCAATCATCAGTAGGATTTCGAATCGAATCGAATTACAAAACCGAATCAAAGTCGCTTGAACTTTGCTTCTATCAGCAGGTAGTGGCGGCGCCAGAAATTTTTTTGTGGGGGGGGGGGGGCAACTAGGGGGGGCAGACTCCCATGAAGGGGAGCAAATACGTAAAGGATCATATCATTACTTTGTTATGAGGTAGTCCAAACTTGGACCCAAAGTCCGTAATATACTTTTTTGGTTTGGTACGTCCTGTGGACGCACCAAACCAAAAAATTATATTACGGACTTTGGGTCCAAGTTTCGACTAAATGTAATGGTAATTAGCGGTCCTCCTTTCAAAAAATCCTGGATCCGCGTCTGGTGGGTCTGTGCGTGAGAGAGAGAGAGAGAGAGAGAGAGAGAGAGAGAGAGAGAGAGAGAGAGAGAGAGAGAGACTCATAATGCCCGTCTGTCATAATGCGAAATGCATGATTTTTTTTAGACAAGGGATATGGATAGACATGCCTTTGTTGGCTCATAACTTAATTATAACTTATAAGTATCTGCATCCGAGTCTTTAAATCTCTACTGCCTGGATGTGTTCATCAGCTAGCCTGAGGCTTTGGGCTAAGTGTGTATGGGAAATTATTGGGAATAAAAAAAGAGAGGGGTGTGTGTGTGTGTGAGAGAGAGTGACTGAATGTGTTTGTGTGTGAGGGTGGATGGATGGAAATGCATGCGAGATGGTTTGGGGGGGGGGGTCAACTTGGGGGGGCAAAGCCTTCGTTTAGGGGGGGGGGGGGGGCAAATGCCCCCCATGCCCCCCCCCCACCCCGTAGCGCCGCCACTGTCAGCAGGTCTCCTTTACAGAAGAGAGTTCAAGAAGTGACAATTTTGAGCGTTTTGTGATCATCTCGGTGATTCGAAAATCTCAAAATCGGTGCCACTGGAACGCAATCGAGCCAACAGTAGGATTTCGAGTCCAATTGAAGTTTTCGACGCTTCGCAGGGCCCCAGTGCAGGCCCCAGTTTTTGGAATATTTATGAATACACCTCATCACTTTATTCCACCAGTAAGTTTCAGGGGAATACGAACGGCCTGGGTTACCAGGTAAAATGGGTGGCGCTTAATCAATTCCAATGCGAAGATATTTGCCTTGAAGGATAAACAGATTTTGCCACTCTTTCTTCAGTTCCGTGCTTAGGTGCATGTTTGTACAACACAACGGAATGTAAACAATAAAACACTTAAGAGGTGTTAATTTTCCGTTATATCGACTACAAAATACAACAAACCTGTAATTCAAGGTAATATCGTTTCTGAAATGTAAATTTTAAGGAGGATAAATGATGTCATAGCAACGTTTTATCGCAACAGAACATCTTAAAGGATTTGTTTGGCCATGCAGTGTAAGTTCTATTGACAGTGTGTTTTGGTTCACAAGCGTTCGGAAGTTTGATCTAAATGGGATAACAGACTCTGATAGCTCGGAGTAAACACATTTCCAACTCGCACCTGCATTCTGTGACTGAACAAAGCGTTTGAAAGAATATTTTATTTTTGTGAAATGCTACCTCAGTCAGCTTAATGCCTACGGGTATTTTTATTACGAATAGTTTAATTGATATGGATACGCAAAGTACTTTCTTGTCCAATAAGAGTGCGCGTGGTCGACACGACGCCGGGGCACCTGCATTGCACTAAAACGACCCTGTGCGATTATTTCGCACGTTGATACAAAATTCTTCAAAAAATTACCTTTACGATAAAATCCCGCGAATTTCAAATTTCGTGTTGAATCGAACGGGGCAGAGGATTTTGAATCAAATTGAATCTTGCGTCTCTTCAGGTTGTAAAAATTGCACCTTCTTATAGACGTAAATATTGCCAGCTCCGCACTCAAGTATTGTATTTAACGGCAGTAGTAGGAGATGAGGTAACCGCCCCACATTGGCTGGAGGGAGAGCCGAATGCGAAAGTGACGTCATAGCCACGTGACCTAGTGACGTCATGTATTGTCATGGTAACCCGCGTGAGCGGCCACCTTGTGACGTCATCCCCATAGCAGGCCTGCAAATTGTCTGTCTTCTGAAGGATCAATTCCTGCTTCAACATACTCCAGAAAGTTTTATTTTTTTCTGCTCAAATAACAAGATTCATTATTTTAATTTTTTTTAATTTTGACCACTAACTTTTGAATTGACCATCCTGATTCATTCCCCCCCCCCTCCCTCCCTCATAGTGGCTAAATTCCACTAATTTGGACACACCGTGCCAAGCACATGTGCGCCGGGTCGACCATGGTTCGACCCGGCATGGAGAAAATTAAAAAGTTTGCTTTAAAAGGCGCAATTTCCTATCTTCAAAAGGATCAATTCCTACTTCAACATACCCCAAAAAGTTTTATTTTTTCTGCTAAAATAACAAGATTCATTATTTGATTTTTTTTTTTATCTCTTCCCACTAACTTTTGAATTACCATTCTTAATTATTTCACGCCCCCCCCCCCCACCCCCTCCCCCTCATGGTGACCATAGTTCGACCCGGCATGGGAATTCTTTTTAATTTGGCATTAAAAGGAGCAATTTCCTGTCTTCTGAAGGATCAATTCCTACTTCAACATACCCCAAAATATTTCGTCGGCCATTTTGTATACTGGAGGCCGCCATCTTGGTTTCTATGATAGCACGTGGTTGCTATGTTGCCCAAAGGCTTATAATAGGACAGGGGTATGTTCGGGGGTATGTTCCTTTGAACCGGAGTAATTTCCCGATTCGTAGAATTACCCAAATAAACACGACAAGTTGTACTATTTCGAATTCTTTCAGAATCCTCTGCTTCTATCTATCTCTGCAATAGTTTTCGTCTACCCGACCATGTTCGTTTGTCCTGGAGTATATTCCAGTAGAGTAGAAGAGCCTATGAGGTGGAACAGCTTTGCTTATTGTTACTGTATTTAGTTTTTTCTGGTCTGTTCTTGTGAGTTCTGACCCTATTCCGAGTACTGGTGTTGTTTCATTTATCTAGATCACCCAATCAGTTCACTTTGCTGGCGCTAACTAACCAATCAGATTGCTTGACTTCCCATAATCTGTATGCAGAGTTATCCCCCTTGTGTATAACAAAAACCTATATCATTCCCAAAGTCAATAAGCTATCGAGCAGTTACTGAAAAGTCATTGCTCGAATGACTCGGAGTCTACCGAGCAAATGAGTTATCGAGCAATTGCTCGTTCGAGTGACTCGCGAGTGACTCGCACATACTGCTCTTCGACTCATTTCGGTATTTGAGGATACCTATGGTCTGCTATTGTATTATCTGAGGATACCTTTTATATGATACTTGTCTACGGAAACTATTACCTATTTGGCCCAGCATTCTGGGCCACCCCGAGACATACCTATCCCAAATTCCCCCGATAAGCTATCGAGCAGTTACTGAAAAGTCATTGCTCGAATGACACGAATCCCATCGAGCAAATGAGTTTTAGAGCAATTGCTGGATCGAGTGACTCCACATACTGCTCGAACGACTCGAAGTCTACCGAGCAGATGAGCTATAGAGCAATTGCTTGTTCGAGTGACTCGCACATACTGCTCTTAGCTTCATTTCGGTATCGGGGATACCTATGGCATGGCTAAGTATCAGTTGAGGATACCTGTTAATGATACATTTTAAGGATACTTATCTGATTTGAGAACATCTTAACGATTCGAGAAATTCCGAAACAGTGCGACTTGAATCGAATCATATAGGACGATTTCAAATCGAATCGAATTTCGATGCTTCGCGGGCGACTAGTTACCAGACCGGCTCTGCCACCTTCAATTTTATGGTAACAGCTGCTGTAACTTCGAAATGTGTAATGATCAAAAAAATTGCAGTGGTATTAGTGACACAAGTTGTTGGTGACTTAAAATTGTATATACGATATTAGTTAACTGACGCACTACATAACATATTAGGTCACTCACAAACTGTGTCGTGAAAATTTCTTAACGTCGGCTCTTCCAATATACTGAACTAGCAATTGGAATGAATATTAAGTGGCAGAACTATTACTTGTCTAACGGGAAGCGGCGATAATCTAATGGTTTCGCGCGCCGAAAACGCGCAGGGATGCTTTGGAGCAAGCCCCTTCGACCCTCTTTAACTGTTGTTGATTTTGTCCATGTCTAGGCGTGGTAAGGAAGGAGAGTGTCTGGGTACTCCGCGGCGTTTGTTTCTTCCCTTGCTTTTCTTTTTGGCTGGGCCTGCGAGTATGTGTCTTATATGCGTGTGCAAATTTTGATCTCTGATCTTCTGATCTTCAATTTCGTGGTCTGGCCATAGTTTCCAATATAGTCTTACTTTCCCTTTCAACGTATGTATCTTCCACAAATATTTTTAATTGACTAGTGGTCTCGATGAAGTCTAATTTTAATGTGCCAAACATTTCTAAAGCGGAATTGTCGAGTGCTTCAATGCAATCTGCTGTTGATTTGCTGTCCTGGATGTCGTCGGAGGTATCCTCCTCTGGGCTATGGCTTGAGTGGTTCAAGCGAATAGGAGGACTAGGTTGGGTTTGGTTGATTTCCGTTTCTTCCTCCGCCTCCTCCGTCTTCCTGCCCTCCGACCTCTTTGGTGAAGAGGTTGAAGTAGACATGGGCGTGCAGGGTGGTGACGATTCAATGTTGGTCTCCCTCACCTCTTCCTGTTCTCCGTCTCAGCTTTTCTCCTCTCTAGTCGTGTCTCCACGCGCCGGGCGTCCCTACGCTTAGTTGATGGACTTTTTCTTCCCTTTCTTCTCTTTTCAGGGCCTACTCCTTCGGATGAGGACCAGTGTGAGAGGGGCTCCTCTTACTAAAGGTGCTACCTCTCCCCGAAGTAGGTGGTGTGGTGGTGGTGGTATCCTCTTCTTCGTTCAATTCCAGTGTCAGGTGGAAGCTCTTACCTATCATCTGGAGAGTCCAGTTGATAGGACAAGAGCCGCCCAGAGCTGACAGAGCCTTCTGTAGTTTAATGTCCAGTTGGGCCGTCATGGCAGTTTGACGGCTTAGAAAGTGGTGACATGGAAAGTGACCAGGAAGCCAGGTGTTGTCGTCTCCTGTCATTTTAACAGATGAATGAAAAAGGTAGATCACTCTGGTTGATAACCGTATATAGATTTGAACCTACGATGTAAGATATAAAACTAAATTGTAAATTCCCCCCTAAATCCAATAAACTTCTTGTTTATATCGTAGTATATAATATTTAGGAGAATAGAGAGTTCCTGTTCTGGGGAACAAACTCTTGACTCATAACCAGAGGCGTTTAACTTGTTCAGCTCTTTCACTTCTGCTATTGCGAAAAGGCATTCACTGTCAAGATGATATGTCTTGGAATAGAGGGTAATGATAATAACTGATTTTCTCCCTGACTGTTGAACAGTCTTCAGATAGAAGGAAACTAAACCAAATGTCAGTCTTTATGTTTCTATTCCTAGATTGCACAAAAAGGTCGCTATTGCTAAAATTCTGGTAAAAGTTTGTAAGGAATTCGACACTTTTATAGCTTATTTATTTACCCAAATTTCGTCGAGTTTACGCACCGACAACCGTTGGTGAATGTGATGTCCCTTCACTCACAACGGTATACAATAATTACTTCGTGCTGTTACCAACTTTTTGTGTAGTTTGCACGCAGGTTGCCGTTGATTCCATGTGATGTCCCTTTACACACAACATTATACAGATATTATTTCATGCTTCAGTTATAGATATTCCAATTAATAAGTATTTTCTTACATTGAAAGCATTACGATATTCGGGTAATTAGTAGGAACTACGCGGCTTAATTATAAAACTACGGCTGTTGTGAGGCTTCTTTCATAATAGTAAGTCTCAATTGAAAAACATTTCGTACGTTAGTTCAGAGAAAATGAATATTTATGGTATTTTTAAATTCAATCTTACGGGCTATTTCAGTTTGTCGGAAAAGCGAACTGTTCAGGTTCACTTTTCTGACCAACTGAAATATTCCACTCAATTGAGTTTAAAAATGGGCGGTGGGCTATTTAAGGGCTGGACTGGTTCAGGCCATAACGGTGGCAGATTCATTTAAGAATTTGACTCGTGTCTGGTGAGCTTGGTACGCACTTCCACGCCCACTTTAGCCATACGTGGAGGACCTCTATATACGCCTGTATGCGAGGACGTTTATTAAAATGTATGACATATTTGAAACTCTATCATCTAATTAATTGTTGGAAAGTGCTCTCTGAGCCCTTCCCAATAAGTTATCAGATGTAGGTTTGATCTGCGCATACCAGAACGTACAGGTAATCATCATAAAATAGGTGACAATAGTCGCCTTCGGCAGCGTAAGTTTGTTTGTTTGTTTGTCTGTTGGTGGTTAACGTCACATATTTATGCACCATGGCTAATCGTGACACAACATGGAGATGAAGTCAAGTTTAGTCAATCGTTGATCAACATGTTGCCCATTTTAGAGGACTTTCACCCCAAGCATTGGTGACTGGGTCCTATTTTACTAGTAAAGCGGAACTGGTTTACCACAGTAAACAAGTGCTGCTTACTTCCCGGGGTTCCCACGGGGAGGCAGCGTAAGTGAATCTCGATTTTCGATCGGTACCTGTTGTAGTATAGACGTGTATTTGGCAAGCTCTCAGACCACCAGTCTAATTCGGTAAGGAATCCTATGTTGTTATGGGTTGTTTGTTTGCACGTGGAGTTTCAGACATACAGATATTCTTTCCTGCTACAGTTATAGATATTCCAACTCTAAATATTATCTCGTCTTAAAACATCAAGATATTAACATAATTGGTGGAACTACGCGGCGCAATCATAAAACTACAGCTGTGATGTGTCTTCATTCATAAGTATGTAGTTTACAAACATGTCTAACAGTATTGTAATATCGTTAAAGCTTCGGTCAGATCAATTCACGATTGAATTTATAGAGCTGAAACGGTTAACCGATTAACCCTTTACCCAACGCAGACGATTTCAAAATATATTATTTTAAATATCATTTTTTTATTTTTTTCAAAAAATGTCAACAAAACCATATCATGTGACCCCTCTTTGGAACGAGCTCGTTCCAAAGAGGGGTCACATGATATGGTTTCGTTGACATTTTTCGAAAAATAATATTTTTTCAGCTGCTGAATTTGCATATCACGCGGGCGGATGCGGGCGATTCGTTGGGTAAAGGGTTAATCGATTAATCAATGATCAACATCTTGATCGGTCCAGAAAGCAATTGATCGATTACCGTTACTTTTGAACTTCTGTATTATATGGGTTAACAAAGGAACAAACTTGCTCCAAAACAGACAAACATTGTCACACAGACTCACATCAATTATATGAGACAGAGTAAAGCATGCAAGTTACTTGCTGACATACTTGTTTACTTGCATGATCGTCATACTGTATCAGTAGCTGGAAATGGTCATTCTTAACCCTTTAATCCATTGCAGGTAGGAGACGATACTTGCAAAATAAATTCATGAATTACTGAAAATTTTCAATTTTTGTCTCAAAAACATAGCCTATGACCCCTCATTGGAACGAGCTCAGCGACAAAAATTGAAAACATAATAAATTTGAATGGAGATTTTTGTGTATAGGCCTAGTGGGTTTTGTTTGTTACGTTGGGTAAAGCCGTAAAGGGTTCCTGCAGTAAATCATAAACGGTATGGCAATTATTCAGATATCTATTTGGATAAGTGATTAACCGGTTAACCAAGGTTAATCCACATGATTAATCGGCCAAGAAAACCCCTTAAACGTTTCAACTCTAGATTGAAAAACATCGCTTGCGTTGATTCAAAGAAAATTAATGTTTATAGTGCTTTTACATTTAATCCTCTACAATATTTTAGTTGGTAGAAAAAGCGAAACGTACATGTAGGTTCGCTTTTCTGCAGTGCCGCATTATCCACGTAAAAAAAATTAGCATATGCTACGGGCCCCGCACATTGAAGGGCATGCACTGCGCTAAATACTTTCAAACTACCAACATGGGGTGGCCAACCACAAATTCTACGTTGGTAAAAATGGATTGCCCATTTCGTTATGCATTTCGTTATGCACTTTAAGCGCAAAACAAAAGTCCGTAAATCGTTTCTGAAAAAACAAAACACAGATGGAACGCTCCATAAGTGTATTTTGAAGGGTTTAAAATTTACAAACACGATTGAATATTTTGTGTGCTTAAAATTTCTCAACTGAAATGAGTTGCAATTGGCAAATAAACGGAAGGTTTTCAGAACACTGTTCATAGTTGGTTGCTGGGTGCGCGTTATCCACACGCGTTCATAGCCACAACATCCATATAAATTTGTCATTGTTCGCTTGTCATTGTTGAGACCGCTACACTTTAGGAGTTCATTAAATCCTTGGACCTTGGTGGTATATTCCATGTCAGTTCAATGACAACAATTGGAAGAGTCCACACTTATTATTTGGAGTTAGACCAATTAATATTTTCAACGTGCAGCCTTAGGGCTGCACGTTGAAAATATTGATTGTTCTACACCATACATTTACTTTATGGAACGGCCGGAAAAACGGCCTCTTGGGTTCAAAGGGTTAAGGTCTTTATAACATATGCTGCAGGCCCCGCACTAGCTTAATCCGACCCTGCTTTTCCGACCAAATGAAATATTCTAGACGATTGAGTCTAAAAGCATAAGCGCTGGACTCTTTTACCCTTTACCCAACGTAACGGCCAAAACCGGCCAGCGCTATTCTCAAAAATCGCCTATTAATTTTAATTATTTTTTCATTTTTTGTCTCAAAAACATAGGTTATGACCCCTCATTGGAACGAGCTCGTCGAGCTCGTTCCAATGAGGGGTCATAACCTATGTTTTTGAGACAAAAAATGAAAAAAAATAGTTATTCAAGAATTTTTATTGCAAGTGTCGTCTGCTTTTCATGTTAGGTAAAGGGTTAAGAGTTATATTGGTTCCAGGCAATAACAGGGCGTAATTCCTAACTGCATTTAATTGCTGGTTCGAGGGTTTGCGTATTATTATTATTTACGCTGATTTCAATTTTAGTTTCGGATGCCGCGCCCTTCGAATCGGAGTATTATTGTCGACTCTCGGCGAGTTCATCATTTAATACATTTAAAATAAGTACTTTTCCACTTAATTTATTTTTCAGTGCCGCTGTGTTGTTTGCATGAGCTCAAGAACAACAGTTGAAACGTTACCGTGTGGACACAGGGTGGTGTGCAGGAGATGTTTCATAAAAACTATACAAAATGCGGCGACAGAGAGGTGCCTACCATTACGATGTGTTGTTTGTAGAAGGAAGATTCTCAAATTGAAAAGGAGTGCTCTTTCTGTTCCACCCACACTGAGACCAGTTCCAAAGCCTTGACGCCAATTCCCAGTTGCCACAAGAATGTTGTCAGCTCTCCATTTCCCAATAGGCGTTACCCATATATTATTAGCTGTCGTAACTGCTTCCGTTCTGAAGTACAACTGACCAGGATCATGTTTTGCCTATCGGTGTTGACCGAGAGATAACCAATGGCGGATACAGAATGTGTGATGCTCTACCACCTCACCTTATTTGACTTGAGATTTCTGTGAACCGATTAACTCTCTGCACTCTGATGTCAAAATGGCAGTGTTTTCAGCAGCAAATATTTCCCATAATGCTGTTTGATATTTAACCAAATATATAAGATATAATTGGTTAAATTCATAGTTAAACGAGAGAAAAACAGAGTGATTGATGACAGTTCGGTTTCATTACCAGAGTGCTAGGGGTTAAACTAGTTACGCTAACTTGGCGTCTTCAGAAAGAAAACTGTCCGTCTCAAATGCCACTTGTGGCCAGAATGCTCTCTCTCTCTCTCTGTCTCTCTCTCTCTCTCTGACGGTAATATACATTGGTATGGATAATTGTTGACATGTGGTGGTATAACACGGTTGTATGAGCTACCAAAGGAAATGGCGTTTGTGCATTCCATGTAAAATAAAAAAAAACTAGTTGCGAGGTGTCGGCACGTGGAACATACTAACGTACAACTGCGGTGGGAAAATACTGCAGCTGTTATGGACACTGCGGAATATTTAAAAAAACAATCTTTTCCTGCTTTCTCATTCTAAATTCTTTGCACTCAAATACATGAAGACATAGCATCGGTGTTAACTCGATGGGAGTATCCATCATACCTTTAAAATTTTGTTCCGCCAGCCCCCTTTTAAACAATTCTGTATCCGCCAGCAAAGATAAGCCGTACTGAGGTACTCATTGCCCACCTCCTATTCGACGTGTTGACCCACGCTCAATGCCCAGCCTGCGTTATTCATAAAACTCACCGTTCAATGTTTTTTTTTTTTTTCATTTTGTTTTTTTTTTTAATGTTTTCCTCCAACATGCCTTTTGGGTCCTCACTGGAACGAGGTCGCCGAACTCGTTTCAATAAGGGGTCATAAGCTATGTTCTTGTGAAAAAGGACAAAAATATTTAGTTGTTCAAGAATTCGTTTGTGCAAGCGCAGTTGTCATGTAAATAGTAGCGGTCTGAGAAGCTCCGAAATTTGGTTCGATTCCAAATCGTCCCGGTGATTTGATTCGGATCGAGTCACGCTGATTCGAAAATTTTCGAATCGTCGAGATGCTCTCAAAATGGTATAAAGTATCTCCTCTTTAACTTTTCATCTATCATCAGATCGTCTGTACAGGACACTCGGTGATAGAAGAGTTCAAACAGGTTCCACTCCCCAACCTTCTTTAATTCCGATTTGAAATAGTCAGCCATGACTGCACAATTTTCATCATTGGAAGAAATTTACAGGATAGTTGGGAGCGCGGTGGCTCAGTGGTAGGCTGTTGGACTTCTATGCTAGAGGTCCAGAGTTCGATCCCCGCCCGGGACGACCCGCATTGTGTCCTTGTACAAGGCACTTTATCCCGGTTGCCTAAATGGAGGCACGGTGACGCCGTGTACTAAGGCGCACTGCACGTCGATGGTGCACGTCTTCAACCGCTGTAACCCTGCCTGAGCGGAGCTTGAACAGAGTTAGAATGTTGATGAGCTGACAGTTGCTCGCCGATACTCGGTGGTTCTCTCCGAGTACTCCGACTTCCTCCTCCCATAAAACTCTCACGGCCACGATTAGCCATTGTGCATAAGTATGTGACCTTAAACACCAATAAACAAATAATAAATAAATAAATGCATGATAGTTAGCTCTCCTTAATTTTCGATAGTTGTCAGTAAATTTGATAATAAGGGTATGGGAATATAAAAATTGAAATTTCGAAATATTAGAAAAGTTGTATCATCGATAAGCGCATCAGTTCACCAACGTCATGCATTTTGTTGTGTAGTAGTATATATATACAGAGGCTGACTTTTTACATTCTTTCACCCAATCAATTTCAACATTTGAATATTACAGTACGGCCGCCGTGGACTGGTCACTCTCCACGAGCGGGCAATATTTCCATAGATGCAATAATATTAGATTTCAATCACTAATTACAGGAATAATCATCAAAATTTTAATTAATGAAGCACCGGGTACAACCCGGTGCTTCATTAATTAAAATCTTGCTGATTACGATTTTTGTTACCTGGTAAACACATGCGTGGACATCGCTGCCCACGCGTGGAAAACGACCAGTGCACCATGACTGTACTGTATTCTCTGTTTAAACCCATTTAAAAATATAAAAAAACGGCGCTTTCACCATCTCATATTTTGATGTTCTGTATTTTTTTTCTGTTCATTATCCTGTCCATTAATAGGATATTCCAGGAGGTACCATTTTCTGATTTCTTTTTCCTTGGAAGAATAAAAACTTTCAAATCACTGTGAACTCGAATTCGATAAACAAAGAATCTATGTGGGCGGTTACTAGATTGCTTCAAATTAGCTTGTCATAAAAAGTCAAGTTTTCTTTTGTAACCTTTAATAAACGAAAACAACAGACAGCTCACACGGAAAGCTTCTGTTGTTTTCGTTTATTAAAAGTAACAAATGAAAACTTCGCTTTATTTTCTACTGATGTCATATGTGTTTTCTCAACGGTTACATGCTTCTTAACTGGACCTTCCTCACACATCTATAATTTCAAGGGAGATAATTTTATCGAAAGTAGTTTTTCATGCTGAGATAGGTCAGGGATGTGTTGTTTTTTTATTTTTCGAAATAGACGCGTTCCCGTTGCATACAACATATGAGTGCAGGCCTCGCCAATTCAGACGAACGATCGTTCTGTTGCCCTAGAGGTTACGCAAACAAAAATTGAGGTGAACGGACTATCGGTTGACCAAAAGGATCTGTCGGTCAACCAACTTTTTTACGATCGACATATTAGATGCCTGAACAGAAAGTAGTACACATACAAATATTAAATTTGTGCTTATTATTCAGCTGTAAGCATAGTCCAAACATGGCCTGAAAGTCTGTAATATAATTTTTTGGTTTGGTACGTCCTTGAAAGGACGTACCAAACCAAAAAATTATATCACAGACTTTCAGGCCATGTTTGGACTACTGTAAGCATAATTAGAAATATGTTATTACAGTTTATGGAAAATTGAAATGCACTGTGGCCTGATGTATGATGGGGCCACAGCCGAATAAATTCCGGACCTATTCACCACTATATGTAATGCTGACAATAGAAGAGGCACAACTCTTATATGCAATGCTGCCAACAGAAGAGGCACAACTCTATATTTCTAGTGATTGCGTATTTCTCCTTCGTTGATATATTTATTGTCGGAAGTCATCCCAGTCATGTTGTCAACAGAAGGGGCATAACTCTACATTTCCCTCACAAGCCCTCCCACCAGAACAGGCCTGGTGGGAGGGTTTGTGAGGGAAATGTAGAGTTAGGCCTATGGCCTTTGGGATATGCTAGTGATTTCTAGTGATTGCGTATTTGTGTTTCGTTGATTTTTTTTATCGTCTGAAGTCATCACATGTTGCCAACAGAAGGAGCATAACTCTACATCTCCCCCCCCCCCCCCCACCCCCAAACCTTCCCACCAGCGCAGGCCTACGGCTTTCGGGATATGCCTGTGGCATATCGTGTTTGGATTTTTGGTTAACCAACGGGTTAATGAAACAAATTTACTTAACCTTCAGAATAGGCTAATGAAAAACTAAATGGGTAACCTGTTAATGGGTTAATCAAAAATATGGAATTGTCAAGGCCTGTGAGTGTAGACTAACAATGTTTACAGCTGCAGGAAACTGCAATATCTATAACATAAAGAGCGAGGCGATTCAATTGCAGATTCGATTCCATTTTAAATTCTCTGCCCGATTCGATTCGATCCGAAATTTGATATTCGCAGGCCCCTGGTTAACGGCCCCTGGTTAACGGTTAATCATTTCAACGGGCATTATGCGAAAGGAGAACGTGCCAGCTGATAAGGTAATAAAACAACTTTGTAATGCTCACTCCTGTTAGGGGCGCTGCGAATCTCAAAATTTCGGGTCTAAACGAATACCGAATCTAAATCAGGTAGCGGATTTCGAATCAAATCGAATCTCACTCGCGGCTCTTCAAAGTTGTAAATATTTCACCTTCTTACAAACTTAAATATAATATTACGCGTCTCCACTCTAGTACTGAAATGGTTAACCGGATCAGGCCTGGCATTCTGAAAAATGCAGGAGGGCAAAAAATCGCTCTCCTCAATCAGCTTAGGAGAGCAATTAGCTTTACACAGCATTTTAAGTATCCAATTGAACGAACTCATTGAAACTGAAACCAACAGACTACATCAGTGATTTTATTAACTTTACTAAGGTAAAGCGAAATCTCTTAGACATCTAAATGTCTCACTCAACAACCGAGCACACACTTGACAAGACCTGTGTGTGTTCCCAGACCTGTTGTCCAAGAAAGTCATACGCCTACCACTATCACCTTCAACCCCCCAAGGGGGTTGAAGGTGGTAGTGGTAGGCGTATGACTTTCTTGGACAACAGGTCTGCTTGAATCTACAGTCACATCCTGGTGCAAGTGCTTCAAGTGACAGGATAGTAGTAATGGTAGTATATTATAGTGTCAATATTCCTTGAATAATTACCCCTCAAACTGTGATGTCAGTTGTTGAACTTGAAACTGACAGAAAAAAAATATTGCTGTGACCCATTTTGCTTCAAATGATTGCAACTGTGTTTGGGTATGGTTGCAGCCATTACCTTTTACCACTAAACCACTTTCAAAATGAAATTACGTGATGTTATGTGACTTCGAAGTTAAATTACATTTTTGCTTTACAACAAAAATTTAATGTGAGCATAATACATGTAATCTCAATCATCTCAGACCAAAATATTTAGGAGGGCAATTTTTCGCTCTCCTTAATTCTTTCAGGAGGGCAGTAAGGAGAGCTAAAAACTCGCTCTCCTGAAATTGCCAAGCCTGCCGGATAACCGGTTTGAAACCAGTTACCTACCTAACTGATTAGAAAAACTCTCAACCGGTTATCGGAAATATCGATAGTGATCGTCATTCCAGGGTTAAAACGTAGTATGCATCTCCCGCTTCTCCCCTGGTAAAATACACCTCGAAGCCGTGTTGTGGATATTGAGAAATAATCGACTTCGGCATTTAAGACTTCTTTAATGGTCGGCAATTTCGATAGTATGTATACAAACGAACGTTGTCGAGTTCTCGACAGCGTTCGTTTGTATACACACTACGGAATAGTTTCTGCGAATATTACTTTCCAATCCCTCTAGTTTTGATCCCATATTCGGTGAAATAATGGCCACGGATGACCAGATATTATCCGGTTATAGCGCTCGGTTAGTCGGTTGTGAAAATGAGCCAACCGTTTCCGCTCTACTCCACTCGCGTATTGTGATGCGACTATTTGGGCAAGACACTCAAAACAGCGGAATATTACAGAATGAAATCAAACAGGTCGCAAAGGTAGTGCCTCAACCAATGGACCTCCGGCTTAAATCCGGTGGCTAGCTGGCAAAGCATTTATCGTGCTCAGGGTATATGAAAAATTGACAGCCTTAAACGCGTAGAGTGACCTGCCAGTTGCGGACAATTTGTGACGGGGTTCGGGTTCTATCCGTAATTATTGGACTTTGCGAGGTATGTACATATGTGTATACATGCATCATGTGAAAAGGAGGTAGGTGTGCCTTATTGCGAAAACTAAGTAGGTGTGCCTTCATATGTATGCACCTATGTGCGCGCATATATGTATATATGAGTAAATGTATGTATATGTATGAAAATGCACGCATGTATATGTGTATGTACGTGTGCGTATGTGCACATATGCAATTAAATGTGCAATTCTATATCCTGAATCTTCAACCACCGGAATAAAGAAAACTTTCATTCGCATTCAACATTCGATGCTTTGTTTTATTTTCCTGGGGAGAACAGGTGGACAGCCAATCTGGTTATGTTATCTACATACGGTGTATCAATATTTTTGTTTCTTGTTATACATTATCCGTAAATTGTAAAAACGTTATTGATATATCGTAAAATAAAATATCTATCTATCAAGTAGATTCGGAAACGGAACCTCCTTTTCTTCAATCATCAGTTCGTCTCTTTTGAAGCCCTATAGTAGAAGAAGAGTTCAAGAGGAGATGTTTAATTTTAACAACACTTTGACGATTCGAACATTTCCGAAGCAGCGCGCCTCAAATCGAATTAAATCGAATCATCGGGGAATATTTCGAATTGAATTGAATTTCGAAACTTTGCCGGCGTCCTATCCCTACCACTTATTTTATATATGAGAGTCAGTTATTTCAAACTTCTAGAACGAATTCATATAGATTCGTTTAAGTTGCCTTGGACGAACTGTGCGGCAGAGAGGACAATGAAGCAGGTGGTCTTCTTTCCGCTTTGTCAGAATTGACCTGTTGTCTATTAGAAAGAATGAGAAAAACACGAGGAATTTTGGGACAATTATTTAAGGCTTAAGCGCCAAATAAGGTTGAACAATATTATTATTCTTGACTCATTTGTTCTGTTTAGTTTTCAGATTTATAGTTGACACAAAGTTTCGGCTAGTTAGGATGATTAGCTAAGGTCTAAGCATAAAAACTGATAGTTGTCATGAAATGATACCAAGTTATTGTTTTAGGGTCTGGTGTTTAACTCTATACCTAACAGGAAAAGCAGATGACATTTGAAAATAAAATTCTTGAAGCACTTATTTTTTTATATTTTTTGCGTCAAAAACACAGCTTATGGCGCCTCATTGGAACGATCTCGTTGAGCTCGTTCCAATGAGGTGTCAAAAGCTATGTTTTTGTGACAAAAAATGAAAAAGTAATAAAAATTGAATGATGAATTTTGTGAATAACGCTGGGCGGGTTTTCCCGTTATGTTGGGTAAAGGGTTAACAGGTTCGTTAAAGGATTTCAACCCAAGCTATACCGGACTTTTACCTAACCCCCATATTGGATCAGACGTCTTTCTAAAAAAAATCGCCATCTATAGCTTAGTATATTTTAAATGTTTGACCTTAACAACACGGCTTATCACCCTCAATGGAGCGAGCTCGCTCCTGTAGCGGTCATAGGGTCCAGGGACCGACCTGGGCATGCGCCAGTGCGTATTTGGTTCTGAAACACCAGGGCCTGGCTCTTAAATCTCAGAAATAGGCTTCTCAGTTGGCGCGTAACTTCTCAGATCATATTTTGATATTCTTTCGATGGATAATCGAGAGAGACACTCTTACATGTATTATATATATGATTATCATTTATCATTGTTGTAGAGTGCTTAAGTTAAAACTTCAAGTCTTAATTACCAAGCATTAATCTTCACTGTGGTTTCTGATCAAGTCTTGGCTGCCTAAATAGGCAGCCAAGGCTTGATCAGAAACCACAGTGAAGATTAATGTTTGATATAGTGTACTAAATGAAAATGATGAGAGCTATTACATACTTGCAGTGTGTGTTACAAACAGCAGTATGACTCCGTAAATTGAAATCTGGCGCATGAATTGAAAAATAGGCTCCGAGGCTAGAGCGTATTTTAAATAGTCCTGATCGGTCCCTGCCTAAGGTATGTTGTAAGGCAAAAAATGAAAATATTTAAATTATTTGAGAAGATTGCAAGTGTTTCTTATATACGTGTTAAATGAAAATTACATGAATATTATCACCATGGATGCGATAAGTATGGTTAACTACTTACAGAATCCGTTGTTCCGAACATGTTTATAAATGTATTATATCTTCGATTTCGAGTTGAACGGAATCTCGACTCGAATCAGGCAGAGGATTTCAAACCGATTGGAATTTCGAATCGCTTGTCACGACTCTGTAAGTTGCCCGTCCCAACTCAGGTGTTCTATTCGACGGCGACACGTCTATTTGGGCAAGTTCGACGGCGACACGTCTATTTGGAAAAGTTCGATGGCGATACGTCTATTTGGGCAAGTTCGACGGCGACACGTCTATTTGGGCACGTTTGACGGCGACACGCCTATTTGGGCAAGTTCGACGGAGACACGTCTATTTGGGCAAGTTCGACGGAGACACGCCTATTTAGTTAAGTTCGACGGCGACACATCTATTTGGGAAAGTTCGACGGCGACACGTCTATTCGGGCAAGTTCGACGGCGACACGTCTATTTGGGCAAGTTTGACGGCGACACGCCTATTTAGGCAATTTCGACGGAGACACGTCTATTTGGGCAACTTCGACGGAGACACGCCTATTTAGTCAAGTACGACGGCGACACGTCTATTTGGGAAAGTTCGACGGCGACACGTCGATTTGGGCAAGTTCGACGGCGAAACGTCTATTTGGGCAAATTCGATGGCGACACGTCTATTTGCGCAAGTTCGACAGCGATACGTCTATTTGGGCAAGTTCGACAGCGACACGTCTATTTGGGCAAGTTCGATGGCGACACGTCTATTAACTACTCTATTTGGGTAAGTTCGACGGCGACACGTCTAATTGGGCAAGTCAAACCATAACGGAATCAAAGTAGTTTCGGAAGTGAAACCTCCAGGACCTCCTCCTTCCCTCATTAGATCTCCTCTCCAGAAGACAAAATGATAGAAGAAGAGTTGAAGAGGTGACATTTGGAAGACTCATGAGAACGTCTCGATGATTCTAAAATGTCCATATCAGCGCGAATCGAATCGACTGAAACCATTGGGATGATTTCGAATCGAATCGAATTTCAAGGCATTTCAGGCCCCTAATATATTAATCTCCATTTGCAGTTCTCATTTCTTTACCGAATGACGGCGTGATCCTTTCGTCGATTGATACCTAGAAAAGTACTCGCCGTCCAAGAATCTTAGCTCGTACTACGCTATCATTTTTGATAGCCAGCCTGAAAGATTAACGCACACCTGTACAACGCTGATGTGTTAGTTGTTGGTTCTGCGGATAACATGCGCCTGCTTTGGAGAACATCATTTCGCCTGTAACTGGATGATGACCTTCCTCGATATTCCGCAAAACAGCATCATGAAAGAAAAATGCAATTGTTTAATAATTGACATATTTTAAAATAACGTCGTATTGTGCAGTAGGAAACGCAGTACTGCGTAAAAAAATCATTGTGTAGCGAAAACCAACTAGCGTTATATTTGCCCTAAGCGTTTTTAACTCACTTTCAGTAGTATGTCAGTTCTTGAACTTTTATCCAACGCACATGTCAAAATTTATTATTTTAATTTTTTTTTTTTTCAAATTTTTAAAACAATTCACGAAGACTATATCATGTGACCCCTCAATGGAACGCGCTCAACGAGCTCGTTCCAATAAAGGGTCACATGATATGGTTTTCCAGAATTTTTTTTTTTTCCATCCACTTAATTTGTAAATTACGCGAGTGGGTGTAGCCGGTTCGTTAGGTAAAAGTTTAAAAATACGTATTTATTTCACAATACGTTCTTATCACACAATGCGACCTCACAATACCACGGCTTGATTTTCACTGACCAGTCCATGGTGGAGAACTCTGCGTATCCTTATAGTCGAAAAATCAATCAGTTAATTGGTCACTTGAGCTCCGATCTGTTAAACATGGGTTTTTGGTTGTTTTTTTTTTTTAGCTTTTTGTACCTCTATTTGTTGAAATAAAGAGAAAATCCAACTGCTCGACAACTACTTCACTCATTTTCACGAGACAGGGTAGCACCGATACAGTCCTGATAATTCATCTTTGTTTCCTCGGCAAAAAAAATTCTCTGGAAAACTGGTGCTTCTACGCCAATTGCTGTGAAGACTGTTTGATTGTGTGAAAATCATTGGGGGCAGGGCATAGTCTCAATTGCTATGTATATATGTGTAGTATGCGGTGAAGTGAAATCTTTTAAGTAACTTTAACGTGTGAAAGTAGTTCGAGATACATGTGTATGTAATCACAATCAATGTGCAGAATCTTTAACTCAATTAGATCATGCCAATATCATGAACCATGTGAAGGCTGAGAAAAAATCTTGGAAGTAAGCAGGCGACTTGCTCAATATGTATGGTATGAGTGAAAATAAGATGTATCATAACCACAAACTAAGTATCTCACCGCTTCTATGTTGATAACACCAGAATCTGACATCAGTTTCTGGAAAGCTCTGTAAGAGCTTTCCAGAAACGGATGTCAGATTGTGGTGTGATCAGCATAGAAGAAGCAGAACACGTAGTTTCTAGTGGTTATGCTGCAACTTGTACTGTGAATTGTAAGATTAGCAATACAGCGTAGTGGTACCCACATGGTTTGGTTCCTTGTGTATAACGTGGAAGTTGTGCAATTTCTATCACCACAAGGCTTTCTAAGAAGCCATCCTCGACAGTATTTTTACTGTGGAGATTTTTCCATTCCTCAGCATTTTCCTCGGCACTGCTGATTGCTGGGGGTGAATTGCCAGGGCTGCCGATAAGTCTCGTTCCAGTACGAAGAGCAAATGTATGTTGAATGACCCTATAAGTGATTCAACAACAACACGCTAACAAACGTGAGGAGTGGATTACAACCAAGCCAGAAAATAAGCAGACTGTCATCTGCAAAATGAGGTCCCCAGAGGGTGAATTTAGTGATGCTACCCTGCACAACAGGGTAGCATCACTAAATTCACCCTCCGTGAACCTCAATTTGAATCAGGGTCTCAAAACTAAACAGAAAAGAGGTACCCAGAGGAAAAATTGGCCCACTGTATAGGATAGCATCATCAAATTCACTTTCTGGGGACCTCATTCTGCAAATGTCAGACAGCTTATTTTCTGGTCCGATTACAACTAAAACAAATAGTATGTGCGGTACCCACCTTCCCTCCCCCAGGCAATCGATTAATTTGACTGTCGATTTATTGGGGTCACCTTCAGCATATTCGGCTAGATCTTCCCTTCTACGGGTTTATGAGAATGTTATTATTTTAAAAACATCGCATCCCAACTGTGCAAAACGTCCCAACCTTCAGTCGAGGGGGGGGGGGGAGATTTTCTCCGTGCATCAAATCCACACCCCATCCTGCTTTGTCCAATTCCGTGATTTGAAGAGTTTCCTATCCATCTTCTGAAACTCTTCCAATCACAATTTAACATTTTTGTGCGCACATGAATCAATTAGTGCCGGCAATGCCTCTTGAAATAATGTGCAGGTTAACCGGGTGGTGGGGGATGTGCATTGTTTTCAATACACAAGGATGGGGTGGCTGAGTGGGTGGTTCGAGGCCGGGAAAAAATGAGTTTTGCAAATATTTTTTTTCCGCTCAAATGTCGTAATTCCTGTCGTTTATTCCCTTTCTATGCCATTATAAACTATTGATAGTCGATTTATCATCACATTCACGGAAAAAGGTTGGGGTCTGTGACATCTGAAGTATATGGAATCTCAGCTGCATGCTGCGTGTAATTGTTCACGGTTGCCTATCAGAGTATTTTGAACAGAGAAAGGAAATCCTTGAAAAGCTTTGAGGGCCACTCCAAACACAGAGTTACATCCCTTGGTCAGCAAAGCGCATTGCAGACTGATGCAGGTGGTATCGCCAAACTAAATTTTGAAATTAGAGTTAACCTCCTTGCACTCGGAAATAATGCAATCTCTAAAAATAAACAGCCTTGGGAAAATATATTGTTTCAATAAACGTTTGAAACATTCTATTGGCGTCTTGCATTATTGTTGAATATTCTTGATAAAAAAAGAGGGTGATTTGATGACTTTTGGACCTAAAAAATACGATTTACTTTTTGTGTGTTTTTGCAGGGAATTCCCTGAAAAATATGTGCACGTGACCGGTACTTCCCTTTGTGTCAGCTTTTCTCTCTTATTTGTTGCATGACCCCCTGTTTTCGGATCAGAAAAGGTTGACTGAAGGGCTTTTCTTGACAGAGATATTTGAATGCCAAAATTAAAGTGATGCGATCATATTTTTTTTCCGCCGGAATGTTATAATCGTCGCCTATGGGAAAATATTGAGTTCCGTGATACCAGGTACAACATGGAGGCCTTGGTCAGATCTGATATTATACTTAACATACCATGTGTTGTCATAACTGAAAATGAAACCCTTTCCCAATAATACCCAACGGAAATGTTTCCTGTATCTTACCATACAGTCTATTATGTTCAACCGTGATAGGCAACTTCATCGCAAACATTTTAATAATAATTTGTGTTACGCAACCTTTTATAACTGGATAAACTGTCGGGTGTTGTATGACTTGATTAAGGTCTTTCATGCTTAATCCTCAAGTCCCCACACATCCACAAATAGCCCTTTTTATATTGCTCTATAAACGTTATCCAAAGTGTATTCGTCCTTGATAACTCTACCGGTAGGCTACATTCAGGGGCGGCGGAGCCGGGGGTGGGGGGGGGGGGGGGCACAGGGGGAACGTGTCCACCTCCCCTCACTTTTTCACCAATTATAGGTACCCGAACGGCATTCCAGACATAACGTACACAACCCCTATGTTCACTGCACATCGCCTATACATACATGTATATGACCACATAGATTTTCCAGATTCAAAAACAGAAAGCTCCAAATGGAACGAAATATTTCAAAGGACGTTTTCAAAGTTACGATTAGACCTTTGAACCCGAGAGGCCGCTTTTCCGGGCCTTGAACATGATATTTTTTTAAATTCATTAGGTAGGATAGCTGGTACATAAATATGTGGGGACCAATCAATATTTTCAGCGTGCAGCCCTAAGGCTGCACGTTGAAAATATTAATTGGTCTACCCACAAATTGGTCTACCCACCCACGATACCACCAGGATTGTAAGAGGGTTAAGTAAAAACAAAACAAAATAAATTATAAAATACGCTGAGGTTAGTATCTTAAATAGGGTGGGTTCAAGGGTGAGGGGTAGCGAATATAAATTTATATATTTTGCATGAATACACCCCCCCCCCCCCCCGAAGAAAAAATACTTTCCACCCTACACTCTTGCGGTATACGGAAACGTGTGCCCCCTCCCCCCCCCCCCTCCCACACACACACACTTTTTGAGCTTCCGCCGCCTCTGGCTACATCTATCTTGACAAGTTGACAGTGCATTTATCTTCACAGTGTTTTTACATCATTGTTGGTTGCCTTTTCATGCAGCTTACAGTGATGTAGAAACATATGAAGCTGTGTACTTATATATGCAGTAGTTATAAACGTAACATTAATCTGAGAACTTAATGGTTAACTGGATTGCCGGAACGCTCATTGCACACATATAGAAAAATGTCTCACCCGCCGCCATCTTTAGGGCAGCGAACGTGTCTATAAATATACAATGCTCAACAAAAAAACAATTGTCGAGGGTTTTCAATTTTCTGACACATGACAATAGCGGATCGTTTTTAGAAGACTATACTTTAATGTCTGAGAAATATTAAAATTTGTTCCAATAATAGTAAAATCCTCGCCCTCTGATTGGACGAGAGCTCGCTTAGTGTATTATATGTTTCCGGCTCAAGTGGCAAAATTTATGTTACTGTCTAACGTCACCACGCGAAATATTTGAAAAGAGGATATCAAGGGTAGGAGATTCAAAGTGAATCCTGCCTTTAAAATCGTGTTTTCTTACGAGGCCATTGATCATTCTTAGAATGTACAATTACAACCCGCAATGATCCCTTGCAAATTGATTGCATGTTTTGAATGCATTTGATTTTATACGTCTTATTAACAAGTATTTGATTGTGTTAATACCTTTCCGCTCTTTCCCTACCAAATGAGCTGACCGGCAAAAACTTAAAGTAAAACTAAAACGCTCAACGACCTCACCATTCTCGAATGGGGTGATCGCTATTTCCCGATGAAATGTAAATAAAAAGATCGTCTGCTACACGTGTGAAATATCCTGAAACATGAAGCGGTTTGCAAGTCATTCAGTTGAAGAAATAACTGAAAAACGGGCGAACGTCATTCCCAAAAATACGAAAGAGGCCAATTCTGTAGCTGTAAGGGCTTTCCGAGAATATTTGGAAGAAAAAGGTCAAGAAAATGCTATTGAAAATTTTGACATTGTGAAAATCAAATTGAACGAGTTTCTTCTTGGCCATTTCTACGTGGGTGCTAGGACGAAAGGGGGAGAAAAGCACAAGGCCTCTGCATCTGAAAATATGCGACACGCCCTGAACAGGTATTTGAAAACCCCACCCTACTTGAAAAAATTTGACATTATAGCCAATCCTGAATTCGCGGAAGCCAATGAATGCTTCAAGAAAGCATTGGCAGAAATAAAAATGTGTGGCAAAGGTGAGATCGTTCAGATCAATGACAGTGATCTCACAAAAATGTATATTAATAGTATCAACTTGTCACCAAGTATCCCCTGCGGTCTATACAATCGTGTAGAAATGAATATCAGGTTGTATTTCTGTTGCCGGGCGAACGAAAATATGGGATGTATGAGTAATGACCAAGGACACTTTCTCCGTTTGTAAATATCCTGATGGAAGAAAATTCGTAGTGAAAACCCAGGACGAAATGTCCAAGAACCACCGACAAACTGGATTTCTCAGGACATATATGCCTGCTGGTTTTGTAGACAATGAATACTGCCCAGTGAAAATGATTCGCCACTTACCTGGAAAAGTTGAATCCTAACTCAATCCTCAAGATAGTTTCACTGACGGTGACGCGGATGAATGTTGGTACCAGAAGAAGCCAGATGGACGCGACTGCCCGAAAAAGTTCATGCCAACATTGAGTGACAAAATTAAACTTTCGACCGGCCACAAATCTGTGTGGTCGCTATCAGTGTATCAGAGAGTTTCTGACAGTGAGAAGATGACAATGGGTGACGCAATCGCCGGGTGTGTTTCAAGTGCACTGGTCCCAATCTCTCAAACTAGACCAACTGAACATGGTGATGCTAATGCTACGCGTCCATGGACAGCTTTAAAAGCATGCATTCCCTCACAGTAGCAGGATCCAGTGGAATTGTAATTCGTGGACGGTGTATCACTATCACTATCAGTTCAAGAATTATTCTCAGATTTCAATCTTTTCACGTCCAATAACATTACACAGCAGCGAGTAAATGTCCCAATGTTTAGCGAGTGCTCAATACAGAATACACAATGACAATATTATTACCATAAACAAGAAATGAACACGCCATATCTTCCGAATGATGTCTTGTTTTAAACTTTTCAGTTCAAGATTTGAACCGAGGTGGAGTAACCTCGACCTTCCTCTGAGTTATTGATTTTTTGTTGTTGTCCAGTGACGTCGTGGGGTACACGAAAGGTTTATTTACTAAATTTGTTATCGTTCGAGTCGCCTTTTTCATTCAAGTTGCCTTGTTCATTTCACGATGTTGATTGTTGCCATCTATTGCGTATTATTGGAACATATACGTCATTGTGATGAATTGACGGTAACATGGTCTGAGGTTTGCGGCTCGGAGTGTATGTTCTGCCTTGAAGCTTCGCGTCTCGGTTGAACATAAACTCCGCGCCGCAAACCTCAGACCATGTTGTTGCCGTCAATTCATCACAACAACTTACAATGTTGACGATGTGCTCATCTGCCGCAACACAAATTGAATATTTACATCACAGTTATTTTAGTTATTACTGACAAAAACTGCAGAGAATGTAATGTAAAAATTTCATGCCAGGTATACACAATGACTCTTGGTGAAGTGAAAGCTATCACGCAATGACTGCAGTCACACCATAACCGTTTTCACGTCATCATACGTCATGTATTTGGTGTTATTTATCGCGTTGATTGACTTGATGCCAGCTTGGTAGTAAAGGCAGATTAGGTTGCGACGTTTTTTCGTTTTTGAGACAAAAAAATGAAGATTTTTGAGAATAGCGCTGGCCGGTTTTGGGCATTGCGTTGGTCAAAGGGTTAAAACATCTCTGACTATCTATCTATCTATTCTATCTATCTATCTATCTATCTATCTATCTATCTATCAACCAGCCATATCCCTGACCATGCAATCCGCCTATCTAAATCATACAACCCCGCCCCCACTATCAGTCTTCCCTTTACCGAGAGTGCCTTTGTCTACATATCTCTGCAGATATGGTTAACGACCTACACAGATCTTCACACCTGGTATTCCCGTGCCGCAGTATGTTTTGCAATGATTAGTTAACAAGACGTAAACAAAACGACGTTCGACTTCTCAACTCCTTCTCGTACGAAGAGGCTTATGCACGAATCGGTTTGCAAAATACTTTCAAAACAACTGAAATCTCTTGTATAAATCGGGAGAGCGTAATCCAGTCTCTCAGTCCAGCTAGAACTTCAAGCTTTCATTATCTCCCTGGATATTTAATTCAATTGTCCTGGGGCGGGTCAGCACGCTAGTTTCTCATTTGTGGGCTTTGAAAGCTCGCAGTATGTTGCCTGGGTTTAACAACACTTTCAACGACCATGGTGATTGCGTGTCGAACATTTTTAAGGGTGGAGGAAACCGAAGTACCCGGAGAGAACTAACGAGCAGCGATGAGTAACTGTCCGACTCCCCAACTTACTTACCAAGCACAAGCAATGTTAGCAGCGGTTGAAGACACGTGTTCCATCGACGCGAAGTACGCTGTAGTACACAGAGCCAGTGCCCCCACATGGGCAATAATGGATTGTGTCTTGTTCACGGATACGACGCAGATTTAGTTTAGTTTAAACATATTTTATTTGCTACACTTAGAACAAATTGGATTGAGGGACAAGTGCTAAACACTTAGTTTAACCCCCCCCCCCCCCCTCCTTTCCTACATATTTGAAATACATAAACAACATGGCAAACAAAAAACATTTAATAACAAAGTAAAATTGTTGTTTTGCAAAAACAAAAATGGAAAGTGAGAGAAAGAGAGTCAAAGAAGAACAGGGAGAGAAAGAAAGAGAAGGAGAGGGGAAGCGGCAAAAGATGGATTACGATAACACATGATTAATCTACCTGCCTGACGCGAGGAGATACACTTTTCCACCACGGATAAGTTTCTAAAAGCAAGTTTTGAGATACTAAGTCTTGTCTTCAGACATAAAGGATTCATTGTGATGTAAGGTTGTGATGAGTTAGAAGTCTTTTTTAAGCAGTAGGTCGTGGTTTCCAAGAAAGAAGAAAGACATCCGTGGACAATAGTGATAATCGAAATTTGTACATTCTTCTTTGAGTGACTATTCAATCTAATGTATTTATACTTTAGTTTAGATCTAGGATAAAGAGTAACGTTGGGTGTCTCGAATATATTTTTGCACAGCTTTGAATATCTTTTTAATTTTCTTTATTTGACAACAGTGTTATTCCAAAAAGTAGTAGTCCAGTCAATCTGATACTTAACCCACAAGAAACTGCTATACAAAAGATTTCGTCTTTAAGCGAAGCATATTTGTCTAAAACATTCTAAAAATCCCCCAAAATCCCACAACGGGAAATTATGTTTTTGATGACTTATTTCTTCGTGAGAAAATAAAAATAGTCAAATTATACCCCAACCGCCAAGAAATTGCTAAACAAATGTTTGTATTGCTTTGGGACAGAAATTAGTATGCAAAATAACATCTCGGGAAAATGGTTAATTTGGGGTGAAAACATTTAAAAATACAATAAAATCAGCGAAAATTGTAATTTGCTCAATACGTATTAAAAGAGTTAAAACAACAATCATTTCCGTGGTACTTAGATCAAAATAATCGTGTACAATATTATACCTGAAATCCCAATTACTGAACACAAGAAAATGAGTAACTTTGAGGTGAAAATTGTGAAAAAGTAAATAAAATATTCGAAAATTTGAAATTCACCACAACTTGTTCAAACAGTTCCAAGCAGAAACACTGTCAGCGTATTACACAACCCTTTACCCAACGCAGACGATATCAAAATTTATTATTTCAAATATAATTTTTTAAAATTTTTCAAAAAATTTCAACAAAACCATATCATGTGACCCCTCATTGGAACGAGCTCAATGAGCTCGTTCCAATGAGGGGTCACACGATATGGTTTTGTTGAAATATTTTGAAAAATTAAATTTTTTCAACTGCTCAATTTGCATATTACGCGGGCGGATGTGGGCGATTCGTTAGATCAGTGGTAGCAAGAAAAATGTGATTTTGGGGGTGAAATGTTTTAGAAATGTCAAAAATAAATAATAAATATAAAACAATAACTGCTGCAATGTCAATGCAGATAATCTGAAGATCTGATAAATGGTTCTACCGCTATGCAAAATCAGATTTCCATATTATCTGCGTTAACATTACATCAGTTAATATTTTCCTGGCATTTCTCAAACACATTTGAACAGGTGAGTTTAGGGGGGGGGGGGGGGTGCAACTACACTTTGATGTTTCGCAACCTGTGGCACAGTTACAGCTTATCATCTCTAGCGAGGTCTTTGGTGCAGGTGGAAGGTCAGGGCTGAGTGGCACAAATTTTCCATCTGGAACTTTCCACCCCCTCTGACAAGTATCTGCACGTCTCCCGGACCAAATTTGCACTTAATGGTGTGTTTGTAAACTATAATAATACTTCAAAGCAGACTGTGCACGGGTAGGTTTTCTGGTTTAATGAAATATCAAGGTGATGACACTGTATCAACCAGTAGTCTATGTCAATAAGTATATGGAGATTTTCAGTTTCTTTCCCGCTCAGGGCTCAAACTAAGCGGTGTCGCGTCGCTTTTTTGCTATGCAAAACTTGCAAAAAGCTACACATTGTTCACTTATGTATAGCATTTTGCGATACAAGATAACCAACTGCAGCCTATTAGGCTGCAGTTGATTATCTTGTATCGCAAAATGTAAATGAAAATTTGCAAACAAATTTGAAAACTAGTTCACTGATGCTTTACTTTTGATTGTGGAACATTCCAGGCATAACTCAGATTAACTCTCCACCAAGCATCATTAGCGACATCATATGTAAGATGAATTCTATTGGTTTAAATTCTTCCTGTTTTACAACATTTTGCATAAAATGTCCATTAAACATAACTTCAAGCCCATCAAATTAAAAATCCCAACTTCCATTTTGAGAACTCTGTTAAACAACCAAGACGCCATTTGAAAATATCCAAGTCCATGCAACCCTTAAAGGCAGTTCAGTTAAAAAAAAACATAGTAAATGTTTCATGTGTTGCAGATCATTTGGAAATGCCCAGAAATGGATGGAAACTATTCTATCTACTTTGAAGAATTCAATACAAAACAGCATAACATAACTCTGGTATACAAAAATAGCTATGTAATTTTTACAAAATGCTATTCATTTTTTGGAAATGTGTAGCATTTTGCTACGCAAAGAAAAAAAGTTATTTTGAGCACTGATATTGCACAAAACATTCCTGGGGTATACCCTTTCTATTTTGTTCAAATGGAGCGGCTGTCTTCTTCGGGTTCTGGGCAATGATGCCAAAGTCTAAAAATCTTTAAAAGTCTTCTTCACATGAACCACCAGAGAGATTGCCTTGATATATGGTATGTAACACTATTTGGTATTGAAGAATAAAGTTTGTTCAAGAGAAGTTGGTAGATTAATATCGGGCTCTCTGCGGGCACATACCCATTTTGGGCTCCGCCCCAAATTTCTATTTCTAGAACCTATGGGCCGATTTGAACCAAATTTGGCATGTAGCATAAGTGGGTCTATAGTAGGGCTGTCACGATCAATCCATTAATCGATTGTTGATCGGTCACGGCGAAATCGATTTGTATTTTTCGTTGTCGAATAATCGGTAAATTGTATCCCGTTTTAGATGTTTAATAATTAAAAGAAAATTTGATGAAAAAACTATTGTTTCTAAAGGTATTGACTTAAGAACATCGATGTTAAACCCCAAGAAGCCCTTGGAAGCATTTGTCTTCCAGGTACATTCATCAAAGCTTTGATGTTCTGAATCTTTGAACCGTCAGTGTAATAATCAAGACCGGTCGGCAGTTGCGAAGATCGCAACTGCCGACCGGTCTTGATTATTACACTGACGGTTCAAAAGTTCAGAACATCAAAACTTTGAATGTACCTAAAAGTTGATCGTCTTCGTTGTTTACTTGAGGTAGGTCGGCTGACTTGAACTTCATTTTTATCGACTTCAAAGAGAGGGAGAGGGGTGGGGTCATCTAGGTACGATTAATCGATTATTATCGATTTTTTGCGACGATTAATCGATTCCTAAATTTAAAAATCGTGACAGCCCTAGTCTATAGTACTTGATTGATGCCCGAAAAAAAAATTCGTTGCCCCGTGGACTGTTATTTGGTATGAAGCAACCTTTTGATCGGTAGAATGGAATAAAAAAAAATGGCCATCGATTGTGGCAGGATGTTCTGCAGGGGCGTTTTGAAAAAATGCTGAGTCAGCATATTTGCAAAAATTGAAAAAAGTTTTTCTTCAGAACCGATGATAAGAATCTTTTGATATTTGGTATACAGCATCCATAGGTTAAATACATGTCTGTTCAAATCGACCCCTCGGTTCATATTTGGGCTCAACAGAGGGGCCCAAATAATTAACTTAGGGCGCTATGGGGAATATGCTTAAAAAAATCTTCTTCTTCAGATCAAACAGTCAGATTCTTTTTATACTTGGTATACAACATCTCTGCAGGGTCAGATTGAAGTTTGTTCAAATTGAGTATCCGGGTTAATATTTAGGCTTCCTATGGAAGCCCGAATATTAACTTGGTGCAATATGGGGAATAATCTTTAAAAATCATCTTATTCAGATCCAACAGTCAGATTCTTTTGATATTTGGTGTGCAGAATCTCTGGGGGCGGGGGGGGGGGGGGGGGGGGAATTCAAGTTTGGTAAAATGGGATCACTGGATGAATATTTGGGCTCTTTATTGGAGCTCAAATTTTAACTTGGTGCAATAAGAGAAAGTTTCTTTAAAAATCTTCTTTTTCAGACCCACTAGTGAGAATCCTTTCATATTTGGTATGTGACATCTCTAGAGGAGTAAGATTAGAATTTGTTCAATCCGACTCCCTGGGTTAATATTTGGGCTTCCTATGGAAGCCTGATTATTAACTTGGTGGAACATGGGGGATATTCTTTATAAATCTTCTTCTTCAGATCCACCAGTCAGATTCTTTTGATATTTGGTATGCAGCAACTTTTGGGGGGTTAGATTCAAGTTTGTTCAAATGGAATCCCTGGATGAATATTTGGGCTCTTTATTGGAACCCATTTTTAACTTAGTGCAATATGAGAAAATTTCTTTAAAAATCTTCTTTTTCAGACCTGCTATTAAGAATCCTTTCATATTTGGAATGTGACATCTCAAGAGGTGTAAGATTCGAATTTGTTCAAATGGAGTCCCTGGGTTAATATGTGGGCTTCCGGTGGGAGCCTGAATATGAACTTCGTGCAATATGGGTAATAATCTTTAAAAATATCCTTCTTCAGATCCATGAGTCAGATTCTCCTGATATTTGGTATGCACCATCTCTAGGGAGGTTAGATTCAAGTTTGTTCAAATGGAATCCCTGGATGAATATTTGGGTTCTTTATTGGAGCCCAAAATTTAAATTAGTGCAATATGAGAAAATTTCTTTAAAAATCTTCGTTTCCAGACCCACAAGTGAGAATCCTTTCATACTTAGTATGTGACATCTCTAGAGGTGTAAGGTTCAAATTTGTTGAAATCGATATCCTGGGTTAATATTTGGGTTCCCCAGGGCAGTCCAAATATTTACTTAGTGCAATATGGGGAATTATCGTTTAAAATCATCTCCTTCAGATCCAGCAGTCAGATTCTTTTGATATTTGGTGTACAATACCTCTGGGAGGGTTAGATTGAAGGTTGTTCAAATCAGATCCCTGGGTTAATATTTGGGCTTTTTATTGAAGCCCACATTTAACTTAGAGCAATATGAGAACATTTCTTGAAAATTCTTCTTCTTCAGATCCTTCAGTGAGAATCCTTTCATATTTGGCATGTAACGTCTCTAGGGGTGTCAAATTCAAGTTGTTCAAATCGATTCGCTGGTTTTTTCTTGTTTTTTTTTTTAATTTTTGGGGCGCTAGAGAGAACCACAGTAGTTTAAAACAAAACAAAAATTTCGTTCGGTTGTTGTTTTTGAATACTTCACAGAACAGAGCTTGCTAGGAAGCTTTCCTAGGACGAGCAAAAATGAATGACCAAACAAATTGCCTTTGGTTGTGTCATAGCAAATAAAAAAAAATTGCTCTGGCTGCTGATCACATGCTGATACACTCATCTGTTTTGACAATTTGAGCCAGGTGAGCATTTTAGGCTCACTTGAGCCTCTGTTTTTTTATATCAGTTAGACCACTTCTGATTTCACGTATGTGTAGTTTAGACAATTGCGTATATTGCTGGCTAAGGAGCTGAGCCTGTTGGTCAACTTATTCGAAGCATGAAATTAGTATAAACTGCCTTTTTCAGATTTTCTTGACGAGCTGTCGGTACCCCTTAGCTGCGCTTGTTGATAGAAAGAAAAGTTAGCCATTTCGTAGTTGCAGGCAACTGTGCGTACGTATCTTGAATGCTCACGTAGTATGACGCGGGCTGGTGGTGGGCTTATCCAAGGTCAGAGGTTCAATCAGATCCATTGGCCCGCTTGTGCTCCTCCCCTCCCCCACCCCCCCCCACCCCCAAAAGGGATATAAATCCTAACAAGTCCAGTCATGACACGACTTGCTGTATGCCAAAGCCATTAACATTTTTCTGTCAAAACTACAGATTGGATTCTTCAGTGCAACTGATTATGTGATCACATATATCAAACTAAAGTTTTTTTTAACCCTTTAACCTAATATGACCAGAAAACGACATTTGCATAAAAGCGTTCACGAATAACTAGATATTTTCTTTTTGACTCAAATCTATAAGCTATTACTCTTCACAAGAACAACAATTAATCTCGTTCTCGTGAAGGGCTATAAAATGTGGAAAAAGGGGAAAATATTAAAATTTTGTATGGAGATTTGTTTGTGAATAGAGCACGCAGGAAATTGCTGTTGCCTTAGGCAAATGGTTAACGGCGAAGTTAGAGGAAGATTGAAATGAAGTCTATAGTTAAAACTAGAGGGGGTTACATCACGCCCTTTCACGAAGAGCATTGATCTCTTCATGATATTGCGCATTTATGTTGAGAACGTCACGCCTTTGATACACATCAGTGAAACGCAAGGGAATCGAGCCGTTTTTTCCTTTTCCTTTGGCACTCAACACTATCTGTCATACCTCTCGTCATATCACCGAAGTTTAGCAACCTTGCGCCCACTTAGTCCTTGGATGGGTGACCGTCTGAGCGATGTATTCGGACTCCCGCGCTGTGTCCTTGGGCAAGGCACTTAATCCCGATTGTCCACACGGGGGCACGATGACATCGTGTACTAAGGCGTACTGCACGTCGATGGTGCGTATGTCTTCAACCAATCTAACCCTTCCTGTGCTGCAGTGCGGAGGTACGATGTTGGGGAGCTGGCAGCTGCTCGTCGTTGCTCGGTTGTTCTCTCCGGGTACTCCGGCTTCCTCCACCCGTAAAACTGTCACCGACACGATATGACCTTGACTGTTAAAGTGTCGTTAAACCCTAATAAATAAATGAATAAATCTGTCATACCTGACAGCAAATTTTCTGTTGGTGATCCCAAATGAAAAGCTTTCTTTAGTGTGGTGGTTGATGCCAGAGACGACTGTCGACCAGATCTGACTTAACCCTTTGAACACGAGAGACTGCTTTTCCGTCCCAGGCACATGATACGCCATAAATTCATGAAGGACGATGGCTGCTAAGCGATTGTGTGGCGAAGACCAATCAATATTTTAAATGTGCAGCCCCAAGGCTGCACGTTGAAAATATTGATTGGTTTACCCCCAAATAATGAATATGGACTCTTCTAATTGCTGAAGTTGAACTGACACGGGGGATACCACCAGTGTTCAAAGGATTAAGATTCTGTTTGTGCCCAAAAAGTGAGAAAATGCCTTTCAGATATCGAGTATTTATTTATCGAGCTAGACAGTAATATCAATATGATAATAATATTTTTTCCAGATTATCTCCACACTAAAATCAGTTGACTTAAAAATCAATCCAAATCAACTGGGTTGGGTGAATATGAACACGACTGGGTTCATCTTCACTCAATCCAGTTGCTTTGGGTTGAATTTTAACCCAACTGATTGGAAGCGCGGTGGCTCAGTAGGTCAGAGATGCAGGCTGCAAGCCGAGAGGTCCTCGATTCGAATACCTCCTCCGGTAATCGCGTTGTGTCCTTGGGCAAGACACATCATCCCAACTGCCCACGTGGGGGCACGGTGGCGTTGTGTACTAAGGTGTACTGCACATAAATGATGCACTTGTCTTCGACCAATGCTAACCCTGCCTGTGTGGAATTAGTTTGTTGGGGAGTTTGACAGTTGCTCGCCGTTGCTCGGTGATTCTCTCCGGATACTCCGGCTCCCTCCATCCGTAAAACTGTCTGACACGAGGTGACCCTGGCTGTCGAAAGTGTCGTTAAACCCCAATAAATAAATATATAACCCAACTGATTTTTTGATGCAAATACGCGACATTGTTTGAGAAAGTCTCCAGTTGGTTACTAGTCAACTTGAAATTTGCTGTTTATAGCGCTTGTGATTTGCTCATCCTTGTGATAATAATAATAATAATAATAATCATTATAATAATAATAATAATAATAATAATAATAATAATAATAATAATAATAAACTTTGGCTGGCCGCTGATATGTCACAGTTCTCAGATGAGAAGTCCTTAATTAGTCCTGTTCTCCTAAATGCTTCCTTATCCCTACGCCTCTCTCCTTCCATCGATCTGAGACGAACTGCCTGATGATATCCCGTACTACATTCTTCCCAATCTCTCCGATGAGGATACTAATTCTCTCCTTTGTGTCACCCCAACCACGTATTCTTCATTCTCCCACCCCACTTCCCCATCATAGTCCCTGTATTTTGTATTTTGTGCTACCAGCAGTCAATTACTTCGCTTCACGGTGAGAAGTGTAGTCAAGATTAGTCATTGTGCTTTTCTAGAAAAATGTGACCTTAAACACCAAATAAATAAATAAATAAAGACAATTTTTCAACAAGTTTGTTAAAAGTGATGCGTTTTGAAAGGTTCACCTTCCAACAGCGAAAGAATAATCTCAGTGTTTCCATCTTAACAAGAATATCTGGTCCACATGCTTCCCCTCTGGGAGGTGTAACAACTGAAAGGTGCCGCCGACTCGCCAAACAACGTGCATGTTGCCATCATCCTTTACCAAATATAACGTCCATATACTGCCAACGCTTTTCACAGATGCCGCCATTCACAATTTATTGACTTTGTTAACTCTTTGCAACATAGCTTATACCCTCTCATTGGAACGATCCCATCGAGCTCTTTCCAATGAGGGGTAGTAGTAGTGTTCGCATGTTTGAGGGATAGTTTGCCGGACCTCGGTGCCGGACCTCGGAAGTGACGTCATGTCACGTGACCTGGTGGCGCCATGTTGTGTTGTCCTGGTAACCCGCGTGAGCGGCCATCTTGTGACGTCATCCCCATAGTGATATGTGGTGTGAGTGCGCATGCGCAGCGCGTGTTGTTAGGGTGATACGTGTTTCCGTCGTCCATTTTGTTTACTGGAGGCCGCTATCTTGGTTTCTATGGTAGCACGTGATTGCTATGTTACCTAAGGCCTAAGTAGGACGGGGTATGTTCGGAGGGTATGTTCGATTGAATCGGAGTATTTTCTGGAACGACTTTACTGGATAATTACCACAAACAACCCGACAACTTGTATTATTTCGAATTCTTTCAGAATTCTCTGCTTCTATCTATATATGCAATAGTCTACATCTACCTAGGCATGTTCCTTTATTCTAGAGTATACTCCAGTAGCGTAGAAGAGCCTATTAATTAGAACAGCTTTACTTATTACTACTATATTTAGCAATCTCTGGTCTATTCTTGTTAGTTCTGACCCTATTCCAAGTACTCTTGTTGTTTTATTTATCTAGATCATTTATATAAATTATAATTAACCAATTAGATTGCTTGATTTCCGATAACCTGTATGCAGGGTTATCTCCCTTCTGTATAATAAAAACCTATATCCAATGGCCATATCCCATGGAATCCCATTTTTTGCAAAACGCCTGTGGCTATGGAATCCATTTTTTGTCGTATGAGGCCATGAGGGCTATGTAAAAGCCCTCAATGAGTCCTCATTTATTATCCCTCATACCCTCATTGAATTTTGAGGTTATGAGGACCTCGAAAAATCCCTCAATAAGGTATAATTTACTACGACTCTTGTCCTCATTTCAGTATTTAACAGGTATATCTTATGGAATCCCATTTTGGAAAACGCCTGTGTCTGTGGAATCCATTTTTGTCGTATGAGGCCATGAGGGCTATGTAAAAGCCCTCAATGAGTCCTCATTTACTATCCCTCATAGCCTCATTGAATTTTGAGGTTATGAGGACCATTAAAAATCCCTCAATGAGGCATAATTTACTACGACTCTTAGCCTCATCTCGGTATTTGAGGATACCCATGGCCTGGTATTGTATTATTCGAAGATACCTATCGAGGATACCTTTTATAGGATACTTATCTGAGGATACTATATAGGCTGTACATATCCCTATAGGTCTCTTGCTGGTCCTTAGTACTATTAATCCACCTGATGCTTTATGCTATCCTATGACTGGTATAGGTAGTATGCAATGCTAGGCATAGGGGTATTGTGGGTAGGGGTACTGCCTGCCTCAATGAGGGATTTTTTAATACGACTCTTATCCTCATTTCAGAAAAAAAGGGGTGCCGAAGGCCATATGTTTTTCAAAAAAAGGGGTGCCGAAATTGGGGTGCCTGTGAATATGGCCATTGATATAGGTTTTTATTATACAGAAGGGAGATAACCCTGCATACAGGTTATCGGAAATCCAGCAATCTAATGCAATCTAATTGGTTAATTATAATTTATATAAATGATCTAGATAAATGAAACAACAAGAGTACTCGGAATAAGGTAGGAACTACTGGTATTACGTACCACCTTACCGGTAACAGGATGATACAAAGCATTTGGTAGGTTAATACTATGAACGGTTAGGATGGGACCTATAGGGGAATATACCAACCATACTCTGCTGCCGTTCTGTATTACCAGGCATTGACCCCCATCCCAGAATACCGCTCAATAATATGAAGCATCTGGTGGATCAGTAGTACCAAGAGCCAGCAAAAGGCCTACAGGGATATGTATGCCTATGCTATTCTACGGTTCTAAACTACCAAGCATTACCCCCACCCCCACAAAATCACTAGGTCTACCATAACGTACTACATATACCAGCCATATAATAAAACAAAGCAATCGGTTGGTTAATAATACCAAGCACTAACAGGGGCCTATAGGTGTATATACCGCCATACTATGGTACCGTTCTAAACTACCAGGCAGTACCCCTACCCACAATACCCATATGCCTAGCATTGCATACTACCTATACCAGTCATACGATAGCATAAAGCATCAGGTGGATTAATAGTACTAAGGACCAGCAAGAGACCTATAGGGATATGTACAGCCTATATAGTATCCTCAGATAAGTATCCTATAAAAGGTATCCTCGATAGGTATCTTCGAATAATACAATACCAGGCCATGGGTATCCTCAAATACCGAGATGAGGCTAAGAGTCGTAGTAAATTATGCCTCATTGGGGGATTTTTAATGGTCCTCATAACCTCAAAATTCAATGAGGCTATAAGGGATAGTAAATGAGGACTCATTGGGGGCTTTTACATAGCCCTCATGGCCTCATACGACAAAAAGGGATTCCACAGTCACAGGCGTTTTCCAAAATGGGATTCCATAAGATATACCTGTTAAATACTGAAATGAGGATAAGAGTCGTAGTAAATTATACCTCATTGAGGGATTTTTCAAGGTCCTCATAACCTCAAAATTCAATGAGGGTATGAGGGATAATAAATGGCCTCATACGACAAAAGAGGGATTCCATAGCCACAGGCGTTTTGCAAAAAATGGGATTCCATGGTATATGGCCATTGGATATAGGTTTTTATTGTACAGAAGGGAGATAACCCTGCATACAGGTTATCGGAAATCAAGCAATCTAATTGGTTAATTATAATTTATATAAATGATCTAGATAAATGAAACAACAAGAGTACTTGGAATAGGGTCAGAACTAACAAGAATAGACCAGAAATTGCTAAATATAGTAATAATAAGGAAAGCTGTTCCAATTAATAGGCTCTTCTACGCTACTGGAGTATACTCTGGAATAAAGGAACATGCCTAGGTAGATGTAGACTATTGCATATATAGATAGAAGCAGAGAATTCTGAAAGAATTCGAAATAATACAAGTTGTCGGGTTGTTTGTGGTAATTATCCAGTAAAGTCGTTTCAGAAAATACTCCGATTCAATCGAACATACCCTCAGAACATACCCCTGTCCTATTGTAGGCCTTAGGTAACAGCAATCACGTGCTACCATAGAAACCAAGATGGCGGCCTCCAGTAAACAAAATGGACGACGGAAACACGTATCACCCTAACAACACGCGCTGCGCATGCGCACTCACACCACGTATCACTATGGGGATGACGTCAAAAGATGGTCGCTCACGCGGGTTACCAGGACAACACAACATGGCGCCACCAGGTCACGTGACATGACGTCACTTCCGAGGTCCGGCACCGAGGTCCGGCAAACTATCCCTCAAACATACGAACACTACTACTAGGGGTCATAAGCTATGCTTTTTGGTCAAACCGGTTGTGTTTTCGATATTCAAGAATTGTTTGGCAAGTGTTGTCAGTTGGCCTTGCGAAATAAATGGTTTGCAATCATCTACCTAATAAGTGATGTTTGAAACTGAATGGTGGGCGCTGTAAAGGTTCTTTTCACAAAATGACGGGAGCACAGTGCTCATTTGTTAACGGAAGGGCGTAGGTACGAACTGACCTGCATCATCTGCTTTGTATCATTATGTAAGACTGTTATCCGTATTCGGACTAAGTGGAAGCACGGTGTCACAGTGTGCTAAGGTATTCTGCTCGCCGATGGAGCACATGCCTTAAACTGTTGCTGACCCGGGGCTAATAAGTTGGATAATCCGAAAATTACTCACCGCTACTCTGTGGGTCTCTTCGGATACTCTGGGTTTCTCCACCTGAAAACCTGTCTGACATGATATGCCTTTGAATATGGAAAGTGCCGTTAAACTCCAATAAGTAAATAAATATACTTAAAATGACAACACATATTTGGTGACGTAATCCAACCCATTTGCCATGGCAACAGTGGTGTACTGTGGCATTAACATGTAGAGTGCTAAATTATTTTTGGTCAGAATTTGATTACAGGTCTTTGCCTTGTTACAATTTATTGGAGAGTGCCTGAGGGGCATTCTCCAATAAACTGTAACAAGGAAAATCCTTGCAGACTAAATAAGTTCACTTCAAAGATAATGTGAAGCATGTTCATTGAACATGCAGCCTTTTATTTGGGGTTGCCGTGGTTAGGATTAAAGCACAAATATTGACTTCCAGCACTCTGCCAGTTAACTATGGCATTGTCGATTACTGTGTCCCATTTAGAGGGCTGATAGTACACTCCAAATTTGTTGAATCTGGCACGATGGTGGCTGTAATCAAACTAGTCCGAATTTCAATGAAAATACTCAATTATAGAAAAGAAATTTCTTTTCACTTTGCATTCCGTTTCGAGAAATTTCACTCCTATTCTAATCAATAATTTTCTGAAGACGAGAGGTGGAACCTGTACACAGAAAGACAAAAAACAAAGACAAAAGAGCCGGGGAGTAAGTGCTTCTTACACCATGGCTGGTTACCAGCCACGAAAAGACAAATGTGCCAGGGTGTGAGTGCTTCATAGTATCTGTGAAATGAAATTATTTGGTCCGTATTCATTTGCTTTGTTATAATTTATGGGGGTGCATTTTGTGAAAGGACGAAAAGGGCTGAAACACTTTTTATTACTTTCGAAAGTGTGATTTACTGGGATTTCCGGGTTTGATTATAAACGATAACTTCACAAGTGAATTATGCAATCAACAATTGTGGCATGTATCCGTGCGCACAAACGAAGACGCTTTGCCGTGGGTGTAATGGGGACTTCGTTGTTTTTTGTTTTTTTTTAATCCTTTACCTAATATGAAAAGCAGACGACACTCGCAAAAAAAAATCTTGAATAGTTATTATTTTCATTTTTTGTCTCCAAAAATTAGGTTATGACCCCTCATTACAACGAGCTCTACGAGCTCGTTCCATGAGGGGTCATAACCTATGTTTTAGAGACAAAAAATGAAAAAATAATGAAAATTAATTGGCGATTTTTAAGAACATCGTTGACCGTTACGTTAGGTAAAGGGTTAAATAATATAATTATCGTTAATAATGAAAAGTTATAAATGGAGTAATCGCTTGAATGGACTGGTTACGCGAAATAATTCATTCGTGGCGAGGTCACTCGTGCGCATTCGCGCACTCGTGTTTGTACAACATCCCTCACCTCTCATGAATTATTTCACGTAACCAGTCCAGTCAAGCTATTGCTCTCTTTGTAAAACACGGTATGAGGCATTGACCAAATGTACTGTTGTTGAGTCCCAATGTCATTCAAACTTGATGCAATTTAATAAACGAGCAAAGGGAACTAACCATTAGAAAAAAGGCTACCGCACGTTTGAGAAATCGAGCTCAGCAATATTGCTCGCGCGGCAGATTGCTTGCGAGCCGAGTATCGCGCAGACCTGAACAATTAGCTCAGTACTAGATGATCTTTCTTGGATTCCACCCCATTTTGATTTTACTTTCGTTTCTTTAAAACTCTTTCATCGAAATGGTGGATAATTTATGCACACATACTTGAAATAGAAATATAATTTATAAGCGTTTAAGCGTGCGTGTTTGTTTGGGAATGATTTGACCGACACCAGGGGAGACTGGTTTGGAAGCTTGAGATAAACGCCTTTTATGTAGGCCCACGTGTTATCGTGACAGATGCGGCCATTTCGCTCTTTTATCTATTTTTGAAATCGGCAGATCTAACGTTTTATAGATACTCATATCTCTGTCGAATGTCTATAATATTGTCCTCGCGTGTGTGTTCATCGACTATTGAGAAGCTGCAACTTTTGTACCTCTCCCATTATTTGGATGCGAAATTTGATTGGACTAATTCGCAGGACTTTGTCACAAACACAAATCAGAGCAAAGCTGGGCATTGATTAATACGTTCGTGGGTTGTGCACATTATGCACGGCACCTTGCACGTTTTTGTAGTGTTTTTATTAAAACTGAAATAAGTATATTTGGACCATAGTATGTCTCACAATGCGCCAATCTAATTCAAATCTGGGTGCGAATAACGTTATCTCCGTCTACTGTCTAGTATTAAAGCAAAAATTTAACACCAAGGGGTGAAATGGCTTTGGCATAAAATCACTCGAAATCTCTCAAAACCCAATTTAAAAGCAAAAGGGGAAAAATCAACAACTGAACGCCCTCAGTACTGCCCCCGGTGCATTTTTTCTCCCCTTTGCTATTGTTGCATCAAATCACTCAAAACTTATTCTACAGAAAAAATCGCCCAAATTAATGGGGAGTTCATCCCCACTCCCAACCTCTTCCAGAATTTTTTTTTTTCTGCACAACTCCCAACCTCTTCCAGATTTTTTTTTTCTGCACAACTGCTCGAAATGCTTTACAACGCATTTTAACAAAGAAAAGAACTTTGGCCCATGGACCCCATATACACACAAAAACCACATCACCACACCCACCCACCCGAGGGTATTTCTTTTTAGCATGATTTGCATTCTCTGTGAGTAATGTTGTATGCCAAATTTGGATCTGCTTTGTCATTCATGGCTGGAGTAAACATCCGGAATCATGGAAATTCTAGTCAATAAAGGGCAATAACTCCCCAACGATGCGCCGGAGCAACGTTCAATTTGAACTTGCTCTGCATTTCTCTTGACAAGGGTGTTTACGGAATATGGCTGTGATGTATCAAGTTTATCTTTAATGAACATCTGGAAACCTGATATCATGAAAATTCCAAGAAAATACAGGAAAATACGTCCACTATAAAATGTCGCACAAACATTAAAAACTGAACTTGATCTGCCTTTCACTCCAGAAAGGTTGTGCGGTAAAAATCGATTAGCTATGTCATAAGTATCTGGAGTTATCATGCTAAAACCATAAATGATGACCCAAAATCATAGAAATTCTATGACAATAAAGGGTAATAACTCCACAACAGAATGTCGCAAAGACGTCAAAATCGCGTCTGAGCTGTCTTTCACTTTAGTGTGCATGGTCTTCAAGTGATATGTTGCCTAACGGGTTAATTGGAACAAGCTTTATCCGATAAGCAGAAGATAGAAAACGCCATACTGAACAAAAATTATCGGTCATTGGTCAAAAAATGGTAAATGTGATAATGGGTAACTGGCATACGATGAAGAAGAGACTAAGATTAGACTGGAGGAATCTAACACCTGAATGTTGGGAATCGAAAAATGATACACCGCGAAAGTGAACAACTAACTGACTACCAAAAGCGTAATGTAGAAAAGTTATGAAAATATGGTTTATGCTCGATTTCGTTAAGATCGTCCCCCCACCCCATACCCCTACAACCCCTACCCCCACCCCACCCCATACCACCGCCACCGCATGACGTATACGTTATATACTACTCAAAGTATATCCAACTACCTGTTTTACGTTTTAGTTGAAAAATTGTTATAAAAAGTGTATATATTTTATTATTTAATTATATCTTTAATGATTAAAGCACAGAACTTAAGATTTTATTTGTGTTTGACATTATTTTTTAGTTTTTGAATACGATAACCATGGAAAATGGATATTATTGGTAAAAGAGGAAATTTTTTAATTTGCCAAAAAGCTGATGGAGCGAACTGATATGGGTTCAATATCGAGTATGAGACCCAGTATTGTTAATTACAGCTTGACAACGCCTTCTCATGCTCCCAGTTAGGTTCCAGATGGTCCTTTGTGGGATGTTGTTTCATTTTTGGACCAGCATGGCACCAGGCTCCTGGACACTTCTTGGTTGGACTGGACGGACTGAAATTGCAAGCTGCAACTCATTCCAGCCATGTTCGATTGGATTGAGGCCAGGAGATCTTGCTGGCCAGCCCATACGCTCAATCCCCTCCCTCTGTCGGTACTCTCCGACAGCATGGGCAACATGAGGACGGGCATTATCGTCCGTCAGAATGAATCTATCACCCACTGCACCTGCATGCAATCTGACGTGGGCATGCAGGATCTCATCAATATATCGCTGTGCAGTCAATGTACCGTGGTCAAGGACACAGAGCTCTGTACGTCCATCCCAGCTGATTGCGCCACAGACCATTATTGACCCTCCACCATAGCGGTCATGCTCAGCAATGTTGGCTGCATGGAATCGCTCCCTTGGTCTTCTCCATACCCTAGAATGCCTATCTATGTTGTCTAGGCAGTACCTTGACTCATCTGTAAAAAGAACAGGTCGTTAATCTTCTCTGGTCCATCCAACGTGATCCATGGCCTATTCATATCGTGCCTGGCGGTGGTTCTGGGACAGCGGAATGCGAATACATGGTCTTCTCGATCGGAGACCACCTTCGTGCAACCTTGCCCGGATAGCCTACGTCGAAACATTTACCCCGGATGCATTCTGGTCACTGCGAAGCTGGGTTGCTGTGTCAAAGCGGTTCCTATGGGCCTGAATGATCAAAAACCGGTCTTCAGCTGCAGATGTGGCCTTGTCTCTGCCACCACCATGTCGTCTGACTGGTGTGCCTTACTGCTGAAATCTTGCCCATTCTCTAGAGATCACCGTATGGCGCACACCAAGGGCTTCACCAACCTGACTATGGATAGCCCCTTGTTCCACCATCCCTACAGCCCACCACATTTCTGCTTCAGACAAATGTCTTCTTACATTTGCATTCGCCATATTCAATCATTAAATCACAATGGTTTGTGTTGAAATGAAGTCTGAATACCCCACACATCTCATGCACATGTAGACAGTACACGAAAACATCATGGAAATCAAGGGGTACATGCTTTCCATGACTGTCACGAAAAGTCTGCCTGTCAAGAGAGCTAATGTAAACACTGGGGACCATCTCAATACATTCCTTCCTCAATCATATCCACCAAAAATATCGCAAATGTGTCCCAAGATAATTTCACAATGATGTGTCAAATATGTGGTCCTTAGTAAACTTTGAGTAGTATATGTTATAAACTCAATATTTGATTTTCTCTGGGGGGTTTTGTTCCGCAAGTTCGTTGGGGTGAAGGGAGGTACGATTGTAGAGTCCCTTCTCCTGATGAGCAAATAGATTTTCATTCCAGTCCTGCTATTGTATAGGGAGTATTCGAGAGCCTCATCTGCAGCCACTTTGGATACTAATTAAGTGACTTTATTCTGAATTAATTTACAATTTCATTTTGGGGGACTTTCAATGTGAAGATTTATATTTTTAGGTTATTGAAATCTACATGTACAGCAAGACCCAACACAAACGCTCTAGGCCGAGAACGACATTGCATATTTTAATGTGTTCTTAAAGTATGCTTCACAAAGTTTCATGTCAATCTATCCGACCCACACCACAGACACACTGAAAACATAATTATACATACGAGATACATTTTTTCGTGAAATAAATTCCCGAATCATAATTTTTAAAAAACGAATCCTTTATGAAACGAAACATCATTCTGTCAAACTTCAGAACGTCGAATAATTGTGTTGAGATACCATTTGTCTGTGTCGGGTCACGTCTGGCATATGACGTCAAAAGATTGCAGATTTTGACTTAGCAAAAGTGAGTATTAGCACAAGTGGTTTTGAGGGGAAGCGCACGGAGAATCCATAAGTATTTGGCGAATACCAGGTGTTCAATATTTATTTTTTATGAAGTTACAGCAGCAAGAGTGTACACGCCTCTGCATCTGTGTGTGACGGCCGATAAAATAAGATGATCGCGAGACCAAGATTCCCATGTTTTGAAGCGTAACTTGAACTGAAACCACGCAACTTCGGTGCACGTAATTAGGGTGTTCAAAGGCGTTCTTCTGATAGGCGTGCACATTTGGGAGGCGAAAGTGCACGAAAAAGAGCATTTTGTACGGTGATATGGGGATATCAGCTTGAATGGGGTATTTTGGTCACTAAGAAGAAAGGTTTATTTACTAAACTTGCTATCGTTAAAAGCTGTCCTGTTTATTTCACAATGTGGGTTTGGGCCTATGGGTGGGTTTTATTGGAACATATACGTTATTGTGATGAATGGACGGTAACATGGTTTGAGGTTTGCGGCTCGGAGTTTATGCTCAACCGAGACCGTAGCATGGTACTTGAAAGTAATAGAATTTAAGGAACAAGTTCTGTGTGGTGTCTCATGGGCACGTGTGGTCACCAACCGAGCTTCAGAGGGAGATTCAGAGGAGGAGGAATGTTGGCATGGTAGTTCATTTGGGTTTAATATTGTACAAAATATAATAAAGTTCAGTGGAATATGTAATACATTTTAATTTATAATTAGTCTGGATCACCTAATGGAGAAAAGTTGTTTTCTTTCTGAATATGGATGGCCTAAATGTGTTTGATCCCCCTTTGTAGTCACTGTATGTGACGGCTGCCAATTTCATGTTTCGTGAAAACTGAACCATGCTAAATCGTGAATGTCGTCCAATAGCAACTCCACAGGCCTGCGTAGGATGACGGCTTTGGACGTGTTCCATCGAAGAAATGTAATATCATACTGAGGTCAATGCGATGATGTCAACGACAAAATTGAACACCACATAGTTTATCAGGGGCGGGAACCTCATTAACACGTTTCTGGAACGAAAGAAGAGAGCCAACTCCTGACTCCATATCGAACTCCTATGAAGTGGAAAGAGTTTGTTAAGTTAAGATATTACCTGAATGGTGTTCAGAAGAAACCTTTCAGCTTGGATGTGACTGAGCGCCTCTTTTGAATATGGTTAAATGTCAGTAAGAAGTTGCTTGCTGCTCTCGTGGACAGAGTTACTAGCAATAGAGATACAGTCGGCTGGAACATTTTCGTTTTCACTTAAAATATTTTTGTTTCTTATGTACACATTTAAAGAATGTCTCGTTGTTAGCAGTGCTATAGGAGACGCTTCCATAGAGGAGTATCCCCGTAGTAACTACATACGAAACGTGAGGGTATCAAGTGTTACTTTTCTTTTGCTGGCGTATAGTTGGGATTTAGTCGCTTGTTTCGCGGTCAACACATCTACAGAAAGTCGATCTTATTAAATGGTTATTAAATATGTGATCATTTAGATATTAGTGGAAGAAATATGGATTGAACAACTTGTTTTTGTTTACGAAGGGTGTGAATTGACACGGCGTGTCATTCTCTACAACATCAGTGGGTAAAGTATTCCACAATCTAGTTGAGGATGACAAGAATGATTTCGGAGGTGAGTCGGGTTTGCAATAGAGAACCAGTGGGTCAGAATTATTGCGTAGGCCTATTTCATAGTCGTGTAGTCTTGTTGATCAAAGGTTGTGGAGGGGGGGGGGGGGTGGGGACAATTGTTGATCAGTATCCGCGTAGTAAACTGTGGCACGTTTTAAAGAATTGGTTAAGCTTATGTTTTCTCTTCACGTTTATAACGTTTCCCATCCCGTATCGAAATACACCAAGGCTCCGTTAGTGATTCTAGTTACCCTAGTAATTATTTTGATTGCTTCTTGTTGGACCTTTTCCAATTTGATGGGCTTGATTTCGGTACAGTTGCCTCAGACGGCATAATCGAGCACATGATGTATGAAAGCAAAATATTCTTTCAATCATTTTGCGGTCAGGGTTTTTTTTAACTTCTTGCGAAGGGATTTTCGTTTTCAAGCTTTTGAGGTAATTTCTGATATATGTTTCTCTCAAGGTTCCCGGTTTTTAAAATGCAACCCAAGGTGTTTGTGGCTTTTAACATCTTTTATATTTGCGTCGGATATTAATAGATGGGTGGGTATGTTCAGTAGATTTCCGTGTGCTTACTAATGATTCAGTTTTGGCTGGGTTGATTTGAATGGCCCATTTTCGATGCGTCTGATATTATTAGACATGAGATCCGCTGCCGGAATCGGGTCTTTCACAATCATATAGTTAAAGAGCCATTCGTCGGTAAACAATCGCATATTACAAGAGACATCGTTCACTATATCATTAATATAGACTAGGAACAGAAGAGGGCCCCAGTATCGATCCGCGAGGAACCCCCGTCGGGACGTTTTGTCATGAGGAAAATGTGATTTAATAAAACGCATTCCTGTCGTTCATGCGAGAATCAAACCACTCGAGGAGCTGCTCAGTCGGTGATGCCTATCAGATGGGTTAGAATTATCTCCCAAACAGATATTACGCCCTGATTTAAAAATGTTACCATTGTTCCTTGATGTGTGCCTGACATGTTTGCTGCTTGTTTGTTTATCCTTTTGTTTGAGAAATATATATCCCCTTTATATAAGATTTATTATTATTATTATTATTATTATTATTATTATTATTATTATTATTATTAGATACTGCTGTAAGTCTTAATTTAAGAGATAATAAGTCTTAATTCAGAGATACTTAAGTCGAAATCAGATCGGCCGAAAATGAACGACGCCGACTGGAAAACCAGTGGCACAAATCAAATCTTATGGTCCATAGAGAAATGTTCATCGCCCAGTGTAACCACGTCAATTGGCTGATATCCCACACAAAACAAAAATTTGTCGCTGACAAAATCAGTGAAAGTGTAGGAAAACCTCAGGTGTTGTGGAATGTCGTTGACAGCCTTCTTCATCGTAAGAATGTCCCTGCCCTTCCCGACCATGAGTCATCCAAAGATTTGGCAGAACGTTTCTCTACTTTCTTCAAAGAAAAAATAGAAAAGATCAGAGACACTCTGAGCACCGTCAGTGCACAACTTTAAAACGTCAACTCTCGACGAACCCAGCTTCCAGGCTCAACTCCACTCCTTCGACATGGTTGATTGCCAAACGGTCTCCAAAATAATTGCTAATTCACCCTCAAAGCAGTGCACGCTGGATCCAATCCCAACCTGCCTACTAAAGGCGTGCCTGCCTAGTCTGATATCATACATCACAAAAATAGTTAACACCTCTCTTTTATGTGAGGTTTTCCCGACAGCAATGAGGCATGCTCTTGTGACGCCAATTCTAAAAAAACTGGCTTAGATTCGGAGGTATTGAAGAACTACCACCCGGTTTCTAGCCTTTCTTTTCTATCAAAGGTTATTGAAAGGGTGGTTGCTCTCCAACTGAAATCCCACTTAACCTCACAGTGGCTCGGTGAATCTTATCAGTCTGCATATCGACCCTTCTGTAGTACTGAAACAGCTTTGCTACGTGTGCAGTCTGATATTCTAATGTCCATAGACAAGCATTTGGTATCTTGCCTTGCCGTGCTAGCCTGAGATCAATGTGCAGCTTTTGACACCCAAGATCACAATTTGCTTCTGTGCAGGCTTGAAGAGATATGCGGCATTACCGGAAACGCCCTGCAATGGTTCAGCATCTACTTAGAAAACCGTACGCAGAGTGTCGTAATAAAGGGTGTTGCATATTGAAGTCGATGGAGTAAGAGCCCTATTGAGCAAGCTGAATCCGAACAAGGCGTGTGGCCCAGATGCGATTCCAAATCGGATACTTAAAGAGTTAGCATATGAACTCGCTCCAATTTTGGCTGAACTCTTCCAACAGTCATTGGACACAGGTACACTACCGGATGACTGGAAAAAAGCGTATATCACGCCAGTTTTCAAAAAAGGAGATAGGCATGCATGTGAGAACTATAGACCCGTTTCTCTTACATGCGTTTGTTGCAAACTAATGGAGCATGTCATTTGTCGCCATATGCTAAACCATTTGGATTCTCATAACATCCTTACAAACGCCCAACACGGCTTTCGAAAAGGATACTCTTGCGAGTCCCAGCTCATAACAACCACTCACGACCTGCTCAAGATGCACGACGATAAAAAGCAAATCGACATCGCTATTTTGGACTTTAGTAAAGCCTTCGACACAGTACCCCATCGAAGACTATTGAGAAAATTGGAACACCTTGGCATCAGTGACAACATCCTGACGTGGATTAGAGAATTCCTGTGCGACAGAACTCAAGAAGTCGTCGTGGAAGGGGAGCACTCGGATTGCGTCCCAGTTGAATCGGGTGTACCACAGGGAACAGTGCTGGGCCCTCTCCTGTTTCTCCTGCACATAAACGACCTCCCGCTCGAGGTAACTTCCAACGTAAGGCTATTCGCCGATGACTGCCTCCTGTATCGGGCAATAAATAGCATCCAGGACCAACAGCTGCTACAACAAGACCTAGCAAACCTGCAGGCGTGGGCCATCAAATGGGGCATGAGATTTAACGCCAAAAAATGCTACATCCTCCGGTCATCAAGAAAAGGCAAAACACTTTCCTACTTCTACAAAATTAATGAACAGATCCTCCAGGAAGTCAGTGACAATTCATATCTCGGCCTGATCTTTGCAAACAACCTAAAATGGGACATCCACATAAACAAGATTAATGCGAAGGCAAATAGCACGCTTGGGTTTATAAGACACAACCTAAAATACGCCCCAAAGGCACTGAAGGAAACGGCCTACAAATCCCTGGTTCGTTCAAAACTTGAATACGGTTGCGCAGTCTGGGATCCGTATACCATGAAGAACATTGACAAACTTGAAATGACACAGCGACGGGCGGCACGTTTTGTTTGCAATGACTATCGCAGAGACAGCAGCGTTAGTAAAATGCTCCGTATTTTGAATTGGCCATCTCTACAGGAGCGAAGGGCAAACAAACGCATCCAGACACTCGATAACATCATATCCGGGTGCGATGCAATCCTCAAAGAAAAATACATCCAAATGGGGACGACCCGTACACGAAGTAGAAATGACAATAAATTGGCGGTCTATAGAACGAATACAGAGGAATTCAAACACTCGTTTTTTCCACGTACAATTGTGGAATGGAACGCCAAAAATCAAGCCACTATTGATAGCATTTGTGGCACCACCACTGCGCATGTGTGAAACACCACATCTCCCCTGTGTTTTTATACGCGTCATCGCGGTTTACACAGTAACTCTATTCAGATTCAGATTCAGCATCCAATAAAGTCACGCTGCGCTTTGGTGTGCCACAGGGATCAGTCCTCGATCCCTTGTTGTATACAATATATGTTTTGCCACTTGGTGACATAATTCGTCAACACGGCTTGGAACACTATTTCTATGCTGAAGCAACCCAATTGTATATTCATTTTCGACAATCTGCAGAGAGTGCTGCATGCAGCAAGCTTGAGGCTCGTGTTGCTGACATAAAAATTTGGATGACCCAAAACTACCTGAAATTGAATGGAGACAAAACAGAAATAATTTACTTTGGAATGCCAAAGCAAATATCTGAAATTTGAAAACTGCCCATAATCGTGGATGATGTGTCTGTAACAATATGTTCATCTGTACGAAACCTGGGATTCTTCATGGACGAAACTCTGTCGGCCGGGAGACATGTAAATCATGTATGCTGATCGGCATTACGTGTACACTCCATACGAAAAAATTATCCAAAAATCGACTGAGTGTGTTATGTGTAATTACATAATGTCAGACGTCCACTCACTAATCAGTGTTGATTGGGCTGTTTTGGGAAAAGATTCGCTAATTAACATATTAATTTTTGTTCACTAAATATTTTTTCTGTACCTGATACATTTTGTTTGGGAATTTTGTGTATCAAATAAAATCTTCAAAGGTGAAAATCGGTTCGGGAAATCCCGTTATTTTGTGTGATAAATTTGACCCAAAAATGAGAATTTCGCCGATCACGTGCAACAGTGTGGCTCTTCCGTCAACTGGATTTACATTTCATGAAATATTCTGAAGTCATTGGAGACCGACGAACAAACTCAGTATTCAGCCTGTTTTTCAACAGACACGGAAAGTTATACTTTATACATTTTTATTTTTGAACATCGAGGGAATTTACCTGCTTTTGTCAGGGGAATAACATCATAATCCACCCAAATATCAAATAATAACACTATTTTTGTGACATATCTGGCAGCGGTTTTCATGCTTTTTCCCGCATATTGTGCGATTAATGTTTTTAATGAATAATACATTCTCATTTTAGTTCATCTAAACTATTTCGGTAAAACGCCTATGCTACAATAAAAATTAAATCACCCGATTATCACCGGCTTTTAACTTTAAAATGTTGGGGCACTTGGCATAGTATAGAATCCATAATCCCATGTCGGAAAGCTATTGCCGCAGCGAAACGCCAGGATGTAACCCCAAGACAGGCACAATGTTGTTTCAAAAACACCATACACCCAGAACACATTTTATTCACTGAAATACTCGTTCTATTCCATAATTTCATTTAAAAAATACTGATGAACTGTTACGAGAATGAATGATGAAGACAAGGTAAAATTAGAGCCTCTTTAGATGAGTCCACTCACAATAGGAAAATTAGTTCATGCATTCGTCACCAGTCGCCTAGACTACTGCAACTCCTTGTTAATTGGCTGCTCTAAAACACAGGTTGAAAAAATGCAGCACGTGCAAAATTGTGTCGCACGCATGATCACAAAAAGTCGCAGATTCTGTCACATCACCCCAATTCTGTTCAAACTTTACTGGCTCCCAGTAGAAAAAAGAATCCAGTTCAAAATCATTCTACTCATATTCAAGTCTGAATGCAATGGCACCATCCTATCTGTCTGAACTTGTAAGTGCTTACAAACCTGGAAGACCGCTCTGCTCACAAGACATTCTTAATCTCGTCCAACCGGGGTCTAAATTAGTTACAGCAGGCGATAGAGCTTTTTCGGTCATTGCCCCAAAATTGTGGAATGCTCTACCACCCCACTTAAAAACACCACAAGCACTTGACAAATTCAAAAAAAGCTTGAAGACACACATCTACCAACTAACTTTCCTCGATCAAAAAGACTAGAAACTTGATGACATAGGCGCTATAACTTTTAGCCCTGTACCTATCAATTTGTACAGCCATAGAGCACTTCGTGTGGATTTCAGGCTTATAAAATTAATATTAATTAATTTAAAAGATAAATGTGAAAAAGTTTTCTCATGTGTTACACTAATACGCTTCCCTAATACAAACATACCATACATAAATAATTTTTATAAAGTATTTAAAATACCAAAAGTAGTCCTGATTTATATAATTTAATCATATTCTTTGAAAATTAGCATTATTATTTAAAGTTGTTTTGTAGTTGGTTTTAAGTTCCCACTTATTCTGGCTGACATAGCGGTAGGCTTGGAATTAAACAATTTACTTTTGAAGCTTCACACGGAAATTCACTTGGAGAACATTGTTCATTTCACGAGATGATTTTAGGAGCACCGGACAACATTCCTTCAAATTGAATGTTTACATCATGGCGAACGCTTTGTGGGAAGATCGAGATGTCCGATTTGATATTGGTCTCGAGTGAGTTTTTCACGATTTAGACCCTTTTTATTTTTGGTTAGCAACAGGCTGTTTATAATATACATCTAGGTTTCAGTGGACATTGTAGTTGAAACGTTATATATTGAAAACTCTGGGTACAACTTTAATTGTATCTCCAATTGTCGCGCATTCGACTCTTACGAAGCACAGTCTGAAAGCCTGACCTGAAGATAAATAAGCCTCAGTTGATAATTATAATATAACAATAACATGATTTTGGAGGGCATTATGGTTCATTTGCGGCCCTGCAGCAATGATGAACAGCCCGAGTGTTTATTAAAGGTCCGAGACGAAGTCGAGGGCTGTTCATCATTGCTGCAGGGCCGCTAATGAATCATGATACCTGACAACAATTATGTTATTACTATTATTACCACTCCCTGTTACAGCTAACCGCTTGAGGGAATTGCTGGAAGAAATAATCAGTAAGTCGGTTCGATATTTCTGTTTCGATCGCGCGTTCGACTTCCGTTCGGAAATACAAAGGGACTTCATCTGAATGGGAGTAATTCATTAGACCATGGAATCTGAAAATAGCCGGGCCGCTAATGGCTATTTATACCATTATCCGCCCGCGGCCCGGCTTCGTCGAATGACGTCCCTGAAATTATGGAGTTTTAACAGCCCTCCAAAATCATGTTAATCTACTAGTAACTTATAGATTTAGTGGTAATAATATATATGGCAGGTATTATGAGGTCAGGTTGATATCAGATCAATTGGAGCTTATTTTTATCTTTAGGTCAGGTTTCCAGACGCCTGTCACAGTGTGTACGAAGGTTGGGACCGTTGGAGCACAGTGACTGGAAGTTGTGGCTGCAACCATTTTTTTCACCGATAACAATGAATGCACCACGTCAGTCCTGACCCGTGTTACACATATAGTAGTCTATATAAATATAGACAAATAATGAAAGCCTATTTTGCCCTGACCAATACCCCATTCCCAGTTCATTTGTGAATTCGTCCATTGAACATAGATTCATCAACACAGTTTTCTTGTACTGCTATCCACAAGGTATTTAACCCTTCATGTTTATCATAAATTAATAATCAAATCATCATACTACTGGAACAACAATGATAGCGTGACATTTCGTTGCTAGGTTGTACAAAAGTTAACCCGGAAAGCGAAACTAAGCACTGCATTGTTCTTGTGCTGCAGACGACAGAACAGAAGAATGGATGTGGGCTATAATGTAAGAGTTTTCCCTGCAAAACAATTGTTGCACCCCTGTCCTCGAGTTCTATTTATTGTCAAGGCACAACCAGCTTGTCCGAACTTTAATAAAAAAAACTGGTGGTTAATTTAAGACAGCGCTACCTTGTTGTCAGAAGTTGAAAATGCAGGACGCTTTGAAAGGAATATGTATTGGCGGGCAGAAAAGGTATTAGATCTAGGCTATAGGCCTATATGACAGACAGGGAAGGGTTATAAAAAAGGAAATTCTATTGCATCTCTTTTTTAGAATGCCAGCTAGGAATCGTGACATTGACAACATTTAAATTTAATGCTGAACAACATTATTCTTAATAGTGTATTAGGCACACTACATGCTGGTTGAAACATGGAGCGGGGGGAGGAGGGGGTGAATGGGTTGGGAGCGAAGAGGCTTGTTGTAGGCACATATTATTCAGACGAAGCACTTGGCCGATTAAGATATCTCGGGGTCTCGACAAAAATCTTTCCCAGAGACATTTTTTTGAAAAAAAGAAAAACCTTTGTAGAAAACCCGCTGCGGGCATTTGTGCATGCGTTTCGGAATCGGTGGGGAGGCAAGGCCAGTGATGCTTTTGGGGGAACGCTTTTCCCCTTGACCCCTTCTACTGCTGCTAACGTTCTTCCTCCTCATTTGCCAAACTTGAACTGGCTACATCAAAAAGTACCTGTTACTTGCATGATGAGTGAAACGTAAAACTAGAAGCTGGGGAATAGGGGGGTGGGGGGTGGGGGTGGAGCTTGTAGGCACAGACTTTCAGATGAGGTGCTTGGTGGATGAAGATCAACAGCCCTCTGCCTCATTAACGTCCTCGACTCTCGGGCCAGTAATAAACCCTCAGGCTTTTATTCATTCCTCTTGGGCCGGTAATAAACCGCAAGGCAGTGAAGGCACTCCAAAATCATGGTATTGTTATATTATTGGAAGATATCTTCAGAATCTGTAGTTTATGTTAACTTGGCTGCTCGCAGTTACTGGCTTTCTTGCCTCCAAATTCATGGATAAGCGTAAGCCTATTGTGACTTTTTCCCAATTAAAACAAAAAATATACAAATGTGGCCATACCATGGTCGGCCCAGGGATTTCCAGTCCCCTGCCCGCGGGAACTCCGGGACGTTTTCACTGCGGTAAACAGGCTGTTTTACTGTTAAAATAGGACCCAGTCACCAATGCTTCAGAGGTGCAAACCCTCTCTAAAATGAGCATTGTACAAAAATATGTGACCTTAAACACCAATAAATAAATTGTCTAGACCCTGCCCCCCCACCCCCCTACCCCCCACATCAGGGGAATATTGGGCACCACCCCTAGATTGCGGCGCGTCTCCAAAGTCAAATAACCTGAGAGAACAAAATAAGCAACACTAATGAGGTGTATAAATGGGGGTAGACTTTATTTATTTAAATTTTTCCTTTGAACTAACTGTAACATCAGCTGCACATTTTAATCTGCACACGCAGATACTGCTGTAAACATGTCCAACTTCTAAGTACTTCCTTTTTCTTATCATAAATAGCATAAAACATATGACTGCAGTCTAAAAATTCACCGACTATCACTGTAAAGCAGATGACAAGAACTTGATCCGTTTCAATATTCCACAATCATTTTTAGACATTAGAAATGTTACGTCATCATTGTTGTTCCAATGGCGTTGAGTCGCGGGCAAAAAAGTCGAACGGAGAGTTTTTTTTATCAAATAAAGAAGCCGTAGTAGGATGATTTGATTATTGATTTATGACAAACATGAAGTTAAATACCTTGTGGATAGCTGTACAAGAAAACTGTGTTGATGAATCTTGGTTCAAGGAATGAATTCACAAATGAACTGGGAAGGGGGTATCGGTCAGGGCAAAATAGGCTTTCATTACTTGTCTTTTTCATATACATGTAGACTACTGTATGACTGTATGTGTAACAGAGGTCAGGACTGACATGGTGCATTTATTGTTATCGGTGGAAAAAGTGGTTGCAGCCACAACTTCCACTAACTGTGGTTGGAGAAAGAAAGGCGAACGATATGTATAAATTAAAAGGCGCTTTATGGGTAGTACTAAAATGAGACTGCAGGTAGAAAATGAGACCACAAGAGACCATAGGCAAAGTATAGGGGGTAGAGCCTCTAAAGATGGTGTACACAATATATATTCTAAGTTTGGTACCGATATTTTAATGTTAATCCATAAAATTCCACTTTTAATGTACAGCGCTCTATCTGACTTGTGGTCTCACTTTTCTGCAACTGGAGACAAAGAGACCACAAGTAATCTACTGGTCCTAAAACATCAAATAAACGCTTCACACCTAATAACAATAGGCAAATCCACTTAACTGGCTCACTACAGCAGTGGGTTTCCCCATAATATTTGTGTTGCTTCCCGGTAGAAAATGAGACTGCAAATGTTCCTTTCTATCAGACATAAAACATAAAATAATAGAGGGTAAAATCAAGATATTACAATCATCTTTGGCAGGCCTGAAAATAAGCAGGCTGACATTTGCAGAATGAGGTCCCAAGAGAGTGAATCTGATGATGCTATCCCATACAGCGGGCCAAGTTATCCTCTGGGTACCTCCTTCTGTTTAGTTTTGAGACCCTGTCCTGTTTCAGATTGCGGTTCCCAGAGGGTAAATTTAGTGATGCTACCCTGCTGTGCAGGGTAGCATCACTAAATTCACCCTCTGGGGACCTCATTTTGCAGATGACAGTCTGCTTATTTTCTGGCTTGATCTTTGGAATATGTTTTATATGTGATATTGTGTGTACTTTCTCATTCATTTGGAGTTTCTGAGCTTAGTAGCTTACTTGAGGTCTCTTTGTTCCTGTCTCTGAAAATTGAGACTGCAAATCGGAAGTCGCGCTATACATTAAAGGCTGAATTGCATGAGATAAAATTAAAATATTGGTACCAGACTTTGGATATGTATTGAATATACCACAACTCACCAGATATCATTTATTTGGAGTTTTTAAGTTTCGTAGTTTACTTGCGGTCTCTTTGTCCCTGGTTGTGAAAATTGTTACCGCAAATCGGAAGTCGCGCTATACATTTAAAGAGAAATTGTAGGGGTTAAGATTAAAAATCGATATCAAAGTTTGGATATGTATTGAATATACCCAAATTCACCAGATAGTGTTTATTTGGTGTTTTTAGGACCAGTAGATTACTTGCGGTCTCTTTGCCTGTAGTTGCGGAAAAGTGAGACCGCAAGTCAGATAGAGCGCTATACATTAAAAGTGGAATTTTATGGGTTACCGTCAAAATATCGGTACCAAACTTGAAATAAATATTGTGTACATAGTATATGATCAGATAGCATTTATTTTGAGACTCTATCCCCTATCCAATTAAAACTAGAAGTCCTGTCATCAAATGCGCACAAATAGCATGCTGATATGCGCGTTAATGTACGCGTTATGACCCAAGTAAAGCTATCAAATTCTGTACATATGGCCTGTGCACAAGCAATGTTTCAGCCAATGGACCTCTGGGTAACCTGGAGGTCCATTGGCAGAAACATTGCATGTGTTTGCTATGAGTAACCAGGAGAACCTGCCATCCTTTGGATGCCATTCGATATGACAATTGCACGCAATTCCAATGCGCAATTAAGTCTAGATAAGCGCCCTATTTGTGACAGGACTTCTAGTTTTAACTGTACTTTGCCTGCGGTCTCATTTTCTACTTGCAGTCTCATTTTGGTACTAACACGTTTTATAAGTAGGAAAAAACACAGTTTACTTGGAAATTCACAAGTCTGAAATTCCTTAAATTTCAAATAAATAAAAAGTAATGCAATTCGCGACCCCTTCACTAACGCTTATTGACAATACGTGAAAGGCAGATAATCTGTTAGATGAGAAGAGTTTACGGCTAAAAATGCTGCACTACAATTGCTTTATGCTGTGAGGGTGGGCACACACCATCAAGATCAAGATGGAAGGTGCTGATCTTCTCTATTGAAGAAATACATGTAAGAACCGAAAATTGATTCTTGTAGCAAGAGTTCCCAAGAATCAAAACTGCTTCTCTCAACTCAGGGCAATTTTAAGACCCATTCTATGTTTTTCATTTTTCATTACATGTACAGTCAGATGAAAATGAGGGCAGGTGAGAAATTAATAGATCGACTAGATGCTATAGAGGATACCAAAGGAAACAATGGAGAGAGAGGTACATGTATATAGGATATAGAGATTTTGAATCTTATTTTTTTCTGAATTTCCCTGAAGAATCTGTTCTAAGAATTCTCCTTCAGCAGGATTTCCACTAGCAAACAAATGTTGAAGCCATTCCATGGGGAGAATAAGAATTTGATATGGTATAACAAAGCAAAAAAATCTTCCTTGCAAAGCACACCCCATGGGGCCTGGATCAAGCCTTTAGTTTGGTCCAATTTGGTGACATCCAGCCTTGCCAAGCTAGTTGTTGTTCAACCCATTGAAAAGAATTTGTGTAATACTGTGTTCTGAAATGCTATTTGGTTGGCATCTCAGGCTTTAATTGGAACCTCAGAATTTATATTCTCCCTTTAAGAGGCCTAATTCCAACTTTGTTCACTTTCACTGCAGCAGAACAGGTTCACCAATATGCAGTCGTAGGTTAAACTGGGAACTTACATTATAAGTACCATGGCAGTTGTTTCGAAGCAAGTATTGGCTGCCTATACAGGCAGCCAATACTTGCCTGGAAACTGCAGCCAATCCTTATGACATAGACTGTAAAATGTATAAAAAATCTCCAGCATAAAATTACTTCTTGATGCAATTCGGCAGAAAGTCATAAAATGCCAAGCCAAACATATATATTTTGCTTTCTGGTGGGTGTGGTGGAATTTGAAAGCCTCGTCTGGGTAGGCCATGCAAAGAAACTTTTTTTATATTTAGTCTAAAACACACATATCCTGGCACTTGAGACAAGGGAATCATACGTTTGGTTGGGTTGATTGTTGACAGCTGGGTCGAATCATGTACAGGTCCAACAAACTACTAGACTTCACACTGTCCAACTTTTAAAGATTTTATCTTAATTCTTTGCAGGAAAAGTTGAACAGTGAATACGAAATGGTTATTGTCAAAAGCGATTCTAGTATCATTCAATATGGCCTGGCCAATACACAGTTTTGCACTGATAGCATGCGATACTTAATAATGTATGGCAGCCTGGCAGGGGATGAACCTGTGACTTTTATTGTCCCCACAATGCTACATGTAATGGTCATGTTACAGTACAGTTGCTGTGTACCAGTCCTGGAAATGAGACGGGTACGAGTGCAATTGCTCCCATCAGCACCCGTGTTTTCTATTTTACGAGAGCAAAAAAATGCACTCGTTGAAAAATATTGTGGATCACTAATATACTGTGAGGGCATATAAATGTGTTGTTTTGAGAAAGCAGCACTCTGGACAGGGGCAAGTTACTGTCATAATTCAGCAATTCCTTATACGTTTAACCCTTTGAACGCTACTGGTAGCATGCCAGTTCAATGCCAGCAATTAAAAGAGTCCATATTCATTATTTGGGGTAGACCAATCAATATTTTCAACATGCAGTCTCGGGGCTGCACATTGAAAATACTGATTAGTCTACCCCAGACATTTACTGAACAGCCATCCTATTTAATAACATTATGACATATCATGTTCCTGGCTGAAAAAGTAGTCGCTCGTATTCAAAGGGTTAAGGTTTCTGGTCTTTGGTGACCGTATTCCCTCGAAAATCCATATTCTAACATTTTATGGGTTCAATTTACTCTCATCTCTGATTTTACAGCACTGCTGTGTACTGGTCATAATCCCAGTGTGCGCAGTGATGTCCATGCATGCATTTACCAGGTAATAAAAATCATCATCAGCAAAATTTTAATTAATGAAGCATCAGGTTGTACCCAGTGCTTCATTCATTAAATTTGTGATGATTATTCCTATAATTAGTGTTTGGAATCTAAAATTATTGCATTCGTGGGAATTTCGCCGACCCGTTGAAAGGGACCAGTCCACTGTCCACAATGGCTGTACTGTATGTGGATGCAATGCACAACCTTTGAGTTGAGTAAGTCCTGACAAATTGTCAAGTCTGACTGACGAAACTTGTAGGATTAGAAATTTAATTCATGTTGTATTATTTTGTCATAACATGTAGTTCATTCTCGTATCTTACAATTGAAGTAACACCCACAATGACCATTTCAGCAATATTCCGTGACCTGTCAATTGAATAAGAGTTTGTCATCTATATGTTTTCTGTTTTAGGCAGGATAATGGTAACTAATTTAAGAATTGTCTGGCATTCACTTTCATTGTCAAGAGTCAATTTGTGTAAGTATAAAATTGATATTTTTATACTGTACCAATGACCCAGACATAGCTGGTGCTAACTCTTAAAATATAGGGCCAAACACAAATTTTGCCCCCCAATCCCCAAAATTTGCATCTAAAACTAAAGAAAACATGTCCTGAAAGGCCCTCCACACTTCGCCCCTACTGCGCATGCGCAGTGTCAAGGACGTTCCGAAATTGGCGCCATTTATCATTCTAAGTTTGGCCCTTCATCAGTTAACATCTGACTGATCTTTGTGCTTTTAAATCTCAGTTTAAATGATGCCAGACACATAAATATTAGTGAAATGGTGATTCTAAGGAGGATAGAAAAGGAGGAGAGGAAAAGAATGTGTGACAGAATATTATCAGGGCTGTAACTTAAAAATTTTTAATGAAATTATGTTAAGTTACCTATTTTCAAGGCAGCAGCCATTTTGTTGTCATTCTGATTATTTAGTTACACTGTTTTTTCAAGTGTTTTTCCTCTCTCCCTGTCCTTTAAGTTCCCCCTTGCTATTCTCCCATGCTTTTGGCATAGTTTCTGTAATTATTATTACTAAAATTTCTTGGGAGTTTTAGCTGTATAACAGAATGAATTCTGTTCTTTCCCCATGTTTACGTCTTCACCTACGGGTGGTTAGGCGTTGTGTTCTGCATCTACCATCTGATGTTCTGCAGTTTCTTCCCTGGAAGTCTCTGTTTTGCATCAGATGGTGTATTTTTGGTAACTGATTTCGGGCCTGGGTGCCTGGAGTCTTATTTTAGTGTTTTTACACTCATTGTTTACATTTACAACAGCCCTCTGTGTGAGGGGGGGATTTCTAAATAATAATATCTTTATGTTATTTTAATCATAACTAGATACATTATTATTGTTCGTAAGTGTTGAAAAAATTGTTTAAAATATTTTAAAAATTTTTGTCCACACTTAGGCTTGGGATCCATTGGGGCTCAACGTTACTTTTCAGAAACTTGGGCTGTTCTGAAAAAATATTTTTTCAAAATATTTTGATTTCAATTATTTTTTCTATATTAATGGATCATATTATTATTATGTATTTTGATTGCCAGGGGTTAGTGCGAGTACCAGGACTTGTTTTCTTTTCACATTGAAAGGATATTGATCAATTGCTTCAAGAGGAAGTCTTCCTCTGACCTTATTATCATTCTATATGTGGTCAGTGTACTCGCATTAACTCCTGTTCTGTATCGTATGATTTCGATGACAATATGGGAAGCGTATGTCACGGTATGTTGTTGGGGATTTGGACACTCTGGTCCTTTCCCCGCAGGGTCACTCTACTTTATCAATTTCTATTTCAGACGATCAAGATTAGGGTGATGTATCTGTGATGTCTTCCAACAGTGTGCCTCCGTCGTCACAATTAATGAAGGGCTAGCGGAAAAGTGCTCATGTAATACGCCAATTGCCTAAGAGGACCCTAGTAGGTTCGACGGCCTTTGACGTCCGCTAGCTCGCCCGGTGTAGCGTCCATTCACCGAATGGTTCGGCAGCCGGGTTCGTCCGTTGCGGTCTAGAAGGAATTTTGGGGTGATGCGAGCACTATAAAATTAACTTAATGCACACCCAGTGACGGCGGATCGGAGGGAGAACGGAGGAAGCCTTTTAGTCCGGTTCATAGCTCGTTCCGGTCCATCCGGACGGCAAGCGAGAGAGGCCCCTCTCTCGTTCAACAACATCTGGCCCCAGATGTTGTGGTACAAATGTGTAGTTAGCGGAGCATACGTCCGTCGCTCGGGACGCTCCGTTGTATAGGCAGTCCGCTGAGACTGCTAAGGCTTCCTCTTCTCGTCAGCGCACACGACCGCACCTTGGCTGCGTGACCGCCGATATATTACCAGCTTCGCCGATCAAGGATTCTTCGGCGACCAGGTCACACCATCCGGCAGCCAGGGATTCGAGACCGATGCACTCCGGACGTTCGCATAGGAAAAGTATGCGGGAGCCATCTGATGCGGAGCTGCCCTCGGCGAAGCAGCGATAGACTGCGCCTCCGCAGGTCTCGACGCCGGACATTCTTGTGCACATAGCACAGCTTATCGCAGCATCCCAGCAGCCGACAGAAACGGTGTCGGATCGAGAATTATCCGACAGCGCTGGGTTGGTAGCCGGGGACTCGAGGCCTGCAGACTCCGGACGTTCGCATAGAAAGTGTGCGGGAGTCAACGTACACGGAGCTTCCAGCGGCAATGCATCGTAAGTCCGCTACTGCACAGGCCTCGGGAACGGATGTGCTTTCCTTAATAGCACAGTTTATCGCAGCATCCCAGCATCAACTGAATCTGTCGCATTTATTTTTCCGACGATGCTGGGTCGGGACGCTCCGCGGAAGCGGGTACGGACGTCCGAAAGTTTCATCCGGTCCGATGGGATACCGAAAGGGATTCGGTGGATTTCAAGCTTTCCCTTTCGGAACAACATATGCTGCGATGCCGGATAAGAAACTGATAGCGTCGGTGGACTTAGAAATTTTTGGTTCGGTTCAGGGACATCGTCCCTCAGTTCCGACATAGTCCAATAATGTCACACAAACTTTCGAATTATTGAACGACGCTATATATATTATTATTTTATGCTTGCTATCCAAGCATTTCTGGTTTCTTGTTCGAAGAGTTATGGAGATGTCTTTCAAAAGTGTGCCTCTGTTGTCATAGTTAATGAAGAGTTAGCGGCAATAAGTGCTCATGGATTATGTCTATCGCTTACGGAGTGACATTCGCTAGCTCACCCGGTGTAGCGTACATTCATCGAATGGTTCGGCTGCCGGGTTCGTCCGTTGCGGTCTAGGAAGGAGATTTGGGTGATGCGAGCACTTTAATTACTTTAGTACTCACCCAGTGACGGCAGATTGAGGACAGATCGGAGGAAGCCAACAACATAGGGGACCGCATGTTGTGGTTCAGATATTTTACATTCGGAGCATATGTCCGTTGCTCGGGACGCTCCGTTATATTGACAGTCCGAGAGACTGTCTTTAATGCTTCCTCATCCTCACAGCAGGGCACACGACCGCACATTGGCTACGTGACCTCGAGTATCCGATCAGTTTCGGCATTCAGTGATTCCACAGCGAATAGGTCGCGCCATCCGGTAGCCAAGGGACACGAGGCTTATACACTCCGTTCGCTCGCATATTGGAAGTATGCACGGGGTAACGATCTCGGAGCTTCCTGCGGCAATGCATCGTAAGACCGCTGCTCCTCAGGCCTCAGTGACGGACGTGCTATCCGAGTTAGCATAGTTGTTTCGCAGCATCCCAGCAATTGACGGTTTCTCGGTCGAATCAGGAATTATCCGACGGCGCTGGGTCGGTGCGGTCCGCGGTTGCATCAAGCTACGGACGACCGAACGCTTTATAGGGTCCGACAGGATGGCGAAAGGGATTCGAAAGATTTCGAGTTTTCCCTTTAGTAGTATCGGAAGATGCCTTTCATATCTTCTGGCATTTCTTCCAGTGATTATTTTTCGGACTTCATTGCTGCGATCTTGGATAAGAGACTTATAGCGTCATTGGACTCGGATTTTTCGATCGGTACAGGGACTTTGTCCCTGACTTACCGACGCAGTCCAATATTGTCATTACAACATGTGTTTTATTTTTCGACGCTATATATTTATATATATATACAAGCCTGCTACTAAGCATGATAGTTTAGTTTCTTGTCCGCGTGGCTCATTTCTGCCATTTTATCTTTTTTACATATAGTTTATTTTGGCAGAGCAGGGCATACCGAGAGTTCATATGCGTCTAGACGGTGTGATTAAAGACTGCATATATTCTTTTCGCCGTTATGTCTTTTCCAATTTCAATGTTGGGAACGACATTATGTATAATAGACTTAACTTAGACGCTTTATTATACGTAATCCGCCTTACTGAGGCGTTATCATTACGTCTTCAAGAAAAGATTTACGGGATATTATTCTCAATGTAATTTCTTTTGAGGGCAGTAGTTTGTTCACGTATAACTCCGCCCTTCAGTGGCTGATAGGAGTTGGTTAGACGTGATGCAGCCCTAGCTACATCCACGCGTGGATAGTAGGTTAAGAACTCTCTCAGAGTCGCTTCGTTCTCGGAGGAGCTTCTCTTCGACGGCAACTTTCCAGCAATCCATGAATTGCTTGATTTATACATTCTCTTGTCTATCTAGTGTTACAAGAGATTCAGACTGGGGCAAACATTCGGTGGTTGACTCAGAGAGTGCCGCCGCAGTTGCCGGACCCGAGTGTGGCTGTTATGACGGTTGCCAGTCAAACAGATTGGGATATATACTGATCCCTACGGATTCGAAGTGCCAGGGTCTTTAGGTTCCGCAGTCTTTTAACTATCAGTTTAACTTCCGCGGAATAATGTTTTTTAGGCTTGCTTTATGTCATTGCATGAACATTATTCAGAAACGCATGCCCAAATTCCTGTCCTTTAATTCGACAGTAGTGGCGTATCTCCGGAACCAGGGAGGCACTCTTTCGTTTCCGTTATTCAATTTAATGGAAAGAATCCGTCTGTTGGTTATACTACACCAAGTTCAGTTTTGGTCCGTCATATTCTGGATCGTCTGATTGTTTTATCGCACTCCCGTTCTCTTACGGGTCGCTTGTTGCTGTCAGAATGGACTCTCAACAAACAAGTATTTAATCAGATTTGCTATCTATGGGAGCGCCGAATGATGTTTTATTTATGACACAGCTTGCTAATCAATTGCAGACGTATGTGTTGGCTTGTCCAGATCTCTGAGCTAATACTGTTAACGCTCTATTGATCTATAGGACGGAATGATAGGATACGCGTATCCTTCGGCGCTGTTGTTTTAGCAGGTATTGCTAAGATAAACAACCACAATACATTTCTGTTGATAGCATCTCTATCTTCACAGAGATCATGAGTAATTTACTCTCTTGTCTACTGTGGATCTTAACGTGAAATCTTCCTCTATGTGAGGATCTTTTTTCACTGGGTAAATCGTGTCATCTTTATCACAACCAGCAAGGTCGCAACCTTCATGTATTCCATTGTGTGGTCCATATTGCATTGTAAGCACTGTACTGGACGAGCTTTGGACGCGATTTCTTACTATAGGAGATCCTCTTCTTCGCTATTCTATGCGACTAAAGTGGAGGCTCTTCCGTCGTGGTGTAGGGATCATTATGTTCATATGGTTGATCCCTCCATACTACTCATTGCTATTTTTTAGTATACTTGTTTCACAAGATCTACTGCAGCCTGTTGTTATTTAGGTTATAGGTTTATGTTACCTCATACCTATGCACTCTACGATAGTTTACATTTGAGTCTTTTGTCTCTTTATCTAAGTCAGTTAGTAACTTTTTGATAAATAGACTTAGAATCTTTAGATTAAATTCCTATACGGATTTTAACTTCGGTTCTTATTTAGCTAAGTAATCATTTGAGCCTCTGGAAACAGTAGTTTTCAAATTCTGACCTTTTAGACAGTAATTCTGTTGGTTTCTCTTTTACTGTAGAGTCAGTGAGTTTCATGCACTATCGATGGATGATTTTCACTTTCATAGTTTCGGAATCAATACTTCCGTTACTATTTAGGTTGGATTGTTGCATAAGAGTTAGGCTCCTATTATCCGGAACCTATTATTTTAAGGTCCTTCCGTCTTCGTATGGGCATAGGCCTTTACTCTTTCCGGGTACAGTTTATGTATTTATAAACAGATATCTGTTTATTACAAGGGCGTAAGCTTCTTCTGTCTTTGATGTCTAGTAGAAGGACGTTACGCTCCATTTTATTGTTAATGGATTCTATTAACTAGCGTACTGCTTATGGTATATCATTGGCTTAGCAGTTGTGCTTAAGATTTCGGCTCATGAAGTAAGAGTTCTTCTACTTCTTGGGCTTACATTAATAGTGTTGCTATTATAGATTTTTGAAGGCTGCTCATTGCGCTCAGCCATCCATTCATGAATTTTATCTCAGAAATATCGAGTCCATTTCTGGAGGCCTCTATTGTTAGGTCTATTCTCTACTGCTCAGAATGTCATTCACTTAACAGTTGCTACTATAGCTAGGTAGGCTGTCTGTTTCGGCAGTGTCTCCGTTCGGCTGCCCTCTTCGCTCTGGGCTATTTGACCCAGGGCAAGAAAAAGGGGGGGGGGGGGAGGGTGTTCCCTTGGGTCACTTGTTTTTTACTATGAAAACAAGGGGATACCTCCTCCGGAGTTAGTAATTCTGAGCTGTTATTGGGATGGTTGTTTAGTGAGAAGTTTAAGTTTGTAAAATTCATTCAAGTCTTAGTTTTTAAAGTATAGCTTTTGAATATTGCATATGTCAACGGACATGATTATGCAATTCTCACACACTTTTAGGAGTATAAGAGTCTCTATTCTCTAGACTTACTTTATTATTGGCTTACTTTAAAAATTATTAGTATAAGGATTATTGGATATTAATAGAGTACATGGATGTATGAAGCTCAATTTTTGGAAGGTGTTGTATCTTTCTAATTTATCATAAATAAGAAAGATACATGTAAGGCCTATTACTTCTTTCCCCTACAGGGGATGACTCTATTTTATTTTATTGAGCGTATTCCATTTTGCTCTATGTCCTTGGCCCTCCAGCCTTTTTACTATTCAGCTATGTCTGGGTCATTGGTACAGTATAAAAATGTTAAAAAATTTATAGTAATTTATATATTTTTTATACTTACCAATGACCCAGACGGGGATGGCCCTCCCAGGAGTTGGGAACTCTTGCCTCCCCGCTGAGTACATAGCGCTTACCAGGCACTGGTTATTAGAATGATAAATGGCGCCAATTTCGGAACGTCCTTGACACTGCGCATGCGCAGTAGGGGCGAAGTGTGGAGGGCCTTTCAGGACATGTTTTCTTTAGTTTTAGATGCAAATTTTGGGGATTGGGGGGCAAAATTTGTGTTTGGCCCTATATTTTAAGAGTTAGCACCAGCTATGTCTGGGTCATTGGTAAGTATAAAAAATATATAAATTACTATAAATTTTTTAACATTTTCAATATACTACAGTAAAACCTGTTTTGAGAGACCACTGTCTTGAGAGACCACCTGTCTTGAGAGACCACATCTGCCAGCCACCGATTGGTTTTACTCTATAATGGACCTGCTATGGGAGACCACCTGTCTTGAGAGACCACCTGTCTTGAGAGACCACTGTGACCTGGTACCAACTTGTATTTTTATGCCATAATGGACCTGTCTTGAGAGACCGCCCCTTTGAAGACTGAAACCATGACAAAAACTTTTTACCTGTTCTGGAATTGGAAAATCCATTGTGGTTATACTAACATAATTAAAAGTATTAAAAGCTCTTAATTGGGTTTCAATTGCTAACTCATTAAAGATTGAGATGTTTTTATAAGACCACTGTGAAAAGATTAGGATTATTGCTGAATAAACAATTTCGTACATACCTGAAATGTGACAAGTAGGAATAAAAATAAATTTATGTTGAAAATCTTTTCGTAACAAATTGAAATGGACTGTCATAAAAATTATAAATATAAATTAGTGTTGAAAATCTTCAATGAAGATTTTCAACACTAATTTATTTTTATAATTTTTATAACAGTCTATTTCAATTTGTTACAAAAACTTCATAAAAAAGAACAACTACAAAGTAATTACAAAAATCCGTTCTTCTCCATTTCTGAATTTTGTGGTTAATTATTCACTGACTTGAGAAAATCTGAAACCTGTTATGAGAGACCACCTGTCTGGAGAGACCACTTTTGTGTGGCCCAAAGGGCGGTCTCTCAAGACAGGTTCTACTGTATAGTATTCTGACTCTATGCAGTGCTCACTGGTCTGCAAGTTGTACATGTACTTCTGAGCATGGGGTGATGAGTTTGAATCTAACTAGCATCACATGTGTTGTGTCTATAAAAAAGACATTCAACCCTATATAGAGCTGAAACTGTTAAGGGGTTTTCTTGATCGATTAATCACATGGATTAACCGATAATCACTTGTCCAAATAGATATCTGAATAACTACCATACCCTTGATGATTTAAAGCATGAACCCTTTACCCAAAATAACAATCAAAACCAACTAGGCATATATACAAAAATCTCCATTCAAATTTATTATGTTTTCAATTTTTGTCTAAAAAAATAGCTTATGACCCTTCATTGGAATGAGCTCGTTGAGCTTGTTCCAATGAGGGATCATAAACTATGTTTTTGAGACAAAAATTGAAAATTTTTAGTTAAGTCATGAATTTATTTTGCAAGTATCGTCTGCTACCCGCAATGGGTAAAGGGTTAAGAATGACCACTTCGAGCTACTGATACAGTATGATGATCATGCAAGTAAACAAGTATGTCAGCAAGTAACTTGCATGCTTTACTCTGTCTCATATAACTGATGTGACCAGGGCTCAAAATAAGCGGTGTTGCGTCGGTTTTTGCTATGCAAAACTTGCAAAAAGCTACACAATGTTAAATTATGTATAGCATTTTGTGATACAAGATAATCAACTGCAGCCTATTAGGCTGCAGTTGATTATCTTGTATCGCAAAATGTAAATGAAAATTTGCAAACAAATTTGAAAACTAGTTCACTGATGCTTTACTTCTGATTGTGGAACATTCCAGGCATAACTCAGATTAACTCTCCATCAAGCATCATTAGCAACTTCATATGTAAGATGAGTTCTGTTGGTTTAAATACTTCCTGTTTTTACAACATTTTCCATAAAATGTCCATTAAAAATAACTACAAGCCCATCAAATTAAAAATCCCAACTTCCATTTTGAGAACTCTATTAAACAACTAAGACGCCATTTATAACAGTATACAAGTCCATGCAACCCTTAAAGGCAGTTCAGTTAAAAAAACATAGTAAATGTTTCATGTGTTGCAGATCATTTGGAAATGCCCAGAAATGGATGGAAACTATTCTATCTACTTAGAAGAATTCAATATAAAACAGCATAACATAACTCTGGTATACAAATATAGCTATGTAATTTTTACAAAATGTTATTCATTTTTTTGGAAATGCGTAGCATTTTGCTACGCAAAGAAAAAATGTTATTTCGAGCACTGGATGTGACAATGTTTGCCTGTTTTGGAGCAAGTTTGTTCCTTTATTAACCCATATAATACAGTAGTTCAAAAGTAACGGTTAATCGATCAATTACTTATTGGATCGACCAAGATGTTGATCATTCATTAATCGATTAATCGGTTAACCGTTTCAGCTCTAACCCTACAGCATATGTAATTGAAAGTAGTTTATTTATGGTAGAGTGCTAAATGATTTTGAGTACAGTTTCTGTTAATTATAGGCATATTTTGCTTTAAAACTTGCAGAATGAGTCTTATTTATTTATTTATTTATTTATTTATTTATTTATTTATTGGGGTTTAATGACACGTTTGGCAACCAGGGTCACCTTGTGTTGGACAGTTTTATAGGTGGAGGAAGCCAGAGTACCTGGAGAGAACCACCGGGCAGACTCTCCAACATATACTAACTCCACACAAGCCAGGTTAGCATTGGCTGAACATAAGTGCACCATTGACATGCAGTATGCCTTAGTACACTGCAGCACCGTGTCCCCCACTTGGTAATCAGAATTAAGTGCCTTGCCCAAGAACACAATGCAGAAGCCCCTGGTAGGGCTCAACCCCTGGACCTTTTGGTTTGAAGTCCAATGCTGAAACCACTGTGCCACCATGTCTCAGGCTTCAGTTTAATATTAATACTTGTGATTTCATGGGATTTTTTGCTTCGTCAGAGGTAGATGTCTCCAGATGAGTGTCGAGCAACTGTCAGACTCTCCAACGTACTAACTCCACACAAGCAGGATTAGCATTAATATTGGCTGAAGACAAGTACTCCATTGACATGCAGATGCCTTAGTACACAGTGGCACCATGTCCATGTTGCCATGTGGAAAGTCAATATTAAGTTCATTTTTCTGGCCTGGAACACGACACGTCATAATGTCATTATATAGGATGGCTGTTCAGTAAATGTGTGGGGTAGACCAATCAATATTTTCAAGTTCAACATGCAGCCCCGAGGATGCACGTTGAAAATATTGATTGGTCTGCCCCAAATAATGAATATGGACTCTTCTAATTGCTGCCATTGAACCGGGATGGAAGATACTGTTAGAGTTCAAAGGGTTCAAACTTGTACATGTAACTTCTTCCACAGTTCCTATTTATTATTTTTTCTCATTTCAGCAATTGGCCTTAATTGTGTTATAAACATCTCAACAAGAACAGCTAACTCAGTAAGTATCATACCTAATTCTGAATTAATTTGTTTTATATCTTAACAAAAACAATGTGTAAATCAGTATGTATCACAGAAAATTTTAAACGTTAGTTTTTTACGATAAATTATGTTTGAAATATTTTGACTTTCGAAGATTCTGTGTAGCCTGTAATTCTTTAGTTTATATGACAGAATACCATTAGTCATTCAATAAAAAAAAATTGTAGATTATATATAACAAAACTGCCATCACATACTACTTTTTTTTCACAGTAATGAATTACAAGCCAAAAAATTGTCCCGATGTGCGAGAATCAATTTTGATTTTTGCGAACCCATGTTGTTAGAATTGGTTTTCAGTTCTTAAATAATTTAGAGTTTGGGAATCTGTTATATCCTTGAGAGTGCGATAGTGAATATTCCAAATGTAAACAACAAACCCTATATTTATTTATTTACTGGAGTTTCAACCTGTGGGATTCTGGCATCTTATTCCTAGTTTTGTGAGTTTTCGTAGATAAGAACACATGATCCAGCATGCAGGCTTCCAGTGGTTTTGCTAAAGGATGTTACAGTACCTTTGGAGTTACTTCTAGTGAAGTCTTGGATGCCAACATGGGCAGCCAAGTCTTCACAAGAAACACCTCTGCTAAGTCAAAGTGTTAGGCCTAAAAAAGTTGAAAATCTGTTTCTCAGGCCCTTCCACATGGTCTTTTTGGCTGCCGCATGCTTTCTTTTTATAACCAAGGCAACTTGTTGAAAAAATAAAAATTAAATGGTTTATATCTGATATTTTACCCAAGTTAATAAAACCGATAATGTTATTCCTTGAGTGTAACACGGCATTGCAATGCTTTAGCCTTGCAAAGCCTTCTTGCACCCAACGGATGAAATACATCACCACCCATGCTACTATGTGCATTATGAGGTAACCGATTCTCATCAGATCACTGAAGTTAAGCAACATCGAGTCTGGTTTGTCCTTGGATGTTGACCGTCTGAGCGATCGATTTGGACCCCCACATGGTGTCCTTGGGCAAGGCACTTCACCCCGATTATCCACATGGGGATACGATGACACCGTATACTAAGGCATACTGCACGTCGATGGTGTGCATGTCTTCAACCAATGTAACCCTGCCTGTGCTGCAGTATGGTGTTATGATGTTGGGGAGCTGGCAGCTGCTCGACATTGCTCGGTGGTTCTCTGCATACTCTGGCTTCCTCGCCCCCATAAAACTGTCACTGACATGATATGACATTGGCTGTTAAAGTGTTGTTAAACCTTAATAAATAAATAAATATAGGTACATTATGAGACCTAAAACATAAAAGAAACCAAGAACATGAACTTTGGATGGCAAAGAAATAATTACAAAAATAAAATAGAATAAAAAAAAATACCTGCCCACATGCCATTTTCCCAAAATTGGCATGATAAACAGAAGATCAACTTTGTGGGGCTTTATCTCATTAAAAGGTGCAAACAGTAAGTAGTATTCTCTAGGTCTGTAAGGACACTTTTGTAAGAATCAAAGTTCAAAACATGTGAGATTCATTTACAAGAATCATTTCTGATTCTTGCATGAATGGTAACCCTTTACATGTACCTAACATGAAAAGCAGACGACACTTGCAAACAAAATTCTTGAATAACTAATTTTTTTCATTTTTTGTCTCAAAAGCATATGTTATGACCCCTCATTGGAATGAGCTTGACAAGCTCATTCCAAAGAGGGGTCATAACCTACATTTTTGAGACAAAAAATGAAAAAAATAATGAAAATTAATATTTTTGTGAATAGCACTGGCCGGTTTTGGCCATTATGTTGGTTAAAGGATTAAGCCCTGAATTATTTAATTAGCTCATTTATGATTAACTGTGTTTCATCATCAACACCGGGTTTTCAGTGGGACATTAAAAATCCAGAATTTGAAAACTGTTTTCCGGTGGACACTTCATCTTGATCAGATTTCGATCTGGTCATGACACAATTACAACCAGCTAATTTGAGGAACTTGTTCTGCTGGCGAAAAGTTACTTTTATATGCAGAATTATGACTTACCTGTTCATCTCAGAACATTTTTTCTCAACTGTAGATATATACACTCCTTCACACATGACTAAGTCGGATAACTTATGTTTATACAGTGATTTCAGAATGCTGTACAATATCTACAACTTGAAATGTGAGGGAGATTTTGATTCAAGATTTTTAATGATATTTCATTGGACTCGAAATTTGAGATTCATAAGGCTGTAGTAATTAAGTAAAAATGTCCTGGATTGTGTGAATTTGCAACACCTTCAAGCCTGGAAACAAGCAGAAGGTCATCTGCAGAATGAGGTCTTCAGAGGGTAAATTTGGTAATGCTACCCTGCACTGCAGGGTAGCATCACCAAACTTACCCTCTGTGAACCTCAATCAAGGTCTCAAGCCTAAACAGACAGAGGTACCCAGAGGATAAATGGGCCTACTGTATGGGATAGCATCAGTAAATTCACCCTCTGGGAATCTCATTCTACAAATCACAGATTGCTTATTTCCAGACTTGATCTCCTTATATATTGTACTTTTGAAATCCTGATAGACTTTATCTTACATTGGACATCACAAAATGAGAAATGACAGGCTGATTGTATATTTTTTTCAGAAACTGAGAGGCACAACAGAAGCCTTATTTGTCCTCACAAAATGTAACAACACAAGATTTGAATTCATATTCACAAATTTGGTAAGTACAGTAGAGCCCACTTATTTGGATATCTCTTAATTGTATATCCTTGTTAATTGAATATAACTTTCAAACACAAACCTATTTACCATACCTACAGTACAAATCTGACCTGTTAATTGAATATAGGTTATAGAATAAACTCCTGTTAATTGAATATAAAATCTTGTAACCTGACAAGAAAGTACCCTGACTCGCCCCAGTTTTCCTTTGTTTATAGACCTATTTGGCCACAGTACAACCAATACAAGCATTTAATCTATTATATCTTGTTTGACAGAGCTCATGGAGCCCACTTATTTGGATATCTCTTAATTGTATATCCTTGTTAATTGAATATAACTCCCAAACACAAACCCATTTACCATACCTACAGTACAAATCTGACCTGTTAATTGAATATAGGTTATAGAATAAACTCCTGTTAATTGAATATAAAATCTTGTAACCTAACAAGAAAGTACCCTGACTCGCCCCAGTTTTCCTTTCTTTATAGACCTATTTGGCCTCAGTACAACCAATACAATCATTTAATAATAATAATAATAACACTTTGGCCAGCCACTGATTTGTCGCGGTTCTCGGACGAGAAGGCCATGGTTACCCCTGTACTCCCAACTGCCTCCCTATTCCCACGCTTCTCCTCTCCTCCCAACACTCGGAGACGAACTGCTTGATAATATCCCTTGTCCCATTCTTCCCAATCTCTCCGATTAGCATATTAACCCTCTCCTTTGAGTCTCCCCCTAACCACATGTACTTCATTCTCCCATCCCACTTCCCCATTATACGCCCAGTGAATCTCATTCTTTTAGGCTGATACTTTGGGCATTCTAGAAGAAAGTGTTCCAGGGTCTCCACCATGTCCAAGTTACACATCTGGCACTCCCTTTCACCGTCTTTCCCAATTTTTCCCCTCAGCTCCAGGGATCGCGACCTCAGCTTGAACAACAGTGACCCCCAAAGGTGCCATCAAGGTACTCTTCAAAACCTGGCTTCTCTTTATCACGCAGGCCACCCAAAGACCTCTTTGATTTGACCCCCTCTCGCCAATTACGGTTACAATCCTCCATGACCCTTTCTCTGACGATTTTTTTACCCTGGTTTGCCCCAACGTCCAGGTCTGAGATCTCCAATGAGTAGTTCTCTACTAGCTCCCTCACTTGGACCATCCACCCCGTTTTGATATTTGAGTTGAAAATTCTCTTCATTTTTATACTGTACCAATGACCCAGACATAGCTGGTGCTAACTCTTAAAATATAGGGCCAAACACAAATTTTGCCCCCCAATCCCCAAAATTTGCATCTAAAACCAAAGAAAACATGTCCTGAAAGGCCCTCCACACTTCGCCCCTACTGCGCATGCGCAGTGTCAAGGACGTTCCGAAATTGGCGCCATTAATCATTCTAAGTTTGGCCCTTCATCAGTTAACATCTGACTGATCTTTGTGCTTATAAATCTCAGTTTAAATGATGCCAGACACATAAATATTAGTGAAATGGTGATTCTAAGGAGGATAGAGAAGGAGGAGAGGAAAAAAATGTGTGACAGAATATTATCAGGGCTGTAATTTTTTAAAGAAATTATGTTAAGTTACCTATTTTCGAGGCAGCAGCCATTTTGTTGTCATTCTGATTATTTAGTCACACTGTTTTTTAAGTGTTTTCCTCTCTCCCTGTCCTTTAAGTCCCCCCTTGCTATTCTCCCATGCTTTTGGCATAGTTTTTGTAATTACTATTACTAAATTTTCTTGGGAGTTTTAGCTGAATAACAGAATGAATTCTGTTCTTTTCCCCATGTTTACGTCTTCACCTACGGGTGGTTAGGCGTTGTGTTCTGCATCTACCATCTGATGTTCTGCAGTTTCTTCCCTGGAAGTCTCTGTTTTGCATCAGATAGTGTATTTTTGGTAACTGATTTCGGGCCTGGGTGCCTGGAGTCTTATTTTAGTGTTTTTACACTCATTGTTTACATTTACAACAGCCCTCTGTGTGAGGGGGGGATTTCTGGAAAATAATATCTTGATGTTATTTTAATCATAACTAGATACATTATTATTGTTCGTAAGTGTTGAATAAATTGTTTAAAATATTTTTAAAGTTTTTGTCCACACTTAGGCTTGGGATCCATTGGGGCTCAACGTTACTTTTCAGAAACTTGGGCTGTTCTGAAAAAATATTTTTTCAAAATATTTTGATTTCAATTATTTTTTCTATATTAATGGATCATATTATTATTATGTATTTTGATTGCCAGGGGTTAGTGCGAGTACCAGGACTTGTTTTCTTTCACATTGAAAGGATACTGATCAATTGTATTAAGAGGAAGTCTTCCTCTGACTTTATAATCATTCTATATGTGGTCAGTGTACTCGCATTAACTCCTGTTCTGTATCGTATGATTTCGATGACAATATGGGAAGCGTATGTCACGGTATGTTATTGGGGATTTGGACACTCCGGTCCTTTCCCCGCAGGGTCACTCTACTTTATCAATTTCTATTTCAGACGACCAAGATTAGGGTGATGTATCTGTGATGTCTTCCAACAGTGTGCCTCCGTCGTCACAATTAATGAAGGGCTAGCGGAAAAGTGTTCATGTAAATACGCCAATTGCCTAAGAGGACCCTAGTAGGTTCAACGGCCTTTGACGTCCGCTAGCTCGCCCGGTGTAGCGTCCATTCACCGAATGGTTCGGCAGCCGGGTTCGTCTGTTGCGGTCTAGAAGGAATTTTGGGGTGATGCGAGCACTATAAATTAATCATAGCTCGTTCTGGTCCATCCGGACGGCAAGCGAGAGAGGCCCCTCTCTCGTTCAACAACATCTGGCCCCAGATGTTGTGGTACAAAATGTGTCGCAAGCGGAGCATACGTCCGTCGCTCGGGACGCTCCGTTGTATAGGCAGTCCGCGGAGACTGCTAAGGCTTCCTCTTCTCGTCAGCGCACACGACCGCACCTTGGCTGCGTGACCGCCGATATATTACCAGCTTCGCCGATCAAAGATTCTTCGGCGACCAGGTCACACCATCCGGTAGCCAGGGACACGAGGCCTGCAGACTCCGGACGTTCGCATAGGAAGTGTGCGGGAGTCAACGTTCACGGAGCTTCCGGCGGCAATGCATCGTAAGACCGCTACTGCACAGGCCTCGGGAACGGACGTGCTTTCCTTAATAGCACAGTTTATCGCAGCATCCCAGCATCAACTGAATCTGTCGCATATATTTTATCCGACGATGCTGGGGCGGGATGCTCCGCGGAAGCGGGTACGGACGTCCGAAAGTTTCATCCGGTCCGACGGGATACCGAAAGGGATTTGGAGGATTTCGAGCTTTCCCTTTTGGAACAACATATGCTGTTGTGTATGTCATCTGACTTGGTCTTCTACAGCTTCTTTCGTCGGACCAGAATGCTGCGATGCCGGATAAGAAACTGATAGCGTCGGTGGACTTAGAAATTTTTGGTTCGGTTCAGGGACATCGTCCCTCAGTTCCGACATAGTCCAATAATGTCACACAAACTTTCGAATTATTGCACGACGCTATATATATTATTATTTTATGCTTGCTATAACCAAGCATTTCTGGTTTCTTGTTCGCAGAGTTACGGAGATGTCTTTCATAAGTGTGCCTCTGTCGTCATAGTTAATGAAGAGCTAGCGGCAATAAGTGCTTATGGAATATGTCTATCGCCTACGGAGTGACATTCGCTAGCTCACCCGGTGTAGCGTACATTCATCGAATGGTTCGGCTGCTGGGTTCGTCCGTTGCGGTCTAGGAAGGAGATTTGGGTGATGCGAGCACTTTAATTACTTTAGTACTCACCCAGTGACGGCAGATTGAGGACAGATTGGAGGAAGCCTGTTAGTCTGGTTCCTGGCTTGTCCAGGTCCGTCCGGGCTGTGAGCGAGAGAGGTCCCTCTCTCGTCCAACAACATAGGGGACCGCATGTTGTGGTTCAGATATTTTACATTCGGAGCATATGTCCGTCGGTCGGGACGCTCCGTTATATTGACAGTCCGAGAGACTGTCCTTAATGCTTCCTCATCCTCACAGCAGGGCACACGACCGCACATTGGCTACGTGACCTCGAGTATCCGATCAGTTTCGTCATTCAGTGATTCCACGGCGAATAGGTCGCGCCATCCGGTAGCCAAGGGACACGAGGCCTATACACTCCGTTCGCTCGCATATTGGTAGTATGCACGGGGTAACGATCATGGAGCTTCCAGCGGCAATGCATCGTAAGACCGCTTCTCCTCAGGCCTCAGTGACGGACGTGCTATCCGAGTTAGCACAGTTGTTTCGCAGCATCCCAGCAATTGACAGTTTCTCGGTCGAATCAGCAATTATCCGACGGCGCTGGGTCGGTGCGGTCCGCGGTTGCATCAGCTACGGACGACCAAACGCTTTATAGGGTCCGACAGGATGGCGAAAGGGATTCGAAAGATTTCGAGTTTTCCCTTTAGTAGTATCGGAAGCTGCCTTTCATATCTTCTGGCATTATCTTCCAGTGATTGTTATTTCGGACTTGATTGCTGCGATCTTGGATAAGAGACTTATAGCGTCATTGGACTCGGATTTTTCGATCGGTTCAGGGACATTGTCCCTGACTTACCGACGCAGTCCAATATTGTCATTACAACATGTGTTTTATTTTTTGACGCTATATATATATATATATACAAGCCTGCTACCAAGCATGATAGTTTAGTTTCTTGTCCGCGTTGCTCATTTCTGCCATTTTATCTTTTATACGAATAGTTTATTTTGGCAGAGCAGGGCATACCGAGAGTTCTTATGCGTCTAGACGGTGTGGTTAAAGACTGCATATATTCTTTTTCGCCGTTTATGTCTTTTCCAATTTCAATGTTGGAAACGACATGATGTATAGTAGACTTAACTTAGACGCTTTATCATACGTAATCCGCCTTACTGAGGCGTTATCATTACATCTTCAAGAAAAGATTTATGGGATATTATTCTCAATGTAATTTCTTTTGAGGGCAGTAGTTTGTTCACGTATAACTCCGCCCTTCAGTGGCTGATTGGAGTTGGTTAGACGTGACGCAGCCCTAGCTACATCCACACGCGTGGATAGTAAGGTTAAGAACTCTCTCAGAGTCGCTTCGTTCTCGGAGGAGCTTCTCTTCGACGGCAACTTTTCGGCAATCCATGATTTGCTCGATCTTGTCTATCTAGTGTTACAAGAGATTCAGACTGGGGCAAACATTCGGTGGTTGACTCAGAGAGTGCCACCGCAGTTGCCGGACCCGAGTGTGGCTGTTATGACGGTTGCCAGTCAAACAGATTGGGATATAATACTGATCCCTACGGATTCGAAGTGCCAGGGTCTTTGGGTTCCGCAGTCTCTTAGCAATCAGTTTTCTTCCGCGGAATAATGTTTTTTAGGCTTGCTTTATGTCATTGCATGAACATTATTCAGAAACGCATGCCCAAATCCTGTCCTTTAATTCGACAGTAGTGGCGTATCTCCGGAACCAGGGAGGCACTCTTTCGTTTCCGTTATTCAATTTAATGGAAAGAATCCGTCTGTTGGTTATAGTACACCAAGTTCTGTTTTGGTCCGTCATATTCCGGGTAGTCTGATTGTTTTACCGGACTCCCGTTCTCTTACGGGTCGCTTGTTGCTGTCAGAATGGACTCTCAACAAACAAGTATTCAATCAGATTTGCTATCTATGGGAGCGCCCAATGATGATTTATTTACGACACAGTTTGCTAATCAATTGCAGACGTATGTGTTAGCTTGTCCAGATCTCTGAGCTAATGTTGTTAACGCTCTATTGATCTATAGGACGTAATGATAGGATACGCGTATCCTCCGGCGCTGTTGTTTCAGCAGGTATTGCTAAGATAAACAACTACAATACATTTCTGTTGATAGCATCTCTATCTTCACAGAGATCATGGGTAATTTACTCTCTTGTCTACTGTGGGTCTTAACGTGAAATCTTCCTCTATGTGAGGATCTTTTTTCACTGGGTAAATCGTGTCATCTTTATCACAACCCGCAAGGTCGCAACCTTCATGTATTCCGTTGTGTGGTCCGTATTGCATTGTATGCACTGTACTGGACGAGCTTTGGACGCGATTTCTTACTATAGGAGATCCTCTTCTTCGCTATTCTATGCGGCTAAAGTGGAGGCTCTTCCGTCGTGGTGTAGGGATCATTATGTTCATATTGTTGATCCCTCCATACTACTCATTGCAATTTTTTAGTATACTTGTTTCATAAGATCTACTGCAGCCTGTTATTATTTAGGTTATAGGTTTATGTTACCTCATACCTATGCACTCTACGATAGTTTACAATTGAGTCTTTTGTCTCTTTATCTAAGTCAGTTAGTAACTTGTTGATAAATAGACTTAGAATCTTTAGATTAAATTCCTATATGGATTTTAACTTCGGTTCTTATTTAGCTAAGTAATCATTTGAGCCTCTGGAAACAGTAGTTTTCAAATTCTGACCTTTTAGACAGTAATTCTGTTGGTTTCTCTTTTACTGTAGAGTCAGTGAGTTTCATGCACTATCGATGGATGATTTTCACTTTCGTAGTTTTGGAATCACTACTTCCCTTACTATTTAGGTTGGATTTTTGCATAAGAGTTAGGCTCCTATTATCCGGAACCTATTATTTTAAGGTCCTTCCGTCTTCGTATGGGCATAGGCCTTTACTCTTTCCGGGTACAGTTTATGTATTTATAAACAGATATCTGTTTATTACTATGGGCGTAAGCTTCTTCTGTCTTTGATGCCTAGTAGAAGGACGTTACGCTCCATTTTATTGTTAATGGATTCTATTTACTATCGGTACTGCTTATGGTATATCATTGACTTAGCAGTTGTGCTTAAGATTTCGGCTCATGAAGTAAGAGCTCTTCTACTTCTTGGGCTTACATTAATAGTGTCGCTATTATAGATTTTTGAAGGCCGCTCATTGTGCTCAGCCATCCACATTCATGAATTTTATCTCAGAAATATCGAGTCCATTTCTGGAGGCCTCTATTGTTAGGTCTATTATCTACTGCTCAGAATGTCATTCACTTAACAGTTGCTACTATAGCTAGGTAGGCTGTCTGTTTCGGCAGTGTCTCCGTTCTGCTGCCCTCTTCGCTCTGGGCTAGTTGACCCAGGGCAAGAAAAAGGGGGGGGGGGGGGGGGGAGGGTGTTCCCTTGGGTCACCTGTTTTACTATGAAAACAAGGGGATACCTCCTCCGGAGTTAGTTATTCTGAGCTGTTATTGGGATGGTTGTTTAATGAGAAGTTTAGGTTTTTAAAATTCATTCAAGTCTTAGTTTTTAAAGTATAGCTTTTGAATATTGCATATGTCAACGGACATGATTATGCAATCCTCAGACACTTTTAGGAGTATAAGAGTCTCTATTCTATAGACTTACTTTATTTATTGGCTTACTTTAAAAATTATTAGTATAAGGATTATATTGGATATTAATAGAGTACATGGATGTATTAAGCTCAATTTTGGAAGGTGTTGTATCTTTCTAATTTATCATAAATAAGAAAGATACATGTAAGGCCTATTACTTCTTTTTCCCTACAGGGGATGACTCTATTTTATTTTATTGAGCGTATTCCATTTTGCTCTATGTCCTTGGCCCTCCAGCCTTTTTACTATTCAGCTATGTCTGGGTCATTGGTACAGTATAAAAATGTTAAAAAATTTATAGTAATTTATATATTTTTTATACTTACCAATGACCCAGACGGGGATGGCCCTCCCAGGAGTTGGGAACTCTTGCCTCCCCGCTGAGTACATAGCGCTTACCAGGCACTGGTTATTAGAATGATTAATGGCGCCAATTTCGAAACGTCCTTGACACTGCGCATGCGCAGTAGGGGCGAAGTGTGGAGGGCCTTTCAGGACATGTTTTCTTTGGTTTTAGATGCAAATTTTGGGGATTGGGGGGCAAAATTTGTGTTTGGCCCTATATTTTAAGAGTTAGCACCAGCTATGTCTGGGTCATTGGTAAGTATAAAAAATATATAAATTACTATAAATTTTTTAACTTTTGATATTTGAGTTGAAAATTCTCAGGAACATTGCTTTACACCATCGGCTGTCGGGGAGATTTACCAAATAATTAAGATAACCGAGCTTCAACAGGTCTATCCTGTCCTTGATCCTCATCCACCCAAGCTCACCCCTGATTGCTTCTAGCGCTGCGGCATTACTCGACCCCGTTATCCAGCGGCCTGCATCGTTCTGCAGGATTTCCAAGCTCTTTACGGCCGTCTGGTTTAGGGGTACCACTTCCGTTCCGTATGTTATACTTGGCAGCCCCACCATTTCCCAAATGGTTTTCCCCATGGAGCTCTGTCAAACAAGATATAATAGAATAAATGCTAAGTTTATCTGTAGAATACAAGGAAGTGACAAAATCCCTGTTAATTAAATACTCCTGTTAACTGAATAATTTTCATTGGCAAAGTGGCTATTCAATTAACAGGGTTCCTCTGTATCTCTGCCCCGCTGTCAAAAGTTATAAAAATTTAGCTTTGTGTCATCTTGAATAAACAAATGACTACAGTACAGTCCCCGTGGACTGGTCATAATCCACTCGTGCACAGTGATGTCCACCCATACGTTTACCAGGTACATGTAATAAAAATCATCAGCATCAAAATTTTAATTAATGAAGCAGTGTTGTACCCCGTGCTTCATTAATTAAATTTTTGATGATTATTCCTCTGATTAGTGTTTGGAATCTAATATTATTGCATCCATGGAAATATTGCCCACCTGTGAAAAGTGACCAGTCCACAGTGACCGAACTGTAAGGAGCCCAACCAATGCAAAATAGAACTGAACCTCTCCGAGATAGTTTCCTACAGTACCACTGTTGTCATGCAAAAGAGCACTCAAACATTCCGGTCTTTTGGCCACCAGTGGATTTGAGCTTCTGAAAAAAAAGGGCAGGCCTGAAAATAAGCAGTCTTACATTTGCAGAATGAGGTCCCCAGAGGGTGAGTTTGATGATGCTATCCTATATAGTGGGTCAATTTAACCTCTGGGTACCTCTTTCTGTTCAATTTTGAGAACCTGATTCAGATTGAGGTTCACAGAGGGTAAATTCACCCTCTGGGGACCTCATTTTGCAGATGACAGTCTGCTTATTTTCTGGCTTGCAAAAAAGGATTCCAATCTGACGCCACCATCTAGCAAAATAGAACTCAACCACACCAGACTTTAATCCAATCTATTTGAGCAAGCATGTATTTAATATTTTTTCGAGTGTCTGTCATTGTGATAAGTACCAAGTGTTTTGTGCCTGTCATCCAAAAACTTGATATCTGTCACAGGGATTTGGACTATCTATCTCCTTAAAAAAAGCAAAGGATGGCCTATGTTTGTTAACCCTCTGCACTCAGATGTCAAAATGGCAAAGTTTTCAGCAGCAAATTTTTTGCATGACGCAGTTTGATATTTAACTAAATATACCTTGTTTGACAGCACTCAGTGAGTGCTGTCAAACAAGATATAATTAGTTCATTTCATAGTTAAACAAGAGAAAACACAGAGTCAGGGTATTTTTTGTTTAGGTTTGCATCGCTGTTTGCGAAGCAAGATCTCCCAGATGCGATCCAATCACCAAAATTTTATTCCCATGATGCAATTTAAATATTTTATGTGCAGATCCAACATTCCAAATCAAAAATGGTAAAACTACAGATAAACAATACACCAGTTTATTATGAATGTCCGGGTGGTCATCCAAAATGTTAAATTTAACCACCATTTTAGGGATTTTTTCAAATCAGTTGACAAAACTCCACTGGTGTTTTCTATGATGTTGGTGCCTATAAATTTGCTCCTTTGATGTGCACCAGTCATTCTTTGTAATCATCTTCCATGACTCTTTTCCAAAGTGGAAGTCGAATCCTGAATGGCAAGAGCATGTATCAATCACTGACGTATTTATTTTTCATTGCCAACCCACAGGACCAGTGTACTCTAGCTTTTTTATGTATTTGGTAAGGTTAGTTGTCGTGATCATCAGATGACTAATTACCTATTTTTGTTGTAATTTACCAGTGCCTGTAACTAAAATCGTTTTTATCTCAAAACTGAAAAGTAGATGGGTGTGCTTAGACTCAGAGGGGGCCACTTGGTAACTCACATTTGTAAAGTTAGGCATGGGCTTATGCTAGAGTATGAGATCAGACACGCGTAACCAGTCAGTGTAGTAGGTGAAAGAAATAGAGATGCTTGGTTAACCGAAAATTTGGTTCGGTTTCGTTATCAAAACCGAAACGGAACCGAAACAATCATCGTGGTTTTCAACTTCAGTGTTGGAAAACTCTAATCAGGTCTTCACTTCTCAGGAATAAAGAGAGAAACAACCTAAAGTTAACCTTGTTTTCAAACTTCAGAGTCGCGACACCCCTTTTTCAGAACAGCTGCACGAATTAGTATTGCGTTCGAGCGTGTCATTTACCACGAAAATAGGTGACAAAATTCCTTCTTGCGCATCGTGTTTGAAACGTTCATCTGTTTATCAAATGCAATGTCCTTTGCATAACTGGAACCTGTCACTTGTCCCATATTTATAATGACAAATATATTTATTTCTACACATAATTTTGAAAGCTTGAACTCCAAAGACAGCGTCAAAATCACAGTTGATGTTGGATGGAAATTTAGGGTTACAATGATTCTTTTTGAGTGACTTTTACTTGATGAACTTTTTATGGTTGGCATGTTTTAGGGTCTGTCCAGTTACCCTAAACACATGTATTTTTTGGGGGGTGGGGTGGGGGGGACTAATTTTGCAACAGACTCACGGCAAAATCATATTTCTCAAACTTGAAACTCTTGAGATAATTTATGCAAATACATTGTGCTCAGGAAATCAGAGTACCAGTATATTATACAGGTGTGTTGCTCTGGAAAGGGAGTCCCTGTGACACTGACTGGCACTAAATACATCTGATATGCAAGTGCAATATATTGTAATGTTTTGTACAGTAAAAACCAAAACTGAAACCGAAAACCTGACTCTTTGAATGAAACCGAAACCGGAACTGACATGAAATTTGAAAACCGCCCATCTCTGGAAAGAAATTGGGGAATTGGAGTGGGGGGAGGGGGAGGGAGGCTGATGTTGAAATTGCTAATCAATTTTCCAGGACAGCGATAAAAACTGCTAATCAAATTTTTAAAAACAAAAAATACCCTGAGAGTAATTGGAGAAAATTACTTTTCACACTGCAGTCAAAATTCCAAAATATCAAGAAGCAAACAGGGTTCTCATGCAGTTTTGAAATTCTTGGAAAAGTTTGGAAATTTGTATCGGTCGGGAAAATGACTTTAAAAGTATGGGAAAAATGTCAGTCGATCCTTGGGGGTATTGAAAATGTATGGAAATGCATTATTTGAACAAGTAGTCTTGTGCATAGTGCTGTTAACCCTTTAGCTAATGAATCGGATGCAACACCCCCACCCCCCCCCCCCCCCCCACCACCACCACACACACACACATAATTTACAAATTGGGCAATTAAAAAAAAAACAATTCAAGAAAATTATATCATGTGACCCCAGCATACACATTGGAAAAAATAATTCTGAAAATAATAAATTGTGATATATTATGTGTGTTGGTAAAGGGTTAAGGAGTAATAAAAGCAGTTAATAATACATACTCATTTACCTTCAGGTACCCGGATCACCCAGGCTGTTTACAACTGTCATAGCTGTCCACAGGTAACATTTTTAGTAACATTTAATACTCAGAAAATGTTATAAGTGAGAAAGAAAATTTCTAGCTTCAATAATATCCCAAAACATTCACTCTCAAAGTGTGTAGCTATATATAGTGAAAAATAGTGTGAGGATAATGGTGAAAATAATTATGAAGAGCTGATATTTTTATGTTGAATTGTGACATAGGTTGTCTAGGGCTGCACGGTATTTGAAACTGAATACCGGTATCGGTATTCAAAAAAATACCGCAGTATACCAGTATATCGAAAAACTGTTCAGATATCTGAACATACGTATATATATACATGCACCATAATCGGGATTTGATCCTTCACAATCGGAACAAATCAGCATGCCTTGATGATGCAGTTCGAATGACTCTTTACCCGACGCAGACGATATTAAAATTCATTTTTTTTAAATATTAGTTTATCGTATTTTTCAAAACATGTTCAACAAAACCATATCAAGTGATCCCTCATTGGAACGAGCTCGTCAAGCTCGTTCCAATGAGGGGTCACATGATATGGTTTTGTTGAAATTTTTTGAAAAATAATATTTGTTCAACTGCACAATTAGTGTATTAGCCGGAACAGTGCGACCAATTCGTTAGGTACAGGGATAATATTATTCTTTCAGGACTTCAGTTAAAAAACTCAAGACATCTTGAATATTAAACTGTGGGTAAATAAATAAAGACGATAAACTGATATTTTTGCAATTACACTGGAATTCAATCGATACTGGTTTGAATACCGGTATGTATCGGTTTATCGATATACCGTGCAGCTCTAAGGTTGTCAATTGTGAAGTTGATGAAATAGAGGATATGGTACATGTATATGTGTTTTGGTTATACTCTATTTATGAAACAAGTCTAAGAATTTTCCATTTTGCTGAACCTCTGGCAAGACAAAACAGGAAATTTGTAGATGAGTTTCATAAATAGAGTATGATCAAACCACGAATTTCATATTCTGTTTATCATACACCACAGTTACCAAAAACACATCTTTTAGATAGAAAAGAATGGTTAAAGAATGGAATTTTACCGTGAATGTCATGCATTTGACTGATGCATCACAGCTGCATGCAGTCAAACATCATAACCACGACAAAATATAGTTCCACAATTTGGCATCATAAATGCTTATTTTGAAGTATTTCTACATTTCTTATCATTGGGATTTTAGTGAATGTTTATAACAAATAAAATCAGGCATCGTGGCTTTGTTGATGTTTTGAAAAAAAAACAGTAATAAGCTGAGAAAAATGGAAGAGTCATATGATAATAAAAAATCTAGCCTTTCTTAATTAAGTTATTTGGTTAGGCCTAAAGAAGTTAATCTGTTTCTCAAGCCATTCTGCTTTGTAATTTTGGCTTATGCATGCTCTCTTTATAACCAATGCAAACTTAAAACAAGCCAAGACCAATACCAGGTCTGGACCTGCGTCGTTGCATGCAATAGATTACAGAGATGAACAGACTTCAAAGTATCGGCAAACAGGAAGTGGCGCACGCAGATCTTAAAATTAGATACACGATATAACCCATTATGAAGCAGCAGACCAAATATAAAATCATTCCCTTTCATAGAAGCCAAGAAAACTTTGACGGAAGAAGTGTTTCGGATGGACCGACTGATGGACGGATGGACCTGAAAATTAGATACACGATACAACTCATCATTATGAAGCAGCAGACCAAATATAAAATCATTTCCTTTCATAGAAGCCAAGAAAACTTTGATGGAAGAAGTGTTTCGGATGGACTGACAGATGCACGGACAGACTGATGGACGGAGTCGAGCGGTTACTAGACCTGCTCTGCCACTGGCGACGCAGGTAAAAATGAAAATGAAATAATTTATTTCATTTATCTCTTGAGTGCAACAAGGCTTTGCAATGCTTTAGCATAGCAAAGCCTTGTTGCACTCCAGGGCTGAAATACACCTCTACCCATGCAATTCTGTAGATTATGAGGCCTAAAACATAAAACAAACCAAGAATGTGAACTATTGATGACAAAATAATTACAAAAATAAAATAAAAAAATGTCCGTCTGCATGTAATTTTACAAAAAATGGCCTGAGAAACAGAAGATCTCCTTTATTGCACTTTAGTTCTGAATTTGTTCTCAGTAATAGCATAGATTCATATATGTAACCAGTGTGCAAAATTTGATGTGAATGCTCTTCTCATTCGTGTGGTGGTTACGCAAATTTAAATCTATGCAAATGGATGACCGGTTAGCCAAAAGTTGCATCTTGAATGGTAAAGTCTGAGAAACTTTACTGGTAGAGTGCTAAATTTTTTCTGGGCCTCAAGATTTGTTCACACATTATTGTCTTGTTACAATTTATGGGAGAGTGCCTATAGACACTCTTCCATAAATTGTAACAATGCAAATGGATGGAGATGAAGTAATTTTATTTCTAAGATAATAAGAAGGACATCCACAGAATGTGAAGTCTTCAGCTTTAGGAACCTGCAGTTCAGAATAAATCCCAAATATGGGCTTCTAGCACTCTACCAGTTAACCAGCCTTTCTTGTGTCCAGATAGATTTTTAGACTTTTGCCTTGAGAGTCTATATATATTTCAATTCCATGCAATATATGAATACTTGTTAATGATAAAAAAAAAACATTTTCCAAGAATTTTTATACAGCCGAGCGTCCAGTTAGCCAAATGAAACAATAAAAAGTATTTTTTTGATTCACAATACATCAACACTGCATGCATGCCATGTTTACCAAATATCTCTTTGTGCAATCACATGTACAAAAACAGTTGAACCAACAGAGCTAGAAGTCCTGTCACTGTATTGTGCACTATTTTGACGTAATAGCACGCTGAGTAACTGCACTTTTGTCTGTGTCAAATTGCACCATTAGCGTAACTCAATTCCTGTAGAGAAACAGCATGCCCAACTCTGTACAGTTCTATACTTGTAAATGGAGATCGTTAACATCATTCCTGTTTGGATACATTTAAATGTAATAATGTAAGGCCACACAAAGTAGATCTTCTGTTTCTCAGGCCATTATTTGTGAAATTGCATGCGGGCGAGTGGTTTTTTATTTTATTTTTTATTTCAGTAATTTCTTCTTTGCCATCAAAAGTTCATGTTCTTGGTTCAAGTTTTAGGCCTCATAATCTACAGAATAGCATGGGTGGTGGTGTATTTCATCCCTTGAGTGCAAGAAGGCTTTGCAATGCTAAAGCATTGCAAAGCCTTCTTGCACTCAAGGGACAAATTCATCAATATTTTTAACTTGGGTAAAATATCAGACGTAAACCATTTAATTTTTATTTTTTTAAAGTTTAAATTGGTTATAAAAAGAGAGTATGCGGCAGCCAAAAGAACCATGCGGGAGGGCCTGAGAATCAGATTTTTTATTTTTTTAGGCCTAAATAGATATTAAAATTCGACTACATATACAGAATGAAGAGAGTGGATTACCACTGAATCATAGTGTCATATATTCTCCACTTGAAAAGTATTTAATAATGTTAATAATTGTTCATAACAGTACGTGAAACCCGGTTGACCATGTGATGAAAGTTTGCAAGTGCTTCTTGTGTTTGTCCTCAGAAATCATAAGTAATTACGAAGTGAACAAGACCAATACCAGGTCTGGACCTGCGTCACTGCATGCAGTTGACTAAAGTATCGACAAAGAAGAAGTGGCTGCACGGCAGATTTGAAAATTGCATACACAATACAACTCAACATTATCAAGCTCCAGGTGAAATATTGAATGAATCCGTCGCATAGAAACCGGGAAAAGTGTGACGAAAAATTTCAATGTTCAGTGAATACAGTCAAATTTCAAAGTATCGGCAAACAGGAAGTGGCTGCACGGCAGATTGAAAATTAGATACACAATACAACTCATCATTATGAAGCAGCAGACCAAATATAAAATCATTCCCTTCCATAGAAGCCAAGAAAACTTTGACGGAAGAAGTGTTTCAGATGGACTGACGGACGGTGTCGAGCGGTTACTAGACCTGCCCTGCCGCTGGCGACGCAGGTAAAAATCTATCCCACAGCGATTCAGTAGTAATGCACCTGCCACATACTCAATATTTTCTTTCTGTTTGATCAGTTCAGTTTGTGATTTCACTACCAACCTCACTAATAGTGCATTATATATTGCATTGCACAGCGCTAATGCTCTTCTGTAACTCTGACTTCTTCATACTTCTGCAGAACGGTGCGCATTAACTAATGAGCATTTTCAGTGTTAATTGTGATGGGACTTCTAGTTTCAACTGTATATTTCATTGGATGTCAGGTCAGTATTCATTGTACAGTGGAGCCCACTTAATTGGATATCTCGTAATTGTATTATATCCCTGTTAATTGAATATAATTTTCAAACACAAAACCATTTACCATACCTTCAGTACAAATTTGGTCTGTTAATTGCATATGGGTCGTAGAGTAAACTCATGTTAATTGTACATAAATTTTTGTAATATGTCAAAAAAATAACTGTTGACACGCACCAAATTCCCCTTATTTATTAACCTTTTTGGCCTCACTACATCTAGTACAGGCATTTATTTTATTAAATCTTGTTTGACAGAGCTCTATGAGCTCTGTCAAACAAGATATAATAGAATAAATGCTCAGTTTACCTCCAGAACACAGGAAACTGACCGAATCCCTGTTAATTGTATACTCCTGATAATTGAATAATTTCCACTGGCAAAGTGGATATTCAATTAAGAGGATTCTACTGTATTCTATTTATCTCATGTGTGTTCACTTTGTATAAACATTGATTTCCTTTTCTATGTTTAACCGTTTGAGGTGTTACATTTGTTCATCAAACCTCATTGTGACTCTATGAAGAATAAAGATATTTGTATTAACAATTTAATACATGTACCTAATTTAGACTAAAATCTAATATCATGATTAATCAAAACCTGCCACCAGTGTGGTCTTGGCGAATCGAAAAGAATTTTTTCTTAGTAATTAACCGATGTTCGGCAATTGCATCTGACATCGGCTGATTTTAAGCCATCGGTTGACCATCGGTAGAGGTGTTTGAACATCGGTCCATGCCATTGAATACATGGAACACCGCTGGATCAAAATTGTTTGTATTTATGTTTGATTATAACAATCTCATACAAGCAGTAACAAACTTAATAAGTTGCCACAATGATGGGCAGGAATCAAAAGCCTAATCTCATTGATTGGTCTGATCTTCCCCTTGATTGCTTCTCATGACATACATGAGAGTACAAAAAATTCTATACTTAACCCTTTACCCAACGTAATAGTCAAAACCGGCCAGCACTATTCTCAAAAACCTCCAATTAATATTTTTATACTGTACCAATGACCCAGACATAGCTGGTGCTAACTCTTAAAATATAGGGCCAAACACAAATTTTGCCCCCCAATCCCCAAAATTTGCATCTAAAACTAAAGAAAAACATGTCCTGAGAGGCCCTCCACACTTCGCCCCTACTGCGCATGCGCAGTGTCAAGGACGTTCCGAAATTGGCGCCATTTTTCATTCTAAGTTTGGCCCTTCATCAGTTAACATCTGACTGATCTTTGTGCTTTTAAATCTCAGTTTAAATGATGCCAGACACATAAATATTAGTGAAATGGTGATTCTAAGGAGGATAGAAAAGGAGGAGAGGAAAAGAATGTGTGACAGAATATTATCAGGGCTGTAACTTAAAATTTTTTAATGAAATTATGTTAAGTTACCTATTTTCAAGGCAGCAGCCATTTTGTTGTCATTCTGATTATTTAGTTACACTGTTTTTTCAAGTGTTTTTCCTCTCTCCCTGTCCTTTAAGTCCCCCTTGCTATTCTCCCATGCTTTTGGCATAATTTCTGTAATTATTATTACTAAAATTTTCTTGGGAGTTTAGCTGAATAACAGAATGAATTCTGTTCTTTCCCCATGTTTACGTCTTCACCTACGGGTGGTTAGGCGTTGTGTTCTGCATCTACCATCTGATGTTCTGCAGTTTCTTCCCTGGAAGTCTCTGTTTTGCATCAGATGGTGTATTTTTGGTAACTGATTTCGGGCCTGGGTGCCTGGAGTCTTATTTTAGTGTTTTTACACTCATTGTTTACATTTACAACAGCCCTCTGTGTGAGGGGGGGATTTCTAAATAATTATATCTTTATGTTATTTCAATCATAACTAGATACATTATTATTGTTCGTAAGTGTTGAATAAATTGTTTAAAATATTTTTAAAATTTTTGTCCACACTTAGGCTTGGGATCCATTGGGGCTCAACGTTACTTTTCAGAAACTTGGGCTGTTCTGAAAAAATATTTTTTCAAAATATTTTGATTTCAATTATTTTTTCTATATTAATGGATCATATTATTATTATGTATTTTGATTGCCAGGGATTAGTGCGAGTACCAGGACTTGTTTTCTTTTCACATTGAAAGGATATTGATCAATTGTTTTAAGAGGAAGTCTTCCTCTGACCTTATTATCATTCTATATGTGGTCAGTGTACTCGCATTAACTCCGGTTCTGTATCGTATGATTTCGATGACAATATGGGAAGCGTATGTCACGGTATGTTGTTGGGGATTTGGACACTCCGGTCCTTTCCCCGCAGGGTCACTCTACTTTATCAATTTCTATTTCAGACGATCAAGATTAGGGTGATGTATCTGTGATGTCTTCCAACAGTGTGCCTCCGTCGTCACAATTAATGAAGGTCTAGCGGAAAAGTGCTCATGTAAATACGCCAATTGCCTAAGAGGACCCTAGTAGGTTCGACGGCCTTTGACGTCCGCTAGCTCGCCCGGTGTAGCGTCCATTCACCGAATGGTTCGGCAGCCGGGTTCGTCCGTTGCGGTCTAGAAGGAATTTTGGGGTGATGCGAGCACTATAAAATTAACTTAATGCACACCCAGTGACGGCGGATCGGAGGGAGAACGGAGGAAGCCTTTTAGTCCGGTTCATAGCTCGTTCCGGTCCATCCGGACGGCAAGCGAGAGAGGCCCCTCTCTCGTTCAACAACATCTGGCCCCAGATGTTGTGGTACAAATGTGTCGTTAGCGGAGCATACGTCCGTCGCTCGGGACGCTCCGTTGTATAGGCAGTCCGCTGAGACTGCTAAGGCTTCCTCTTCTCGTCAGCGCACACGACCGCACCTTGGCTGCGTGACCGCCGATATATTACCAGCTTCGCCGATCAAGGATTCTTCGGCGACCAGGTCACACCATCCGGCAGCCAGGGATTCGAGATCGATGGACTCCGGACGTTCGCATAGGAAAAGTATGCGGGAGCCATCTGATGCGGAGCTGCCCTCGGCGAAGCAGCGATAGACTGCGCCTCCGCAGGTCTCGACGCCGGACATTCTTGTGCACATAGCACAGCTTATCGCAGCATCCCAGCAGCCGACAGAAACGGTGTCGGATCGAGAATTATCCGACAGCGCTGGGTCGGTAGCCGGGGACCCGAGGCCTGCAGACTCCGGACGTTCGCATAGGAAGTATGCGGGAGTCAACGTACACGGAGCTTCCAGCGGCAATGCATCGTAAGTCCGCTACTGCACAGGCCTCGGGAACGGACGTGCTTTCCTTAATAGCACAGTTTATCGCAGCATCCCAGCATCAACTGAATCTGTCGCATATATTTTATCCGACGATGCTGGGTCGGGACGCTCCGCAGAAGCGGGTACGGACGTCCGAAAGTTTCATCCAGTCTGACGGGATACCGAAAGGGATTCGGTGGATTTCAAGCTTTCCCTTTCGGAACAACATATGCTGCGATGCCGGATAAGAAACTGATAGCGTCGGTGGACTTAGAAATTTTTGGTTCGGTTCAGGGACATCGTCCCTCAGTTCCGACATAGTCCAATAATGTCACACAAACTTTCGAATTATTGAACGACGCTATATATATTATTATTTTATGCTTGCTATCCAAGCATTTCTAGTTTCTTGTTCGAAGAATTATGGAGATGTCTTTCAAAGTGTGCCTCTGTCGTCATAGTTAATGAAGAGTTAGCGGCAATAAGTGCTCATGGAATATGTCTATCGCTTACGGAGTGACATTCGCTAGCTCACCCGGTGTAGCGTACATTCATCGAATGGTTCGGCTGCCGGGTTCGTCCGTTGCGGTCTAGGAAGGAGATTTGGGTGATGCGAGCACTTTATTTACTTTAGTACTCACCCAGTGACGGCAGATTGAGGACAGATCGGAGGAAGCCAACAACATAGGGGACCGCATGTTGTGGTTCAGATATTTTACATTCGGAGCATATGTCCGTTGCTCGGGACGCTCCGTTATATTGACAGTCCGAGAGACTGTCTTTAATGCTTCCTCATCCTCACAGCAGGGCACACGACCGCACATTGGCTACGTGACCTCGAGTATCCGATCAGTTTCGGCATTCAGTGATTCCACAGCGAATAGGTCGCGCCATCCGGTAGCCAAGGGACACGAGGCCTATACACTCCGTTCGCTCGCATATTGGAAGTATGCACGCGGTAACGATCTCGGAGCTTCCTGCGGCAATGCATCGTAAGACCGCTGCTCCTCAGGCCTCAGTGACGGACGTGCTATCCGAGTTAGCACAGTTGTTTCGCAGCATCCCAGCAATTGACGGTTTCTCGGTCGAATCAGGAATTATCCGACGGCGCTGGGTCGGTGCGGTCCGCGGTTGCATCAAGCTACGGACGACCGAACGCTTTATAGGGTCCGACAGGATGGCGAAAGGGATTCGAAAGATTTCGAGTTTTCCCTTTAGTAGTATCGGAAGATGCCTTTCATATCTTCTGGCATTTCTTCCAGTGATTATTTTTCGGACTTCATTGCTGCGATCTTGGATAAGAGACTTATAGCGTCATTGGACTCGGATTTTTCGATCGGTACAGGGACTTTGTCCCTGACTTACCGACGCAGTCCAATATTGTAATTACAACATGTGTTTTATTTTTCGACGCTATATATTTATATATATATACAAGCCTGCTACTAAGCATGATAGTTTAGTTTCTTGTCCGCGTGGCTCTTTTCTGCCATTTTATCTTTTTTACATATAGTTTATTTTGGCAGAGCAGGGCATACCGAGAGTTCATATGCGTCTAGACGGTGTGATTAAAGACTGCATATATTCTTTTTCACCGTTTATGTCTTTTCCAATTTCAATGTTGGGAACGACATTATGTATAGTAGACTTAACTTAGACGCTTTATTATACGTAATCCGCCTTACTGAGGCGTTATCATTACGTCTTCAAGAAAAGATTTACGGGATATTATTCTCAATGTAATTTCTTTTGAGGGCAGTAGTTTGTTCACGTATAACTCCGCCCTTCAGTGGCTGATTGGAGTTGGTTAGACGTGAGGCAGCCCTAGCTACATCCACGCGTGGATAGTAGGTTAAGAACTCTCTCAGAGTCGCTTCGTTCTCGGAGGAGCTTCTCTTCGACGGCAACTTCCGGCAATCCATGAATTGCTTGATTTATACATTCTCTTGTCTATCTAGTGTTACAAGAGATTCAGACTGGGGCAAACATTCGGTGGTTGACTCAGAGAGTGCCGCCGCAGTTGCCGGACCCGAGTGTGGCTGTTATGACGGTTGCCAGTCAAACAGATTGGGATATATTCTGATCCCTACGGATTCGAAGTGCCGGGGTCTTTGGGTTCCGCAGTCTTTTAGCTATCAGTTAACTTCCGCGGAATAATGTTTTTTAGGCTTGCTTTATGTCATTGCATGAACATTATTCAGAAACGCATGCCCAAATTCCTGTCCTTTAATTCGACAGTAGTGGCGTATCTCCGGAACCAGGGAGGCACTCTTTCGTTTCCGTTATTCAATTTAATGGAAAGAATCCGTCTGTTGGTTATAGTACACCAAGTTCAGTTTTGGTCCGTCATATTCCGGGTCGTCTGATTGTTTTATCGGACTCCCGTTCTCTTACGGGTCGCTTGTTGCTGTCAGAATGGACTCTCAACAAACAAGTATTCAATCAGATTTGCTATCTTTGGGAGCGCCCAATGATGTTTTATTTATGACACAGCTGGCTAATCAATTGCAGACGTATGTGTTGGCTTGTCCAGATCTCTGAGCTAATACTGTTAACGCTCTATTGATCTATAGGACGGAATGATAGGATACGCGTATCCTCCGGCGCTGTTGTTTTTAGCAGGTATTGCTAAGATAAACAACCACAATACATTTCTGTTGATAGCATCTCTATCTTCACAGAGATCATGAGTAATTTACTCTCTTGTCTACTGTGGATCTTAACGTGAAATCTTCCTCTATGTGAGGATCTTTTTTCACTGGGTAAATCGTGTCATCTTTATCACAACCAGCAAGGTCGCAACCTTCATGTATTCCGTTGTGTGGTCCGTATTGCATTGTAAGCACTGTACTGGACGAGCTTTGGACGCGATTTCTTACTATAGGAGATCCTCTTCTTCGCTATTCTATGCGACTAGAGTGGAGGCTCTTCCGTCGTGGTGTAGGGATCATTATGTTCATATGGTTGATCCCTCCATACTACTCATTGCTATTTTTTAGTATACTTGTTTCACAAGATCTACTGCAGCCTGTTGTTATTTAGGTTATAGGTTTATGTTACCTCATACCTATGCACTCTACGATAGTTTACAATTGAGTCTTTTGTCTCTTTATCTAAGTCAATTAGTAACTTTTTGATAAATAGACTTAGAATCTTTAGATTAAATTCCTATATGGATTTTAACTTCAGGTTCTTATTTAGCTAAGTAATCATTTGAGCCTCTGGAAACAGTAGTTTTCAAATTCTGACCTTTTAGACAGTAATTCTGTTGGTTTCTCTTTTACTGTAGAGTCAGTGAGTTTCATGCACTATCGATGGATGATTTTCACTTTCATAGTTTCGGAATCAATACTTCCGTTACTATTTAGGTTGGATTGTTGCATAAGAGTTAGGCTCCTATTATCCGGAACCTATTATTTTAAGGTCCTTCCGTCTTCGTATGGGCATAGGCCTTTACTCTTTCCGGGTACAGTTTATGTATTTATAAACAGATATCTGTTTATTACAAGGGCGTAAGCTTCTTCTGTCTTTGATGTCTAGTAGAAGGACGTTACGCTCCATTTTATTGTTAATGGATTCTATTAACTAGCGTACTGCTTATGGTATATCATTGGCTTAGCAGTTGTGCTTAAGATTTCGGCTCATGAAGTAAGAGTTCTTCTACTTCTTGGGCTTACTTTAATAGTGTTGCTATTATAGATTTTTGAAGGCTGCTCATTGCGCTCAGCCATCCATTCATGAATTTTATCTCAGAAATATCGAGTCCATTTCTGGAGGCCTCTATTGTTAGGTCTATTATCTACTGCTCAGAATGTCATTCACTTAACAGTTGCTACTATAGCTAGGTAGGCTGTCTGTTTCGGCAGTGTCTCCGTTCGGCTGCCCTCTTCGCTCTGGGCTATTTGACCCAGGGCAAGAAAAAGGGGGGGGGGAGGGTGTTCCCTTGGGTCACCTGTTTTTACTATGATAACAAGGGGATACCTCCTCCGGAGTTAGTAATTCTGAGCTGTTATTGGGATGGTTGTTTAGTGAGAAGTTTAAGTTTATAAAATTCATTCAAGTCTTAGTTTTTAAAGTATAGCCTTTGAATATTGCATATGTCAACGGACATGATTATGCAATTCTCACACACTTTTAGGAGTATAAGAGTCTCTATTCTCTAGACTTACTTTATTATTGGCTTACTTTAAAAATTATTAGTATAAGGATTATTGGATATTAATAGAGTACATGGATGTATGAAGCTCAATTTTTGGAAGGTGTTGTATCTTTCTAATTTATCATAAATAAGAAAGATACATGTAAGGCCTATTACTTCTTTTCCCTACAGGGGATGACTCTATTTTATTTTATTGAGCGTATTCCATTTTGCTCTATGTCCTTGGCCCTCCAGCCTTTTTACTATTCAGCTATGTCTGGGTCATTGGTACAGTATAAAAATGTTAAAAAATTTATAGTAATTTATATATTTTTTATACTTACCAATGACCCAGACGGGGATGGCCCTCCCAGGAGTTGGGAACTCTTGCCTCCCCGCTGAGTACATAGCGCTTACCAGGCACTGGTTATTAGAATGATAAATGGCGCCAATTTCGGAACGTCCTTGACACTGCGCATGCGCAGTAGGGGCGAAGTGTGGAGGGCCTCTCAGGACATGTTTTTCTTTAGTTTTAGATGCAAATTTTGGGGATTGGGGGGCAAAATTTGTGTTTGGCCCTATATTTTAAGAGTTAGCACCAGCTATGTCTGGGTCATTGGTAAGTATAAAAAATATATAAATTACTATAAATTTTTTAACTTTCATTATTTTTTCATCTCAAAAACATAGGTGATGACCCCTCGTTAGAATGAGCTCATCGAGCTCATTCCAATGAGGGGTCATAACCTATGTTTTGGGGACAAAAAATTAGTTATTCAAGAATTGTTTTTGCAAGTGTCGTCTGCTTTTCATGTTAGGTAAAGGGTTAAAAGATTATTACTTGATATTCATTTTTGACTGACATTTTTTTTTTCACTTATTTTACAGGGCATATGAAACATCTAAACTTTACAGAGATTTAAAACTGAGAGGTGCTTTAATATACAATAAACAACTTAGATTGTTACCACAAGAACAGGTTTATGATAAAGTGAATGGTGTGTGGAATTTGTCAAGTGATCAGGTATACATGACAACAGAAAGCTATTGAATACCAACTTTGACAGAAAAAATATTTAATTTTCGGGTTTTTTCAAATTACAAGAATCTGGTAACTGAATAATTTTACCATCGCATCTTCTTTGACAGAGTTTCTAGGATTCTTTTAAATGAGATATTATTAATTAAGAATGATAATAATTAATTTTATGCTACTTGAAAATACCTAATTAAAACAAATATAATATAAAATAATAAAATATTTCTTTGAAAAAGGAGATAGCTTGTCAGATGTGTCTTAACCCTTTGAACCCAAGCGGCCATTTTTCCGGCCAGCAACATGATACGTCATAACGTCATTAAATAGGATGGTTGTTCAGTAAATGTGTGGGGTAGACCAATCAATATTTTCAACATGCATTCCTGAGGCTGCACATTGAAAATATTGATTGGTCTACCCCAAATAATGAATTATGGAGTCTTCTAATTGCTGCCATTGAACTGGCATGGAAGATACCACTAGAGTTCAAAGGGTTAAAAACTGATCAGCTTTTTTGTGCTTGAATTTGTAGGGGTAATGCATTCCAGAGCTGTGGCCCAGCAACTGAGAAAGCTCACTCAAAAATGGAGATCTCTTGATTTTAAAATGGTCAAATATTTCAGCCATACAGAAGAATTTTGTGGCAATGTACACATTTATTGTGACAATGTACACATTTATTTCCAATAGGCAACAGTATTTTTTATTTTAACCCTTTACCCAACGCAGATGATTTCAAAATTTATTATTTTAAATATAATTTTTTATTTTTTAAAAAAAATTTCAACTAAACCATATCATGTGACCCCTCTATGGAACGAGCTCGTTCCAAGGAGGGGTCACATGATATGGTTTTGTTGAAATTTTTTGAAACATAATATTTTTTCAGCTGCCGAATTTGCAAATTACGTGGGCTGATGTGGGCGATTCGTTGGGTAAAGGGTTAATAATGCAGTAATTTGATATCAAAACACCCAAATTGAGCACTGAGTGGTTTCATATGATTAGTAAGTAAAAAAACATTCTCATAATAGAATACATCAAGGACTATGATTTCACTTCTAGTATCTATTCCATTTGCTTGATTGTTCATACTCTACGATTTTCCCAGAGGCCAACTGTGTGTGACCTGACAAGTCTTCAGTTCCATACAAATTGTGGAAATTATCATCTTGCTTACCTATAATTTTTGCCTCAAAAGATGGGCGATTGTTTTTTATTTGCCCAGATTACTAGACTTCAGACAGAATGAAAGAAACTATACACAAATTACTCTTGAGTGTTCATTTGATAACCTTTCTAGAACCATAATCCATTTTATGATGATGATAAGGCCTAAAAAAGTTTAAAATCTGTTTCTCAGGCCCTCCTACATGGTCCTTTTGGCTGTCGCATGCTCTCTTTTAATAACCAATGCAAACTTAAAAAAATAAAAATTAAATGGTTTATGTCTGATATTTTACCCAAGTTAATAAAATTGCTAAATTTGTCCCTTGAGTGCAAAAAGGCTTTGCAATGCTTTAGCATTGCAAAGCCTTCTTGCACTCAAGGGACAAAATACACCACCACCCATGCTATTCGGTACATTATGAGGCCTAAAACATAAAACAAACCAAGAACATGAACTTTTGATGGCAAAGAAATAATTACAAAAATAAAATAAAAAAACGTCTGTCCACCCACCCGCCTGCCCGCCTGCCTGCCCGCCGCCAACATATTATTTTACAAAAATTGGCCTGAGAAACAGATCTACTTTGTAGGGACACTAGTAGGAATGGATTTTCTGTGCTCTTATCCAACAGTGTATTACATCACCAGGCCTGAAAATAAGTCGTCTGACATTTGCAGAATGAGATCCACAGAAGGTGAATTTGATCATGCTATCCCATACAGTGGGCCAATTTATCCTCTGGGTATCTCGTTCTGTTTAGGTTTGAGACCCTAATTCAGATTGAGGTTCACAGAGGTTAAATTTAGTGATGCATCACTAAATTCACCCTCTGGGGACCTCATTTTGCAGATGTCAATCTGCTTATTTTCTGGCTTATACATAACAGAAGACAGACTCAGGTTCAGGCTTATGAAAAGATACATTTTTATACTGTACCAATGACCCAGACATAGCTGGTGCTAACTCTTAAAATATAGGGCCAAACACAAATTTTGCCCCCCAATCCCCAAAATTTGCATCTAAAACTAAAGAAAACATGTCCTGAAAGGCCCTCCACACCTCGCCCCCACTGCGCATGCGCAGTGTCAAGGACGTTCCGAAATTGGCGCCATTTATCATTCTAAGTTTGGCCCTTCATCAGTTAACATCTGACTGATCTTTGTGCTTTTAAATCTCAGTTTAAATGATGCCAGACACATAAATATTAGTGAAATGGTGATTCTAAGGAGGATAGAAAAGGAGGAGAGGAAAAGAATGTGTGACAGAATATTATCAGGGCTGTAACTTAAAATTTTTTAATGAAATTATGTTAAGTTACCTATTTTCAAGGCAGCAGCCATTTTGTTGTCATTCTGATTATTTAGTTACACTGTTTTTTCAAGTGTTTTTCCTCTCTCCCTGTCCTTTAAGTTCCCCCTTGCTATTCTCCCATGCTTTTGGCATAGTTTCTGTAATTATTATTACTAAAATTTCTTGGGAGTTTTAGCTTAATAACAGAATGAATTCTGTTCTTTCCCCATGTTTACGTCTTCACCTACGGGTGGTTAGGCGTTGTGTTCTGCATCTACCATCTGATGTTCTGCAGTTTCTTCCCTGGAAGTCTCTGTTTTGCATCAGATGGTGTATTTTTGGTAACTGATTTCGGGCCTGGGTGCCTGGAGTCTTATTTTAGTATTTTTACACTCATTGTTTACATTTACAACAGCCCTCTGTGTGAGGGGGGGATTTCTAAATAATAATATCTTTATGTTATTTTAATCATAACTAGATACATTATTATTGTTCGTAAGTGTTGAATAAATTGTTTAAAATATTTTTAAAATTTTTGTCCACACTTAGGCTTGGGATCCATTGGGGCTCAACGTTACTTTTCAGAAACTTGGGCTGTTCTGAAAAAATATTTTTTCAAAATATTTTGATTTCAATTATTTTTTCTATATTAATGGATCATATTATTATTATGTATTTTGATTGCCAGGGGTTAGTGCGAGTACCAGGACTTGTTTTCTTTTCACATTGAAAGGATATTGATCAATTGTTTTAAGAGGAAGTCTTCCTCTGACCTTATTATCATTCTATATGTGGTCAGTGTACTCGCATTTACTCCTGTTCTGTATCGTATGATTTCGATGACAATATGGGAAGCGTATGTCACGGTATGTTGTTGGGGATTTGGACACTCCGGTCCTTTCCCCGCAGGGTCACTCTACTTTATCAATTTCTATTTCAGACGATCAAGATTAGGGTGATGTTTCTGTGATGTCTTCCAACAGTGTGCCTCCGTCGTCACAATTAATGAAGGGCTAGCGGAAAAGTGCTCATGTAATACGCCAATTGCCTAAGAGGACCCTAGTAGGTTCGACGGCCTTTGACGTCCGCTAGCTCGCCCGGTGTAGCGTCCATTCACCGAATGGTTCGGCAGCCGGGTTCGTCCGTTGCGGTCTAGAAGGAATTTTGGGGTGATGCGAGCACTATAAAATTAACTTAATGCACACCCAGTGACGGCGGATCGGAGGGAGAACGGAGGAAGCCTTTAGTCCGGTTCATAGCTCGTTCCGGTCCATCCGGACGGCAAGCGAGAGAGGCCCCTCTCTCGTTCAACAACAGCTGGCCCCAGATGTTGTGGTACAATGTGTCGTTAGCGGAGCATACGTCCGTCGCTCGGGACGCTCCGTTGTATAGGCAGTCCGCTGAGACTGCTAAGGCTTCCTCTTCTCGTCAGCGCACACGACCGCACCTTGGCTGCGTGACCGCCGATATATTACCAGCTTCGCCGATCAAGGATTCTTCGGCGACCAGGTCACACCATCCGGCAGCCAGGGATTCGAGACCGATGGACTCCGGACGTTCGCATAGGAAGTATGCGGGAGCCATCTGATGCAGAGCTGCCCTCGGCGAAGCACCGATAGACTGCGCCTCCGCAGGTCTCGACGCCGGACATTCTTGTGCACATAGCACAGCTTATCGCAGCATCCCAGCAGCCGACAGAAACGGTGTCAGATCGAGAATTATCCGACAGCGCTGGGTCGGTAGCCGGGGACTCGAGGCCTGCAGACTCCGGACGTTCGCATAGGAAGTGTGCGGGAGTCAACGTACACGGAGCTTCCAGCGGCAATGCATCGTAAGTCCGCTACTGCACAGGCCTCGGGAACGGACGTGCTTTCCTTAATAGCACAGTTTATCGCAGCATCCCAGCATCAACTGAATCTATCGCATATATTTTATCCGACGATGCTGGGTCGGGACGCTCCGCGGAAGCGGGTACGGACGTCCGAAAGTTTCATCCGGTCCGACGGGATACCGAAAGGGATTCGGTGGATTTCAAGCTTTCCCTTTCGGAACAACATATGCTGCGATGCCGGATAAGAAACTGATAGCGTCGGTGGACTTAGAAATTTTTGGTTCGGTTCAGGGACATCGTCCCTCAGTTCCGACATAGTCCAATAATGTCACACAAACTTTCGAATTATTGAACGACGCTATATATATTATTATTTTATGCTTGCTATCCAAGCATTTCTGGTTTCTTGTTCGAAGAGTTATGGAGATGTCTTTCAAAAGTGTGCCTCTGTCGTCATAGTTAATGAAGAGTTAGCGGCAATAAGTGCTCATGGAATATGTCTATCGCTTACGGAGTGACATTCGCTAGCTCACCCGGTGTAGCGTACATTCATCGAATGGTTCGGCTGCCGGGTTCGTCCGTTGCGGTCTAGGAAGGAGATTTGGGTGATGCGAGCACTTTAATTACTTTAGTACTCACCCAGTGACGGCAGATTGAGGACAGATCGGAGGAAGCCAACAACATAGGGGACCGCATGTTGTGGTTCAGATATTTTACATTCGGAGCATATGTCCGTTGCTCGGCGCGCTCCGTTATATTGACAGTCCGAGAGACTGTCTTTAATGCTTCCTCATCCTCACAGCAGGGCACACGACCGCACATTGGCTACGTGACCTCGAGTATCCGATCAGTTTCGGCATTCAGTGATTCCACAGCGAATAGGTCGCGCCATCCGGTAGCCAAGGGACACGAGGCCTATACACTCCGTTCGCTCGCATATTGGAAGTATGCACGGGGTAACGATCTCGGAGCTTCCTGCGGCAATGCATCGTAAGACCGCTGCTCCTCAGGCCTCAGTGACAGACGTGCTATCCGAGTTAGCACAGTTGTTTCGCAGCATCCCAGCAATTGACGGTTTCTCGGTCGAATCAGGAATTATCCGACGGCGCTGGGTCGGTGCGGTCCGCGGTTGCATCAAGCTACGGACGACCGAACGCTTTATAGGGTCCGACAGGATGGCGAAAGGGATTCGAAAGATTTCGAGTTTTCCCTTTAGTAGTATCGGAAGATGCCTTTCATATCTTCTGGCCTTTCTTCCAGTGATTATTTTTCGGACTTCATTGCTGCGATCTTGGATAAGAGACTTATAGCGTCATTGGACTCGGATTTTTCGATCGGTACAGGGACTTTGTCTCTGACTTACCGACGCAGTCCAATATTGTCATTACAACATGTGTTTTATTTTTCGACGCTATATATTATATATATATATATACAAGCCTGCTACTAAGCATGATAGTTTAGTTTCTTGTCCGCGTGGCTCATTTCTGCCATTTTATCTTTTTTACATATAGTTTATTTTGGCAGAGCAGGGCATACCGAGAGTTCATATGCGTCTAGACGGTGTGATTAAAGACTGCATATATTCTTTTTCGCCGTTTATGTCTTTTCCAATTTCAATGTTGGGAACGACATTATGTATAGTAGACTTAACTTAGACGCTTTATTATACGTAATCCGCCTTACTGAGGCGTTATCATTACGTCTTCAAGAAAAGATTTACGGGATATTATTCTCAATGTAATTTCTTTTGAGGGCAGTAGTTTGTTCACGTATAACTCCGCCCTTCAGTGGCTGATTGGAGTTGGTTAAACGTGATGCAGCCCTAGCTACATCCACGCGTGGATAGTAGGTTAAGAACTCTCTCAGAGTCGCTTCGTTCTCGGAGGAGCTTCTCTTCGACGGCAACTTTCCGGCAATCCATGAATTGCTTGATTTATACATTCTCTTGTCTATCTAGTGTTACAAGAGATTCAGACTGGGGCAAACATTCGGTGGTTGACTCAGAGAGTGCCGCCGCAGTTGCCGGACCCTAGTGTGACTGTTATGACGGTTGCCAGTCAAACAGATTGGGATATATACTGATCCCTACGGATTCGAAGTGCCAGGGTCTTTGGGTTCCGCAGTCTTTTAGCTATCAGTTTAACTTCCGCGGAATAATGTTTTTTAGGCTTGCTTTTTGTCATTGCATGAACATTATTCAGAAACGCATGCCCAAATTCCTGTCCTTTAATTCGACAGTAGTGGCGTATCTCCGGAACCAGGGAGGCACTCTTTCGTTTCCGTTATTCAATTTAATGGAAAGAATCCGTCTGTTGGTTATAGTACACCAAGTTCAGTTTTGGTCCGTCATATTCTGGGTCGTCTGATTGTTTTATCGCACTCCCGTTCTCTTACGGGTCGCTTGTTGCTGTCAGAATGGACTCTCAACAAACAAGTATTTAATCAGATTTGCTATCTATGGGAGCGCCCAATGATGTTTTATTTATGACACAGCTTGCTAATCAATTGCAGACGTATGTGTTGGCTTGTCCAGATCTCTGAGCTATTACTGTTAACGCTCTATTGATCTATAGGACGGAATGATAGGATACGCGTATCCTGCGGCGCTGTTGTTTTAGCAGGTATTGCTAAGATAAACAACCACAATACATTTCTGTTGATAGCATCTCTATCTTCACAGAGATCATGAGTAATTTACTCTCTTGTCTACTGTGGATCTTAACGTGAAATCTTCCTCTATGTGAGGATCTTTTTTCACTGGGTAAATCGTGTCATCTTTATCACAACCAGCAAGGTCGCAACCTTCATGTATTCCGTTGTGTGGTCCGTATTGCATTGTAAGCACTGTACTGGACGAGATTTGGACGCGATTTCTTACTATAGGAGATCCTCTTCTTCGCTATTCTATGCGACTAAAGTGGAGGCTCTTCCGTCGTGGTGTAGGGATCATTATGTTCATATGGTTGATCCCTCCATACTACGCATTGCTAGTTTTTAGTATACTTGTTTCACAAGATCTACTGCAGCCTGTTGTTATTTAGGTTATAGGTTTATGTTACCTCATACCTATGCACTCTACGATAGTTTACAATTGAGTCTTTTGTCTCTTTATCTAAGTCAGTTAGTAACTTTTTGATAAATAGACTTAGAATCTTTAGATTAAATTCCTATACGGATTTTAACTTCGGTTCTTATTTAGCTAAGTAATCATTTGAGCCTCTGGAAACAGTAGTTTTCAAATTCTGACCTTTTAGACAGTAATTCTGTTGGTTTCTCTTTTACTGTAGAGTCAGTGAGTTTCATGCACTATCGATGGATGATTTTCACTTTCATAGTTTCGGAATCAGTACTTCCGTTACTATTTAGGTTGGATTGTTGCATAAGAGTTAGGCTCCTATTATCCGGAACCTATTATTTTAAGGTCCTTCCGTCTTCGTATGGGCATAGGCCTTTACTCTTTCCGGGTACAGTTTATGTATTTATAAACAGATATCTGTTTATTACAAGGGCGTAAGCTTCTTCTGTCCTTGATGTCTAGTAGAAGGACGTTACGCTCCATTTTATTGTTAATGGATTCTATTAACTAGCGTACTGCTTATGGTATATCATTGGCTTAGCAGTTGTGCTTAAGATTTCGGCTCATGAAGTAAGAGTTCTTCTACTTCTTGGGCTTACATTAATAGTGTTGCTATTATAGATTTTTGAAGGCTGCTCATTGCGCTCAGCCATCCATTCATGAATTTTATCTCAGAAATATCGAGTCCATTTCTGGAGGCCTCTATTGTTAAGTCTATTATCTACTGCTCAGAATGTCATTCACTTAACAGTTGCTACTATAGCTAGGTAGGCTGTCTGTTTCGGCAGTGTCTCCGTTCGGCTGCCCTCTTCGCTCTGGGCTATTTGACCCAGGGCAAGAAAAAGGGGGGGGGGGGAGGGTGTTCCCTTGGGTCACCTGTTTTTACTATGAAAACAAGGGGATACCTCCTCCGGAGTTAGTAATTCTGAGCTGTTATTGGGATGGTTGTTTAGTGAGAAGTTTAAGTTTATAAAATTCATTCAAGTCTTAGTTTTTAAAGTATAGCTTTTGAATATTGCATTTGTCAACGGACATGATTATGCAATTCTCACACACTTTTAAGAGTATAAGAGTCTCTATTCTCTAGACTTACTTTATTATTGGCTTACTTTAAAAATTATTAGTATAAGGATTATTGGATATTAATAGAGTACATGGATGTATGAAGCTCAATTTTTGGAAGGTGTTGTATCTTTCTAATTTATCATAAATAAGAAAGATACATGTAAGGCCTATTACTTCTTTTCCCTACAGGGGATGACTCTATTTTATTTTATTGAGCGTATTCCATTTTGCTCTATGTCCTTGGCCCTCCAGCCTTTTTACTATTCAGCTATGTCTGGGTCATTGGTACAGTATAAAAATGTTAAAAAATTTATAGTAATTTATATATTTTTTATACTTACCAATGACCCAGACGGGGATGGCCCTCCCAGGAGTTGGGAACTCTTGCCTCCCCGCTGAGTACATAGCGCTTACCAGGCACTGGTTATTAGAATGATAAATGGCGCCAATTTCGGAACGTCCTTGACACTGCGCATGCGCAGTGGGGGCGAGGTGTGGAGGGCCTTTCAGGACATGTTTTCTTTAGTTTTAGATGCAAATTTTGGGGATTGGGGGGCAAAATTTGTGTTTGGCCCTATATTTTAAGAGTTAGCACCAGCTATGTCTGGGTCATTGGTAAGTATAAAAAATATATAAATTACTATAAATTTTTTAACTTTTGAAACATACAATAAATACACAGAACATCATAAAGTTTGAATGCGTCCATCAATATGGCATGTGTGCCAGAACAGAAGGACAGAATGAGAGGTGCAGCCTCAAGTTCCATGATGGCATGAATGCCATATTGAGAAATGCCTTAGCACATCAATACTCTCTATGTTTATTACACACCTCTATGACATAGAATCCATTAATTGAAAAATTCAACATCACACAATTCTGACATCTGCTTGGAATAAAAACAAAAACAAAACCCAGGTGTCAATTGCAAGCATGTGTGAGAGATTGGTAGGTAAACAGAAAAATATAAATGAAAATTGTGTCAAAATTTGGATTTGGCCTTGAAAAAGTCACATTCTGTGCCTCGAAAAAAAACTTTCAACAAAACCATATCATGTGACCCCTCAATCAGCCCTCATTGGAACAAGCTCGTTCCAGTGATCGGTCACATGATATTGTTTTGTTACATTTTTTTTAAGAATAATCTTTTTCAACTACTCATTTTGTATATTACCAGAGCAGATTTAACCAGTTCATTAGATAAAGGGTTAGGCTATGTTTTTGAAACAAATAGTAAAATTTGAAGGGCAACCTTTTGTGAATATCACTGGTTGGTTTTAGCCATTAAGTTGGGTGAAGGATTAACAGGTGTTTGCGCAAAAATGTAGGATAAAAAACTATTGATATGTTTGTATTATACCACCACTCTTGACAAGATTGGGGGTACAGTAAAACCTGTCTTGAGAGACCACTGTCTTGAGAGACCACCTGTCTTGAGAGACCACATCTACCAGGCACCGATTGATTTTACTCTATAATGGACCTGCTATGGGAGACCACCTGTCTTGAGAGACCACCTGTCTTGAGAGACCACTGTGACCTGGTACCAACTAGTATTTTTATGCCATAATGGACCTGTCTTGAGAGACCACCCCTTTGAAGAATGAAACCATGACAAAAAACTTTGAGATGTTTTTATAAGACCCCTGTGAAAAGATTAGGATTATTGCTGAATAAACAATTTCATACATACCTGAAATGTGACAGATAGGAATAAAAATAAATTTGTGTTGAAAATCTTTTTGTAACAAATTGAAATGGTCTGTTATAAAAATTATAAAAATAAATTAGCGTTGAAAATCTTCAATGAAGATTTTCAACACTAATTTATTTTTATAATTTTTCAATTTGTTACAAAAACTTCATAAAAAAGAACAACTACAAAGTAATTACAAAAATCCATTCTTCTCCATTTCTGAATTTTGTGGTTGGTTATTCACTGACTTGAGAAAACCTGAAACCTGTTATGAGAGACCACCTGTCTTGAGAGACCACTTTTATGTGGCCCAAAGAGTGGTCTCTCACGACAGGTTCTACTGTTTATACTGGATTACATGTGTCTGTCCATCTGCATGCTTCGTATTTTCAGGAGAGTGATTTATTCGCTCGCCTACTGGATGCCTTGAAAAAATTAAGGAGGACGAAAGCTAGCTGTCCTGACCATAGAAAATAATGATTACCACAATACAATAGCCTCTTTCTAAAACTCGCATCTTTTCAGATCTCTGCTATGTTAGTGGACTCTTCAAGACTGCCACACTGCCCCTCCCAAACCTCTGGGGCCTCACTGTATGTGGCCCTAAACTGTTGAATTTGAACATTGCCCTATTAGCCAATAATGTGTTGATATGTAACTGTTGTATCCTTTTTTTCATCTATTTCCAGGGAAATTTAGGAACATTTTTCATAACAAATGTTAGGCTGGTGTGGCATGCGAATATCAATGAGGCCTTTAATGTCAGTATTCCATATCTACAAATGGTAAGTTTAGTTGTTAAATGCTTTCTTATAAAATATACTCATACTTTAAGTGAAATATCAGCGAGAAATACACCACCACCCATGCTATTCGGTAGATTATGAGGCCTAAAACATAAACAAACCAAGAACATGAGCTTTTGATGGCAAAGAAATAATTACAAAAATAAAATAAAAAACTCCCACCCACATGTTATTTTGTTGAGAGAAACGTTGCATCTTTGGTGATCACCTAATGATTTGTCTTCAGTGAAGATAAATGCAATTGTATCAATCATTTGCATTGTTGACAATTGAATACAAATAAAATGTAGAGATGGGTGGTATACTGTAAATACCATTCGGTATTGGTATAGAGCCAGTAACAATTTACCGAACCAAAGGAATCTAAAAAATATACTGAATTTTCGGTACGGAAAAATATTTCCGACATAAGTTAAAAAAGTCAAATGACAAACAACAGAACATTATGCAAACTTCATAACAAGAAAATACCATGAAATATGTATTTTCTCACAGCTTCTTTGTTATCTTAAATGACCCATGGTGAATGCTTGCGTTGCTTTAAACATTTTGACAATTTGGTGGCTTGTATGCTGTAAAATGGTGAACTACAGCTGAGCAGTATACCAAAAATACCTTTTGATATTGGTACTGATGTGAGTACATGTATGTTGTTGATATTAAACATTGTACTGATTCTGAGGTAAATAATTCTAAAAATACCGATATCGAAACTGAACTTGAAATTTCAAAACTGACCAACTCTAATAAAATGATGACAAATGGCCAGTTTAATACAGAATGTGAAACACACAGTTTATCTCTACACCTTTGTGAGTAAAAGAACACCACATTACATCAGCAGTAGTCTGCATGCAAACTTCATGAGCAAACAAACAGCCCATAACAGTTAGAGATGGGCAATGAACTGAAAAACTGTACCAATACCAATATCATGGGGATACCGAAAAACCGAAACGAACCAATCATTAAATACCGAAACTGTCTGAATTTTCAAATTTTCCAACATTTGCTATTTATAAGTCCCTGTTGAGGCTTGATAACAGTTGAAAGGTTCATTTTCATGAAAAAAGTGACTGATTTTCTTTTCAGTTTTGTTAATGTACTCAGTAGACTGGGCAACTCTCCAAAATACTTGCTAGACTACAACCTGGGCATGTCCAATTGCTTAGCAGTGATTTCTAGTCAGTCAAGACCTGATTAGAAATCACTGCCCAGGTGTTTTGTCTATTGTCAGCAGGACGTCCTAAAGATGGCATGGTCAGGGCACATGCTCTGAGATTGCAAAAGCCTGAAATAGGTCTTAATGTTCTATTAGAACAAGTCACAAAATTACTGTAGATATGATTTGTAGTTGTAAAAGAATGCTACAGTTGAGCTCATTGACAGTGCCATTTATAGTGTTGTGGGAGAATGATACTACAACAAAGTATTCTGTTTTTCCTGATGTGAATTCCTCATTGGTACTAACAGCAAACCTCCGTCAAGTCAGATATCAGATATCGAATATCGAACCGTTACGAGGTATTCCCCTCCCCCCCAAATATGAAACCTATACCGAACTCAAAATTCCAATACCACCCATCTCTACCATAGTGATGTTAACCCTTTACCTAATGAATCGACCACATCTGCCCACGTAATAACAGTGTCAGATTCCTTGAAGAATTAGACTGGTATCCTGAGAGCTTGACCTACCGTTTATACCCTTCTACAAACGTCATGGAACTGTCTGCTTTTTTAACTTGTCTGTGTCACTACATTTGTTTCTCTACATTCTAGTGAGATTTTCAACACTTCATGGTCTAGATTATTTATATTTGAAATACAAATGTATTTATTTAACCCGTTACCTAACATAGCAGCTAAAAACGGCCAGAAAATTAACCAGAATAAGGCTACCACAGCCTAAAATGTCTCGGAAGTTTCTCAGTAAACTGTAAAATATGGATATCATTTGAACCAGCTCATTTGTTTTAAAAAAATGTGTAATTTATTTTTTACCTGCGTTGCTAGCGGCAGAACAGGTCTAGTAACCGCTCGACTCCGTCCATCAGTCCGTCCGCCTGTCCGTCAGTCCATCAGTCCGTCCATCCGTCAGTCCATCCGAAACACTTTTTCCGTCAAAGTTTTCTTGGCTTCTATGAAAGGGAATGATTTTATATTTGGTCTGCTGCTTCATAATGATGAATTGTATCATGTAAGCAATTTTCAGATCTGCCATGCAACCAATTCTTGTTTGTCGATACTTTGAAATTTTACTCTACCCACTGAACATTGAAATTTTCCGTCAAGGTTTTCTCGGCTTCTATGCAAGGGATTGATTTTATATTTGGTCTGCAGCTTCATAATGATGAGTTGTATCGTGTAAGCAATTTTCAGATCTGCCGTGCAGCCACTTCCTGTTTGCCGATACTTTGAAATTTTAATGTACCCACTGAACATTGAAATTTTTCGTCAAACTTTTCTCGGCTTCTATGCAAGGGATTGATTTTATATTTCATCTGGAGCCTGATAATGATCAGTTGTATCGTGTATGCAATTTTCAGATCTGCCATGCAGCCACTTCCTGTTTGCCGATTCAATTGCATGCAGCGATGCAGGTCCAGACCCGGTATTGGTCTTGTTTAAAAGTACTGTTAGGTGAAGAGTTAAATCCAGGGAAGAGTGCAGTTAAGCATGTTTCAAGGACCATAGGTGGATAATTTGTTAATAATGGTTCATGTTGAGCAGGCTCAGATATTCCAACATTTAATATGGTTCCAGCATAAACAACAGAACTTAAGAAATGGTTTATGTGCATTGTTTTCATATAAATTTCTTCCATTGATATCATTTATTTTTTCTTTGCAGAAAAGTGTCAAAATAAGAGATTCCAAATTTGGCTTAGCATTGGTTGTAGATAGTTCTCAGTCTGTAAGTTTTGGAAATGATAATCCTAATCACAAACTTTGTCCCAGCAAACTGAAAAGTATTTATCAGCAAGCCAGAAAATACACAGACTGTCATCTGCAAAATGAGGTCCCCAGGGGTGAATTTAGTGATGCTACCCTGCACAGCAGGGTAGCATCACAAAATTTACCCTCGTATAAACCTCAGTTTGAATCAAGAGTTCAGGTTTGAACAGAATGGGGTACCCATAAGTAAACTGGCCTACTGTTGGAGTTAGAAGCAGAAAATTCACCCTCTTGGGACCTCATTATGCACATGACAGATTGCTTATTTTCAGGCTTGTTTATCAGGGAAGAGAAATTTCTGCAAATTTTGCTGATTTTAGCCAGTTTATACAAAAAAAATTATAAAATTTTATTTCTATAAATTTACATAAAAATGGTCGTAAAAGACCATTTTCATATAAATTTGTTTATTTTTTGTAGAAACATATACATTTTACAAATTTGTCCAAAAAAAGAAATATGAGAATTCCCATGAATTTCAGCAAATTTTGTTGCTTGCCATTTTCATCCCGGATTTATGAATGTATGACTACATGTGTTGCACATTGGTTATGACAGATTATTGCATATCATTGGAATTTGCTCAGTGAGCCAATTCCTTTGATATGTGACAGTGTTTGTGTTTTAAAACATAGAAAATTGTATAAGGCCTAAAAAAGTTAAAAATTTGTTTCTCATACCCTCCCGCATGGTTCTTTTAGCTGCCGCATGCTCTCTTTTTATAATCAATGAAAACTTAAAAAAAATAAAATGAAATGGTGTATGTCTGATATTTTGCCCAAGTTAATAAAATATTGATACATCTGCCCCTTGATTCGAGTGCCGCAAGGCTTTGCAGTGCTTTTTAATCACTAAATAAGATTGAACGTATCCTGTAGGCCCTAGTTTCGTAGCAATTGAACAGTGGATTTGATACAAAATTTGATTCACTTTTGAACCTTTTGTTTGATTCGATTTGGGATTTGATTCAAGAGAAATGTCATGATTCGCCAGGCGCTACTTTCTTTATTCTCAATCAGATCATGATTTGACTGATAAAAAGGCTCTTTACAATCAAATTATTGTAGCAAGCTCAACTGGTAGTGCTAGAAGCCACTATTTAGGGCTGTTAGAAAAATGAGGGTATCATTGCAAGACAACATTTTCCCTGCTCATCTTTCATATTCAGTCAAATGCAAATGATATTTTGTTTTATATGAAAAAAATTGATTACAAATTATTGGAGAGTGCCTGTGGGCACACTCCAATAATTTGCAATAAAATAAATTTTGAATAACAAATTCAGACCACCAAAAATAATCTAGCCCTCAACCAGCTAAATTGTAATCATATAGACCTGCAGACATCATTCATGTGAGAATATGAGAGCTAATAGAGGGAGGAGATCCAATTGAAAAAATGGCCATGAACGATTAGATGGGTAAATGCACCAAGTTATGCTTCAAGGAAAATGGAAAAATGACATTATGTCTTTTCATTAAAAATAAGCAACTCATCAGAGAGAGATTGTCGCCATGTTTTTCACTGGAAAACATTACTTGCCTTGGTAATTCTGTGTGGAACCTAGCAAAAAACTCTCCCCAAATACTGGAGAGTTATCATTTTCTATCTTTTACTGTTGATTTTTTTCAATGAAAAGAACTTACATATTTGATCATTAAAAAAAGATCTGCTTGTTACTAACATGATAACTTTTGATTTTAATGTTACAGAGTGGAGGATATGTGTTAGGATTCAGGATAGATCCTGTTGAGAAACTACAGCAAACGGTTAAACAAATACAGAATTTACATAAAGTATACAGCACTTGCCCAATCTTTGGTGTGGAATTTGAAATAGAGGAGAGGGTGAGTGATAATACTTTACAGCATGGTAGTTTTGTTATTCTAATCATTTATCAGAGGTGTGGAAGCTCTGTGTGTGTTTTAGGAGAAAAAGTCACACTGGCACAGATTTGTCCCATTGAAAAGTCTTTTTCTTGTACATGTAATATGCTGCTGGAATAGTTTTTTTTATATAAAATACCACACTGACCTGGGTATAAGCGCATAATCAAAAATAAGTCCACCTTCCAACTTTTCAGATTTCAATACAGGGCTTATATTTTGTCGAAATTTGTGAGAATCCAATTGGATTCTCGTGAAAATGGTTGCGAGAATCCATACCGACTATGAGTGTACCAGGATCCCATGACGCCACCATGGTTGAACCACTGTTGTATACTGATAACACATGTTAACATTTTACCCAACACACCTTATTAATTTTTAAAACTAAATTTGATAATTTTTAAACAATAGATAATAAAATAATTAAATGAACAATATTTACCAATAAAATCTTACAAATATGGCTGTCGTTGGAACTGGCTCAATGAGCCGGTTCCAACGACAGCCATATTTGTAAGATTTTATTGACATAGTGTCAGGATATTTCAGGTCATGTTAGCATTCTGCTGGTTAATTTGTTGCCGCTGTGTTAAATTAAGGGTTAAATTGACTCAATTCTTTTCAAGCGAGTCCTAGCAGAGGTGCGGCGAGAATCTACATGGATTCTCGCCGGTTTTATTGCGCGAATCTTTGTGCGAATCGATTCTCGGATTCTCGTCGAAATTTTAGCCCTGCAATATTAAGAGTTCTCACCTTGTAAATAAGCCCAATCCCTGACTTTGTAATGACAACATGATTGATAGCCATGCTGATACATGTAAGTTGTTACAAGACAAGAACCCCTTACCCAGCGCATATGATATCAAAATTTATTTTAATTATTTCTTTTTCAAATGTTTCAAAATATTTCAACAAGTCCATATCATGTAATCCCTAATTGGAACAAGCTCAATGAGCTTGTTCCAATGATGGGTCACATGATATGGTTTTGTTGAAATTATTTTACCTTTTCTCTTTTTAACTGTTCAATTGTAAATTATGCAGGTGCATGCAGCAAATTCGTTAGGTAAATGGTTAATAGAGCTGCACTGTATATCGATAAACCAATATATACCAGTATTCAAACCAATACCAGTGTAATTACAAAAATATTGGTTTATCGTCATTACATGTATTTATTTACCCACAATTTAATTTTCCAGATGTCTTGAGTTTTAACTGTAGCCCTGAATGAATAATATTATCCCTTTACCCAGGGAATCGTCCACAAGTGCCCGCGTAATATACAAATTCAGCAATTTAAAAAATAATTTTCAAAAATTTCATCTCACTGAGCTCATTCTAATGAGGGGGTCACATGATATCGTTTACAAGAAATTTTTGGAAAAATCTGGTAAACTATTATTTAAAATAATAAATTTTGATATGTCGTCTGCTTGGGTAAAGGTGTTTCGAACCGCATCATCAAGGCATGCTGATTTGTTCTGACTTTTATACCTCAAGTCTCGATTTATGTTCAAATATCTGATCAGTTTTCGATATACGGGTACACCAGGGTATTTTTTTAATACGGATACCAGTATTCAGTTTTGAATATCGTGCAGTCCTAATGGTTAACCCTTTACGATGTCAAAATTTATTATTTTAAATATCATTTTTTAAATTTTTTCAAAAAATTTCAATAAAACCATATCATGTGACCCCCTCTTTGGAATGAGCTCGATGAGCTCGTTCCAAAGAGGGGTCACATGATATGGTTTTGTTGAAATTTTTTGAAAAATATTTTTTCAGCTGTTTAATTTGCATATTACGTGTTGGATGCAGGCGATTCGTTGGGTAAAGGGTTAATGCATCTTTGTTGTGGGTTTGACAGAGTCACCTAACTTTGTGTCAACTTTGCCTCCAAATTTTCTTGCAGACTTGACATCTCAAAAATAAGCCAACCTATATAAATTTGCCCTCCTTTACTTCACTCACCCCCCCCCCCCCCCCCCCCCCCCCCCCCCCCGGGCTTATTCCAAGTAGAGTACAGTGTATCTATATTGAGCTCAAATGAGTTTAACATATGACAAAAAAAAACCCCAAAAACATAAATTTGATTCAAACTAAATGATGAGCTTAGCAGTTGGTTAAACTGACTGGTAATAATTGATGTTATTCATTAATGGGTTCCAGTTTAGTCCTTACAAGGATGTTACGCAAACTTTTTGTTTTTCTTATAAGCGATTACAGGCTGAAGATTTAAAGTTTTTTTTTTAATTTTGAGTTGGTAATATTGAATTCATCTTTTACTACTTTTATTGTTTCAACAATCATTCTTTTATATTTTAAAGTGAAAGGAATGATGGATCTCCTTTCGATTCTCCCTGTGATATGTTCTTGCATGTGTGTGGGGGGGGGATGTGGAGAGGATTGTGTTCATGTCCAACACACACCAGGCTAAGCAAATGGCTTCTCCTGGAAGGTGTTAAACAATGTGTGTGTTTGTGTTGGGGGTTCCCAGTATAAATATATTATGACATAAATAAACAAAGTGTGTGTTTGTGTTGGGGGTTTCTGATATAGAGGATATGGAATGAGTGTTTTTCTCATATAATATTTATGAAACGAGTCTAAGAATTTTCTGTTTCCGTTCCGCGAGCCTCTGGCGAGCCCAAATGGAAAATTCGGATGAGTTTCATAAATATTATATGAGAAAAACACTCATTTCATATTCTATTTATCATATGACACACACACGCACAAATTAGCCACTTAGTAGGACTTTTTAACCCATCACCTAACTTGAATTGCAGACGGCACTTGGAAAAAACATCCCCGAAAAACTAAAAAGTTTCATTTTTACTTCCAAAACATAAGTTATGATCCCTCAATGGAACGAGCTCGTCGAGCTCGTTCCAATGAGGGGTCATAACCAATGTTTTGGAATTAAAAAGTGAAAATATAAAAAAAAATGAATGGCGTTTTTCTTGTAGGTAAAAGATTAATACAATATAACCCACCCTAAACAGGACAGATAACGTAAATTCTCCCTACTGAAATTATGCAAATGTCACCCAGTTGTATTTTGTTTAGCCAATCAAATTGTCCAGTTTTGAAATTGACCAATGAAAGCTCCCAACTGTAATTATGAAAATTATGCAAATGTGGCCCAGTTTTATTTTGTTCAGCCAATCAAATTGTCTAGTTTTGAAATTGACCAATGAAATTGACGGAAGGCTTTATTTATCACTGATTAATATGAAAACAAAATATCAAATGTTTTAAAGTGAACAAAACGGACGAGTCATGTGATAAATAAATATATTATGAAATAAATAAATAAATAGTTACACATCTATGGAAGAATATGTCTTGGTAGTGGTGGTGGGGATGGCTGGGCTGGTACATGCCCCATGTTTCCTCTGTCCTTCACCCAAAACAATTCTCATTTGCCATTTGGTGTCAGGATGTGGTCTACAATATAGTAAAAATAATTTTAGGCTTAAAAAAATTAAAAATCTGTTTCTCAGGCCCTCCCACATGGTCCTTTTGGCTGCCCCGCAAACTTGAAAGAATAAAAATTAAATGGTTTATGTCCGATATTTTACCCAAGTTAATAAAATTGATAAATTTGTCCCTTGAGCGAAACAAGGCTTTGCAATGCTTTACACCACCATCCATGCTATTCTGTTGATTATGAGGCCTAAAACATAAAACAAACCAAGAACATGAACTTTTGATGGCAAAGAAATAATTACAAAAATAAAAAATAAAATAAAAAAAAACACCCGCCCACATACAATTTTAGAAAAAATGATCAGAGAAACAGAAGATCTAAGATCTACTTTGAGGGGCCTTATTTATGTTATTTATCGTTTCGTTTGCTGTGAAATGTTATTTTGTGATACACTGTGGGAGAAAAGGTTCTCAAACACAACTTAATTACTTCCGGGGATAACCTTGAAGATTTTAACACAATCAGATCAACCTCCTGACCACCATTAAAAATCCTGTTTGAGGATCAAGCCTGAAAATAAGCAGACTATCATCTGCAAAATGAGGTCCCCAGAGGGTGAATTTGGTGATGTTACCCTGCACAGCAGGGTAGCATCACAAAATTTATCTTCGGTGAACCCCAGTCTAAATCAAGGTCTCAAGCCAAAACAGAAAGATGTACCAAGAGGATAAATTGGCCCACTGTATGGGATAGCATTAGCAAATTCACCCTCTGGGGACACCATTTTGCAAATGATAGGTTGCTAAAATTCAGACTTGTTGAGGATCTATATTTTGGGGGATTTTATAAGCTAGTTTAGATGAAATTAAGATCATCCTTTTTGTAGAAATCACAAGGCCTGAGTCATCCAGAAAATTCAGTCATTAATATAGAATAAACCCTTTTCCTAACCGAAAGGGAAGACAACACTTGTAAAAATAAAATCTCATAATTAATTTTTTTAATTTTTGCCGCAAAAAACAGCTTATGACCCATCATTGGAATGAGCTTGTTGAGATTTTTTTTAGCACTTTCTATTTTTCCATTATGTTGAATAAAGAGTTAACTTACTGTGAAACAGCTGATGTGACATCACATCACTTTACTACAATGAGAGAATTTAACCCATTGAGACCTTTAATTATCCTGATGTTCGAACATAACAATTAAATGAACAGAAAACTTTATCCATGAAATATATGCCAGCCAGATTTTGATATCATTCAGCACCAGCCACACAGATAGGCGAATTCAATGGGATCATCCAAATCGTCAGAATTAAAATTTACTGTTGCCGACATTGAAAAAACACAAAGGTTTATCATCATCGCTGTCAAATATCCTCTCTTCATCAGAAGACTCAGAATATTCACCATCCCCACTAAGTTCATCATCACTAGGTCTTCTACGCATACGACTGAGGGGTATGTTATCAGAATCATCATTGTCGGATATTTCAATTTTTATACAATTGCCAGGGAAACTCATTGTTTACAAATCTAAAATTGAATGCTGTCCCAAACTGGTGTATTTTCCCACTATTTTGTTCTCATAGAATGAAAGTATACTGTTTCGATCTGTATTTTATATAAAAATATTCAATTGGTAGCTTATAACTGCAGTTCAGGGTCTTTAGACATGTCAAATCAATGAACAGACAACAGCTGACAAGGAGAAAGTACCGAGTACGTGAAAAGACGTACCAAAGTATCAACACGTTGTATGGCATCGTATGACATAACCAGTACAAAAGTATAAAGGGTTAAAAACATACTTTGCAAATGTTTCCGACAAGTGAAAAAGAAGAGTCAAAGCATGAATGCTCTGTTTCCAAACCTTAAGCTCAATTACTGCATTATAACAAAAATTGCTTAACCTAGTGCAGCTTTCAAGTTTGATGGCAGAGAAAAAAAAGTCAAAGAAATGTTTTGAAGTAAGGGCTGTAAAAAGGGCAGGACCCTTACAGTGATTGCTTTGTACGTATGTGCATCCATTTCATTGTGTTTCTGTCCACTAACTTGGGAATGTTTTGGCCTAAGATTCTCGTCAGATCAGCAAAGTTAAGCAACGTCGAACCCGGTTAATCCTCGGATGTGTGACCATCTGAGCGATCGATTCGGACTCCCGTGTTGTGTCCTTGGGCAAGGCACTTAACCCCGATTGTCCACATGGGGCACGATGACGCCGTGTACTAAGGCGTACTGCACGTCGATGGTGCGCATGTCTTCAACCACTCTAACACTGCCTGTGCTGCAGTGCGGAGTTACGATGTTGGGGAGCAGGCAGCTGCTTGTCGTTGCTCAGTGGTTCTCTCTGGGTACTCTGGCTTCCTCCACCCATAAAGCTGTCACGGTCATGATTAGCCATTGTTCATAAGTATGTGACCTTAAACACCAATAAATAAATAAATAAATTTGGCCTAAGATCATGAAACTTCACAGGTACATCACTTAGGAGAAAGGGAGGAACCATAAATTTGTGACCGCAAGGTCACAAGGAGCTTTTGATTTGGTTTCTAGTCTAGCTAGTGTAAGAACGCTTAATACAGTAGAATCCTCTTAATTGAATATCCATTTTGCCAGTGAAAATTATTCAATTAACAGGAGTATACAATTAACAGGGATTTGGTCAGTTTCCTGTGTTCTGGAGGTAAACTGAGCATTTATTCTATTATATCTTGTTTGACAGAGCTCATAGAGCTCTGTCAAACAAGATATAATAGAATAAATGCCTGTATTGGATGTAGTAAGGCCAAAAAGGTTGATAAGTAAGGGGATTTTGGTTCGTGTTACAGTAATTTTTCGACAGTTTATAAAAATTTATATACAATTAATAGGAGTTTACTCTACAACCCATATGCAATTAACAGAGCAAATTTGTACTGAAGGTATGGTAAATGGTTTTGTGTTTGAAAATTATATTCAATTAACAGGGATATACAATTAAGAGATATCCAATTAAGTGGGCTCCACTATATTATTGAAGAGAATTCCAGGTAAAACATTTTATGAGGCAGATTTTCAGTAATGAGGGAGGTGCCTGAGAAACAAGAATTGTTTTTTTTTAATAGCTTAAGATACAGAATATATTTTTTTCAGCCAGCACCATTGGATGATTTGACTGTGGACTCTGTTCAAGATGATGTTGAGATAGATCAAAGTGGACAGAGTGATGCATTTGCGGTAAGTTAGAGAAATGGCATTCTATAACAATCTTTCTTGAACATCTTTAATCAGTACTGTTGAAACAGTTAGGAAATTTCATAGTCAATTAGTTGGCGACTATTAGTGAGTGAATAATCGACTTGTCAACACCCATCACCACAGTACTATAGTATAGGGGCAGAAATTTTGAATGTCAATGTGTCAGACCCACATCCTGTATGACACAAATTAATGGAAGCATGTTGCAAAGCGGGTGTACACAATGTTCCATACTGAAGATTCAGCATGAACACCTTGGTTCCAAGCATGAAATAGTCAAGCCAGTATGCATATTGATACTGGGTACATATGAGCGATAAGAGTGTTCTAGTAACACCACTGTGTACTGTAACAATTGGGAAGTGGGTTCAGTTCATGGTTTAAGTTGGTTTCAAACCTTTTAAATTCGTGTGAAAAATTGTGATTCAGAGGGCCTGAGTTTCTCTGAGCAAATTGTTTCTGTACAATTTATTAGAGACTTTTTTTTGGCAAACTAATTATTACTAAACACTTCTGAGAGTTTTTTCCAAGAAAGAATGAAAATGGATCATAGCATTTTCAGAAGGAAAGACAGGATAATATTTTCCTGTGCTTAGTTTACAGTTGCACACCCCGATATTCCAGGAAAACGATTGATTTGCTACCATGATGCTTTCATGAGCTCAAAAACACTGAATGTCTTTATTGTTTCACACTGAAATCTTCTTATTTAACTCCTTAACTTCTGAATGTAACCAAAAAACAGAAGCCATTATTTTATTTGACAGGTTGAGTGCTAAATTATTTTTCAGAGGTGAGTGGTAGCATGAGCATTTTTTTCAAGGATACCATGCTTTCCAGTAAAAGGAGAGCTATTTTTGTAAGATTTTGTTCATCTTAAAAATCATTTTGTTACAGTTTATTGGAGAGTACTTGTAAGCACTCTCAAATAAATTGTAAAAAACAATTTTGTATAAACATGTTTGTGTTTCTGCTCCCTACCAAACTGGCTAATGAATATAGCATAAAGCCACTAAAGTGACTTCCAGCACTTTTAAGTAGAGCCATGATAGTGGCTTCTAGCACTCAACCAGTTAAATATCAGGGCTTGAATTGACTTTGAGGAAAGGCATAAAATTACCTACCCAAATGAACCTAAGGTTGTTTAAGAGTACAGTTAAAACTAGAAGTCCTGTCACGAACAGTGCGCTTATCTAGGCTTAATTGTGCGTAGGAATTGCACGCAGTTGCCATATCGAATGGCATCCTAAGCATGGCAGGTTCTCCTGGTTACTCAGAGCAAACACAGGCAGTGTTTCTGCCAATGGACCTCCGGGTTACCCGGAGGTCCATTGGCTGAAACATTGCTTATGCACAGGCCATATGTACAGAATTTGATGGCCTAATTATGGTTATAACGTGTAGATTAACGCGCAGATTGATGTGCTATTTGTGAGCTTTTCATGACAGGACTTCTAGTTTTAACTGTGTACACAACTCATCTTTAATCTCTTCCAGGCATACTTTGCAGATGGTGATAAAGATATAGACAGAGAACCAGTCTTCAATGAAGAATTAGGTTTAGCTACAGAGAAACTGAAAGATGGCTTTACTATAAAATCACTCTGGGAAGTGACAATATGAAGAAATTTTATAACTTAACATTATAATTAGTGTTGAAATGATTAGTCGATTAACCAGGGGCCAATCCTATCAAATTTTTAAAATTGTATTATCTTTTTATTACACTATACAGTTGAAATAAATCATTCCCATTTCAAAAGACGTGGCAATTTACCATTTTTAAAATGCTGATGGTTCATTTCTTTCATTTATGGTCACAGGCAGAAAATAAAATTCTGGATAATACAGTTGTAAAGATTTTATAGGATTAGCCCCTGTACTGAATTGGTTACAAGCTTTTTCCAGTTAAGATTTTTTGCTACCAGTTAATTGCTGCCTCATGGGTGAATTGTGAAAATATGCAGAATGAAACTTTTGGAAATCTTGCTTAACATACTCAGGCCTGACCATCAGGGGCCAATGCTATGAAACTTTTACAATTGTGTTTTTAAAATTGTATTTTCCAGTTATGATTTTAAATGGGTTGTAATGAACCATTAGAATTTTCAAAGATAATGCAATTTGCCAATTGCCATATCTTTTAAAATGCTAATGATTAATTTTAGTTAGTTATATTAATAGGTAGAAATACAATTCTAGAAAATACAATTGTAATTAGTTCAAGGTCACAGTATTTTATGCAAAATTTCCCCTTCTTGTTTGAATCCACTCTTGCATATATAGATGTGAAGGGGAGCATGGTGGCTCACTCAGTGGTTAACCCTTTACCCAACATGAAAAGCAGATGACACTTGCAAACAAAATTCTTGAATAACTAATTTTTTTCATTTTTTGCCTCAAAAACATAGGTTATGACCCTTCATTGGAACGAGCTCGATGAGCTCATTCCAAAGAGGGGTCTTAACCTATGTTTTTGAGACAAAATATGAAATATAATGAAAATTAATTGGCGATATTTTTATACTGTACCAATGACCCAGACATAGCTGGTGCTAACTCTTAAAATATAGGGCCAAACACAAATTTTGCCCCCCAATCCCCAAAATTTGCATCTAAAACTAAAGAAAACATGTCCTGAAAGGCCCTCCACACTTCGCCCCTACTGCGCATGCGCAGTGTCAAGGACGTTCCGAAATTGGCGCCATTTATCATTCTAAGTTTGGCCCTTCATCAGTTAACATCTGACTGATCTTTGTGCTTTTAAATCTCAGTTTAAATGATGCCAGACACATAAATATTAGTGAAATGGTGATTCTAAGGAGGATAGAGAAGGAGGAGAGGAAAAGAATGTGTGACAGAATATTATCAGGGCTGTAACTTAAAATTTTTTAATGAAATTATGTTAAGTTACCTATTTTCAAGGCAGCAGCCATTTTGTTGTCATTCTGATTATTTAGTTACACTGTTTTTCAAGTGTTTTCCTCTCTCCCTGTCCTTTAAGTTCCCCCTTGCTATTCTCCCATGCTTTTGGCATAGTTTCTGTAATTATTATTACTAAAATTTCTTGGGAGTTTTAGCTGAATAACAGAATGAATTCTGTTCTTTCCCCATGTTTACGTCTTCACCTACGGGTGGTTAGGCGTTGTGTTCTGCATCTACCATCTGATGTTCTGCAGTTTCTTCCCTGGAAGTCTCTGTTTTGCATCAGATAGTGTATTTTTGGTAACTGATTTCGGGCCTGGGTGCCTGGAGTCTTATTTTAGTGTTTTTACACTCATTGTTTACATTTACAACAGCCCTCTGTGTGAGGGGGGGATTTCTAAAAAATAATATCTTTATGTTATTTTAATCATAACTAGATACATTATTATTGTTCGTAAGTGTTGAATAAATTGTTTAAAATATTTTTAAAATTTTTGTCCACACTTAGGCTTGGGATCCATTGGGGCTCAACGTTACTTTTCAGAAACTTGGGCTGTTCTGAAAAAATATTTTTTCAAAATATTTTGATTTCAATTATTTTTTCTATATTAATGGATCATATTATTATTATGTATTTTGATTGCCAGGGGTTAGTGCGAGTACCAGGACTTGTTTTCTTTTCACATTGAAAGGATATTGATCAATTGTTTTAAGAGGAAGTCTTCCTCTGACTTTATTATCATTCTATATGTGGTCAGTGTACTCGCATTAACTCCTGTTCTGTATCGTATGATTTCGATTACAATATGGGAAGCGTATGTCACGGTATGTTGTTGGGGATTTGGACACTCCGGTCCTTTCCCCGCAGGGTCACTCTACTTTATCAATTTCTATTTCAGACGATCAAGATTAGGGTGATGTATCTGTGATGTCTTCCAACAGTGTGCCTCCGTCGTCACAATTAATGAAGGGCTAGCAGAAAAGTGCTCATGTAATACGCCAATTGCCTAAGAGGACCCTAGTAGGTTCGACGGCCTTTGACGTCCGCTAGCTCGCCCGGTGTAGCGTCCATTCACCGAATGGTTCGGCAGCCGGGTTCGTCCGTTGCGGTCTAGAAGGAATTTTGGGGTGATGCGAGCACTATAAAATTAACTTAATGCACACCCAGTGACGGCGGATCGGAAGGAGAACGGAGGAAGCCTTTTAGTCCGGTTCATAGCCCGTTCCGGTCCATCCGGACGGCAAGCGAGAGAGGCCCCTCTCTCGTTCAACAACATCTGGCCCCAGATGTTGTGGTACAAAATGTGTCGCTAGCAGAGCATACGTCCGTCGCTCGGGACGCTCCGTTGTATAGGCACTCTGCTGAGACTGCTAAGGCTTCCTCTTCTCGTCAGCGCACACGACCGCACCTTGGCTGCGTGGCCGCCGATATATTACCAGCTTCGCCGATCAAGGATTCTTCGGCGACCAGGTCACACCATCCGGCAGCCAGGGATTCGAGACCGATGGACTCCGGACGTTCGCATAGGAAGTATGCGGGAGCCATCTGATGCAGAGCTGCCCTCGGCGAAGCACCGATAGACTGCGCCTCCGCAGGTCTCGACGCCGGACATTCTTGTGCACATAGCACAGCTTATCGCAGCATCCCAGCAGCCGACAGAACGGTGTCGGATCGAGAATTATCCGACGGCGCTGGGTCGGTAGCCGGGGACTCGAGGCCTGCAGACTCCGGACGTTCGCATAGGAAGTGTGCGGGAGTCAACGTACACGGAGCTTCCGGCGGCAATGCATCGTAAGTCCGCTACTGCACAGGCCTCGAGAACGGACGTGCTTTCCTTAATAGCACAGTTTTTCGCAGCATCCCAGCATCAACTGAATCTGTCGCATATATTTTATCCGACGATGCTGGGTCGGAACGCTCCGCGGAAGCGGGTACGGACGTCCGAAAGTTTCATCCGGTCCGACGGGATACCGAAAGGGATTCGGAGGATTTCAAGCTTTCCCTTTCGGAACAACATATGCTGCGATGCCGGATAAGAAACTGATAGCGTCGGTGGACTTAGAAATTTTTGGTTCGGTTCAGGGACATCGTCCCTCAGTTCCGACATAGTCCAATAATGTCACACAAACTTTCGAATTATTGAACGACGCTATATATATTATTATTTTATGCTTGCTATCCAAGCATTTCTGGTTTCTTGTTCGAAGATTTATGGAGATGTCTTTCAAAAGTGTGCCTCTGTCGTCATAGTTAATGAAGAGTTAGCGGCAATATGTGCTCATGGAATATGTCTATCGCTTACGGAGTGACATTCGCTAGCTCACCCGGTGTAGCGTACATTCATCGAATGGTTCGGCTGCCGGGTTCGTCCGTTGCGGTCTAGGAAGGAGATTTGGGTGATGCGAGCACTTTAATTACTTTAGTACTCACCCAGTGACGGCAGATTGAGGACAGATCGGAGGAAGCCTGTTAGTCCGGTTCCTGGCTTGTCCAGGTCCGTCCGGGCTGTGAGCGAGAGAGGTTCCTCTCTCGCCCAACAACATAGGGGACCGCATGTTGTGGTTCAGATATTTTACATTCGGAGCATATGTCCGTTGCTCGGGACGCTCCGTTATATTGACAATCCGAGAGACTGTCTTTAATGCTTCCTCATCCTCACAGCAGGGCACACGACCGCACATTGGCTACGTGACCTCGAGTATCCGATCAGTTTCGGCATTCAGTGATTCCACGGCGAATAGGTCGCGCCATCCGGTAGCCAAGGGACACGAGGCCTATACACTCTGTTCGCTCGCATATTGGAAGTATGCACGGGGTAACGATCACGGAGCTTCCAGCGGCAATGCATCGTAAGACCGCTTCTCCTCAGGCCTCAGTGGCGGACGTGCTATCCGAGTTAGCACAGTTGTTTCGCAGCATCCCAGCAATTGACAGTTTCTCGGTCGAATCAGGAATTATCCGACGGCGCTGGGTCGGTGCGGTCCGCGGTTGCATCAGCTACGGACGACCGAACGCTTTATAGGGTCCGACAGGATGGCGAAAGGGATTCGAAAGATTTCGAGTTTTCCCTTTAGTAGTATCGGAAGATGCCTTTCATATCTTCTGGCATTATCTTCCAGTGATTATTATTTCGGACTTCATTGCTGCGATCTTGGATAAGAGACTTATAGCGTCATTGGACTCGGATTTTTCGATCGGTACAGGGACATTGTCCCTGACTTACCGACGCAGTCCAGTATTGTCATTACAACATGTGTTTTATTTTTCGACGCTATATATATATATATATACAAGCCTGCTACTAAGCATGATAGTTTAGTTTCTTGTCCGCGTTGCTCATTTCTGCCATTTTATCATTTTTACAAATAGTTTATTTTGGCAGAGCAGGGCATACCGAGAGTTCATATGCGTCTAGACGGTGTGATTAAAGACTGCATATATTCTTTTTCGCCGTTTATGTCTTTTCCAATTTCAATGTTGGGAACGACATTATGTATAGTAGACTTAACTTAGATGCTTTATTATACGTAATCCGCCTTACTGAGGCGTTATTATTACGTCTTCAAGAAAAGATTTACGGGATATTATTCTCAATGTAATTTCTTTTGAGGGCAGTAGTTTGTTCACGTATAACTCCGCCCTTCAGTGGCTGATTGGAGTTGGTTAGACGTGACGCAGCCCTAGCTACATCCACACGCGTGGATAGTAAGGTTAAGAACTCTCTCAGAGTCGCTTCGTTCTCGGAGGAGCTTCTCTTCGACGGCAACTTTCCGGCAATCCATGAATTGCTCGATTTATACGTTCTCTTGTCTATCTAGTGTTACAAGAGATTCAGACTGGGGCAAACATTCGGTGGTTGACTCAGAGAGTGCTGCCGCAGTTGCCGGACCCGAGTGTGGCTGTTATGACGGTTGCCAGTCAAACAGATTGGGATATATACTGATCCCTACGGATTCGAAGTGCCAGGGTCTTTGGGTTCCGCAGTCTTTTAGCTATCAGTTTAACTTCCGCGGAATAATGTTTTTTAGGCTTGCTTTATGTCATTGCATGAACATTATTCAGAAACGCATGCCCAAATTCCTGTCCTTTAATTCGACAGTAGTGGCGTATCTCCGGAACCAGGGAGGCACTCTTTCGTTTCCGTTATTCAATTTAATGGAAAGAATCCGTCTGTTGGTTATAGTACACCAAGTTCAGTTTTGGTCCGTCATATTCCGGGTCGTCTGATTGTTTTATCGGACTCCCGTTCTCTTACGGGTCGCTTGTTGCTGTCAGAATGGACTCTCAACAAACAAGTATTCAATCAGATTTGCTATCTATGGGAGCGCCCAATGATGATTTATTTATGACACAGCTTGCTAATCAATTGCAGACGTATGTGTTGGCTTGTCCAGATCTCTGAGCTAATAGTGTTAATGCTCTATTGATCTATAGGACGGAATGATAGGATACGCGTATCCTCCGGCGCTGTTGTTTTAGCAGGTATTGCTAAGATAAACAACCACAATACATTTCTGTTGATAGCATCTCTATCTTCACAGAGATCATGAGTAATTTACTCTCTTGTCTACTGTGGGTCTTAACGTGAAATCTTCCTCTATGTGAGGATCTTTTTTCACTGGGTAAATCGTGTCATCTTTATCACAACCAGCAAGGTCGCAACCTTCATGTATTCCGTTGTGTGGTCCGTATTGCATTGTAAGCACTGTATTGGATGAGCTTTGGACGCGATTTCTTACTATAGGAGATCCTCTTCTTCGCTATTCTATGCGACTAAAGTGGAGGCTCTTCCGTCGTGGTGTAGGGATCATTATGTTCATATTGTTGATCCCTCCATACTACTCATTGCTATTTTTTAGTATACTTGTTTCACAAGATCTACTGCAGCCTGTTATTATTTAGGTTATAGGTTTATGTTACCTCATACCTATGCACTCTACGATAGTTTACAATTGAGTCTTTTGTCTCTTTATCTAAGTCAGTTAGTAACTTTTTGATAAATAGACTTAGAATCTTTAGATTAAATTCCTATACGGATTTTAACTTCGGTTCTTATTTAGCTAAGTAATCATTTGAGCCTCTGGAAACAGTAGTTTTCAAATTCTGACCTTTTAGACAGTAATTCTGTTGGTTTCTCTTTTACTGTAGAGTCAGTGAGTTTCATGCACTATCGATGGATGATTTTCACTTTCATAGTTTCGGAATCAATACTTCCGTTACTATTTAGGTTGGATTGTTGCATAAGAGTTAGGCTCCTATTATCCGGAACCTATTATTTTAAGGTCCTTCCGTCTTCGTATGGGCATAGGCCTTTACTCTTTCCGGGTACAGTTTATGTATTTATAAACAGATATCTGTTTATTACAAGGGCGTAAGCTTCTTCTGTCTTTGATGTCTAGTAGAAGGACGTTACGCTCCATTTTATTGTTAATGGATTCTATTAACTATCGGTACTGCTTATGGTATATCATTGACTTAGCAGTTGTGCTTAAGATTTCGGCTCATGAAGTAAGAGTTCTTCTACTTCTTGGGCTTACATTAATAGTGTCGCTATTATAGATTTTTGAAGGCCGCTCATTGCGCTCAGCCATCCACATTCATGAATTTTATCTTAGAAATATCGAGTCAATTTCTGGAGGCCTCTTTTGTTAGGTCTATTATCTACTGCTCAGAATGTCATTCACTTAACAGTTGCTACTATAGCTAGGTAGGCTGTCTGTTTCGGCAGTGTCTCCGTTCGGCTGCCCTCTTCGCTCTGGGCTATTTGACCCAGGGCAAGAAAAAGGGGGGGGGGGGGGGGGGGAGGGTGTTCCCTTGGGTCACCTGTTTTACTATGAAAACAAGGGGATACCTCCTCTGGAGTTAGTAATTCTGAGCTGTTATTGGGATGGTTGTTTAGTGAGAAGTTTAAGTTTTTAAAATTCATTCAAGTCTTAGTTTTTAAAGTATAGCTTTTGAATATTGCATATGTCAACGGACATGATTATGCAATTCTCAGACACTTTTAGGAGTATAAGAGTCTCTATTCTCTAGACTTACTTTATTATTGGCTTACTTTAAAAATTATTAGTATAAGGATTATATTGGATATTAATAGAGTACATGGATGTATGAAGCTCAATTTTGGAAGGTGTTGTATCTCTCTAATTTATCATAAATAAGAAAGATACATGTAAGGCCTATTACTTCTTTTCCCTACAGGGGATGACTCTATTTTATTTTATTGAGCGTATTCCATTTTGCTCTATGTCCTTGGCCCTCCAGCCTTTTTACTATTCAGCTATGTCTGGGTCATTGGTACAGTATAAAAATGTTAAAAAATTTATAGTAATTTATATATTTTTTATACTTACCAATGACCCAGACGGGGATGGCCCTCCCAGGAGTTGGGAACTCTTGCCTCCCCGCTGAGTACATAGCGCTTACCAGGCACTGGTTATTAGAATGATAAATGGCACCAATTTCGGAACGTCCTTGACACTGCGCATGTGCAGTAGGGGCGAAGTGTGGAGGGCCTTTCAGGACATGTTTTCTTTAGTTTTAGATGCAAATTTTGGGGATTGGGGGCAAAATTTGTGTTTGGCCCTATATTTTAAGAGTTAGCACCAGCTATGTCTGGGTCATTGGTAAGTATAAAAAATATATAAATTACTATAAATTTTTTAACTTTTTAGAATAGCCCTGGCCGGTTTTGGGTAAAGTGTTAAAGTATTGAAGTTCAAACTGAGAGGTCTGCAGTTCGATCCTGACTAGGGCTATCTACATTGTGTCATTGGGCAAGGCATGTTGTCCTGATTGGCCACATGGGGGCATACGCTATGTACTAAGGCATACTCGATGTTGATGGTGCAGTTGTCTTTAACAGTACTAACTCTGCATGTGTGGAGTTGGTATGTTGGGGAGTCTGCCAGTTGCTTGCTCCTGCTTGCTGGTTCTCTCTTGGCACTCCAGCTTCTTCCACCCATAAAACTGTCTGACAAGAGCCCAATAAAAAAATATAGATGGGAAGAACTGCTTGGTTTTGATTACATGGATGAATTTGAAATGTCCTGGATGAAATGTCCCAGAATGGTCTGGTTTTGGGATGAAACTTCCCGTAACCACCCAAAATATTTTAATAGAATTTAATCTAAAAACTTATGCCTGATGACTGATGCCCAAATATTTTATGCAAGATTTACATAAGTTGCCTTCTTTCAGGCCAGAGTATTTTATGCACTATTTCTCCTAGTCTGAGTCCACGGATATAAATACTTCCAAAAAGAGCCCAACTAGTTACATTATCCCAATTTTACTTTCTTAGCATATAAATTTTCCCTCTTCCCATATAATGGGCAGTTAATCAGTAATAGGGTTTAATTCAAGGAAGAGAACTTCTTGGGTTTTCACTTTTGAAAGTCGGTCACGATACCAGGAATTTTTCGGTTTTCCCATTTCGGAATATCAGTCCCAATACCTGGGAAATTCATTGGACAGAACTGGGAATCAAAGGTTGCAATCCACAACCTTTGATTCCTGATTCTAGTCTATGAATTTCCGGGGTATTAGCACTGATCGTCAGAACTGGCAACCAGGAAATTCCCATTTGCGAGATTAAACTATAGCTCCAACAGTCCCTGACGAAATTGATATTTGCCATAATCTTATGAATTATAATATGCAATCATTGATACCATGGTCTATGAATTTTCCCGAGTATCATGATTGACTTTCCGAACTCGGACCTGGGCTTAAACCTTAATCGGTCACTGAATTGTTACAATTAAATGATAAACTGGTTACAGAATTCTTAAACTGTTTCAGCACTAATTATAATGACATTTCTAACTGTGATATGATCGATGTATGCTAAACATGTGGACAGTTAACAGGTATTCTACTTAATTTATTCTGAATGTGTTCTGTTTTGTGTCTGTCCTTTTCTTCCCTCCCAATCCACTGTTTTCATTTTGTCTGTTCATTCATCTAGCCATCTCCCTGTCCATGTCTACAGTTTGACCTACAATTTTCATGGCATCATTTTTCACACTTTAGTTTAAACAGTATTTTTATTGCAAACAAACATGTTACATTGACACTTCATATGGAACAAACTCATGGAAGAATACAAACGCAGTGCGGAGTTACGATATTGGGGAGCTGGCAGCTGCTCGTCGTTGCTCGGTGGTTCTCTCCGGGTACTCCGGCTTCCTCCACCCGTAAAACTGTCATGGTCATGATTGGCCATTGTGCATAAATATGTGACCTTAAACATCAATAAATAAATAAATAAGAATACAAACAGTCCATATTAATTGTGTACAGTGTAACAAGTACAATGGACAAAGACACAGATTGTGAGGATGGGATTCGACAGTAAGCTTAGGAGCTTTTGGTAGTCGTCTCCCTTTTCAGACTTTGCAGAAGAGAGTAAAATTTTGAAGTGGGCCATATTTTGCTTTCCCAGTTACTATGACATGAAACAGGTAACATCTTGGAGTTGTTTTCTTGTCCTTTCTCTGGGCATCAGAGGCAACCAGCACACACATGCCCACTATATCATCCCCCACACTTTTTATTCTTGTTCTCTCAAAAATGTGGGGAGGGGTAAACATATTTAACTCTTTACCCAACGTAATGCCAAAACCGGCCAGCACTATTCTCAAAAATCGCCAATTAATTTTCATTATTTTTTCATTTTTTGTCTCAAAAACATTGGTTATGACCCCTCGTTGGAACGAGCTCATCGAGCCCGTTCCAATGAGGGGTCATAACCTATGTTTCTGAGACAAAAAATGAAAAAAATTGGTTATTCAAGAATTATTTTTGCAAGTGTCGTCTGCTTTTCATGTTAGGTAAAGGGTTAACCAATTCTGTCTTGTTTTACAGAGCTCAGTGAGTCCTGTCAAACAAGATTGAATTGGTTAAATTCCAAGTTGCATTGTGCGGAAAAGTTGCAGGGTTAACTATCGAAAGAAAAAATCATTACTTATTTTGCTGCATGTATGCTTTTTTTGTTGTGTCCATTGTGTTTAACCCTTTACCCAACAAAACTGGACAGCGCTATTCTAAAAAATTGCCAATTAATTTTCATTATCTTTTGTCTCAAAAACATAGGTTATGACCCCTCATTGGAACGAGCTCATCAAGCTCGTTCCAATGAGGCGTCATAACCTATGTTTTTGAGACAAAAAATGAAAAAATTAGTTATTCAAGAATTTTGTCTGCAAGTGTCATTTGCTTTTCATGTTAGGTAAAGGGTTGAGTGTTGAGTGCTAAATTACTTATCGAAGGTGCTTTGAAACATGGGTATTTTTTTTTAACGTACCATGCTACTGGCAAGAGTAGCCTTAGTTTACAGTCTAGTTTATTCTACAGTCTCTGACACTTTTTATGATCACGATGGAGAGGAGAGTAATAACTAATAATTCATCAGTAAATGAGTGATGAAAACCCATAATCATCGACTTTGAAATTGTAGTCGATTATGGGTGTTTCTGACTAAATAGGGGAGGGCATTCAACCACCGAGTAGCCCAGAGCAGCCTGGAAGCTTATGAAAGTGAGCACATATGAAATTGACTGAAGTCTTCCTGTACTTGACCTTGGAATGAAAGCTTACAATAAGTGTGCTCAGTACAGGATTAGCCCAGCATCCTTGGGCGCTTGGACAGGTGCATACAAGTGTTCAACCACAAATGCCAGAGAACACCTCCTCAGTGTTTATTAGCGCCTGTTGTTTTAATCATTGTAAGCAACAGGATATCGCATAATGTGATTATTGGCCGGTAGGCACTGTTTATTCATCATTTTCTGAATGACTCGTTCGAAAACAACAGATGGTTTGGTATTATCCATTGTTACATGTTATTAAGTGCTGTTCTACAAAACACAAATGTGAGGGCTGTTAGTATTCCAGTGAATGGATGCAGCCCTATTATTAGGTCGGAATAATACCCAACATGTAAGACCATATCAGTTCCGGGCATGCAAGATGTGTGAAGTCCGTTATGTGCATGCTGCATTGTTTGAGGTAAGCCCCGGGAGCGCGGTGGCTCAGTAGGTAGAGGGGCAGGTTGCAAGCCGAGAGGTCCTTGGTTCGAATCCCACCTGCGGCAACCGCGTTGTGTCCTTGGGCAATACACTTCATCTCCATTGCCTGCGTGGGGGCACGATGACGCCGTGTACTAAGGCGTACTGCACGTCGATGGTACGCATGTCTTCAACCAATCTAACCCTGCCTGTGCTGCAGTGCGGAGTTATGATGTTGGGGAGCTGGCAGCTGCTCATCGTTGCTCGGTGGTTCTCTCCGGCTTCCTCCACCCGTAAAACTGTCATGGTCATGATTAGCCATTGTGCATAAATATGTGACCGTAAACATCAATAAATAAATAAATATAATATGAGGTATGCCCATTTTAATAATTAGGCCTGGTCCATTGTCTAAGTAAATAACTATCGACACTAAAGAAATATGGTCGTTGGACTGAAAGCACTTGAGCAATGCATTTTGTCCTTTGTCAGCTCTTGGATTCATTAATTAGTCGACTTCTCGAATACTCATGACAGGTTTATCTACAGTTGCAGAGTTAAAAGGTTAAGTATATATTCCAAAGTTAGACCCAGTGTTCAAATTTTGAAACTAAACTAAGGCGAAACTTTAAAATTTGATTTGAAATCTTTCAGATGATTCGATTCGAGTCCTGCTGATTTGCTAATTTTCAGATACTTGAGATATTCTCAAAGTTACACCAAACATCTCCTCTTGAACTACATTTAAAACTAAAAGTCCTGTCATGAAATGCACACAAATAGCACGTTGATATGTGCGTTAATGTACGCGTTATGGCCCAAGTAAAGCTACCAAATTCTGTACATATGGCCTGTGCACAAGCAATGTTTCAGCCAATGGACTCCGGGTAACCCGGAGGTCCATTGGCAGAAACATTGCATGTGTTTGCTATGAGTAACCAGGAGAACCTGCCATGATTTGGATGTCATTCGATATGGCAATTGCGCGCAATTCCAACGCGCAATTAAGCCTAGATAAGCGCACTACTGGTGACAGGACTTCTAGTTTTAACTGTATTCTTCCTGTAGGAGACCTGATGATAGAAGAAGAGTTTGAGGAGATCCCACTAGCAGAACTACGTTTATTCCATTTTTGAAATAAGTGGAATTCTGTAAATTGAATAGCCACTTTGCCAATGAGAATTATTCAATTAACAGGAGTATTCAATTAACAGAGATGGTGTCACTTTCGTGTATTCTAAAGATAAACTTAACATTTATTCTATTATATCTTGTTTGACAGAGCTCTGTCAAACAAAATACAATAGATTAAATGCCTGTATTGGATGTACTGAGGTCAAATAGATCTATAGACCCAGGAAAACTGGGGAGAGTCAGGGTAATTTCTCGACAGGTTACAAGATTTTTGATTCCATTAACAGGAGTTTACTCTATAACCTATATTCAATTAACAGGTTAAATTTGTACTGGAGGTATGGTAAATGGTTTTGTGTTGGGAAAATTATATTCAATTAATGGTTATTCAGTAAAGAGATATCCAATTAAGTGGGCTCCCCTGTATTCCATATTTTGCTTTGCCTTCAACCAATGCTAAACTGCTAGTGTGAAATCGGTATGGGAGTCTTGATAGTAGCTTGCCACTGCTCAGAGGTTCTCTATAAGTACACAGGCAATATCCACCTGTAAACTAGCTGTCTGGTGTGAGGTGACCCAGCTGTCAAAAGTGTTATTAAACCCCAATAAATAAATTAGTACATAAATAAATAGCATTCAGAAATATTTTGGGACAAAATGTCTGCAACAAATTGTCCCAATGTGGAGGTAGAAGTTGACTTGGGGCAAAGCATCCTTTAATGAAAAGGTTTGGAGATGAAACAGAGATTTTTTTAATTTCAATTCACCTTGCAATCCAGTGAACAACTCCCTCCCCACAGACATTTTTGAGTGTGAAGTTGTAACAAAGGTCTCATGAAACCCATTTCGGGAGATGACTAACATAAGCTCCCAGCCTTCTGCCAGATTCCCCATTACATACTAATATGGTATTTCGTTAGTATATGTTATATTCTTGATGTTCTCTATATACTGTCACTTTTCTTGGTGTTCAATATTGTAACATATAGCATACTTATTGAATAAATATTGTTTAAACTAAACCCATTTGGTACATACGAAAAAAAGTATCATTAATTGTTGTGTGTGCTCATTTGTTAACGACATCTGTAAAATGTTTTCGATGAACATTAAAACATTTTATAGCCAGTTTTATATTGGAAAAATTATGTGAGGAAAATTGTCTGTTTGTACAATGTAACATGTTCACACAAGATATAGAATAAATATTTAAAAATGATAGTTTGTCATTGATTTAAAATCTGCAAACAAGAGATGGGCCATATTGAAATTGTTATACTATTGCCTATCTGGCGGGTTATATAGTATTCCTCATGTCCATCCATCAATCTATCAGTCTGTCTATACCAAAGTTGGGAGCGCGGTGGCTCAGTAGGTAGAGGTGCAGGCTGCAAGCCGAGAGGTCCTTGGTTCGAATCCCACCTGCGGCAACCTTTGGGCAAGACACTTCATCTCCATTGCCCGCGTGGGGGCACAATGACGCCATGTACTAAGGCGTACTGCATGTCGATGGTGTGCATGTCTTCAACCAATCTAACCCTGCTTGTGCTGCAGTGCGGAGTTACGATGTTGGGGAGCTGGCAGCTGCTCATCGTTGCTCGGTGGTTCTCTCCGGGTACTCCGGCTTCCTCCACCCATAAAACTGTCACGGTCATGATTAGCCATTGTGCATAAATATGTGACCTTAAACACCAATAAATAAATAACTATACCAAAGTTCAAGATGGTCATCTAAAATTTTGCACAATGCAAAACTACAATCAACCCATTACCTTGGTAGAAGGTCAGACGACTGTTATGTTTTTGTCACAGTTATTGCCCTTTTTCAACTTAGAAAATTTCATGTTTTTTAATTGAGGGTATCTTCATTGTTTAATCAAGCAAGAAAATAAGCAGACTGTCATCTGCAAAATAAGGTCCCCAGAGGGTGAATCTAGTGATGCTACCCTGCATAGCAGGGTAGCATCACTACATTTACCCTCTGTGAACCTCAATCTGAATCAGGGTCTCAAAACTAAACAGAAAGAGGTACTCAGAGGATAAATTTGCCCATTGCATGGGATAGCATCACCCTCTGGGGACCTCATTCTGCAAATGTCAGACTGCTTATTTTTAGGCCTTGGTGTAATCAACTCCTCCCACAGTTGCTGTTGTAGACAGTTGAAACTTCAGGATGTGGTTATACATGTACATGCCTTGAAGATATGCAACATCCATGAAGTTTGCAGAAAAATTGTTTTAACAAAATTATTGCCCTTTATTGACTTAGAAAATTTACAGTGTTTTTAATTGAGGATACCTTATTGAGGGTACCTTCATGGTGTAATCAGCTCCTTCCATAGTTACTAATGTTGAGATTTGAAACCTTAGGATATGGTTACACACACAATGCAGATGTGCAACATCTATAAAGTTTGCATAAAAATACTTTTTAACAAAATTATTTCCCTTTACTTCTCCACGGGAACCCCGGGAAGTGAAGCAGTGCCTGTTCAACTCCTTCTTCCATTTCTAATGTAGATAGTTGAAACTCTAGGATAGGATATGGTTACAGGTGCCTTGAAGATGTGCAGCATCTATAAAGTTTGCAGAAAAAAAGATTTTTTCCACAAAATTAATGTCCTTTACTGATTTACAAAATTTTCAGTGTTTTTAAGGGTACCTTCATGGTGTAATAAATTCCTCCCACAGTTTCTAATGTTGAGTGTTGAAACTTTAGGATATGGTAACACATGCCTTGCAGATGTGCAACATATATAAACTTCGCAGAAAAATATTTTTTCTCAGAATTATCAAATCAAGTTGCTCTTACATTTGGTAAAGAGGTGGGTTTACCTTTTTGTGTCATCCTATGGAGACACTTAATAGTTTTTATGATAATACTCCAATGATCTGTAATTTGTCACTGGAACGTCATGTCTCATCCATCAGCTATCACCCAGTAATAAATGTTTCATTTCTGTAATGCTATCCATGGTACTGTAGTATGTGCCACCTCTGGTCAGGTTGAGTTTGGTATCATTTTTAGCTCAACTTTGACGAAGTCAAATTTGAGCTATTGTCATGGCCCGTCGTCCGTCTGTCCGTCCGTCCGTCTGTCCGTCTGGCCGTCTGTCCGTCTGTCCGTACGTCAACAATTGGCTATGGCTCGGGCTAGAGGTCGTATTTATGAACCGATCTTTACGAAACTTCTTGTGTACCTTTGTTATGACCCTGGGACGGGAACGAGTGTTTTTAGGTGTGGTCCGAAATTCAAGATGGCTGCCAGTGGCCATTTTGTACCGATGATGCAAAAATCAGTTTTTTGTACAAAACTTCTGTATGAAAGTTCTGATTTGAATAAAGTTTTGTATAAATGTTTAGTACCATGGGATACATCACATATAATACGGGTTTTTTTCTCATGCGTAAATTATGCAAATTAGACTGACTTTGATTTATTTAGTGTTACTTTCAGAGCTGTAAGTGCCAAGCTGCTATGGCTCGTGCTAGAGGCCGTATTTATGAACCGATCTTTACGATCCTTCTTGGGTACCTTTGTTATGACCGTGGGACGAGAACGAGTGTTTTTGGGTGCGGTCCGAAATTCAAGATGGCTGCCAGCTGCCATTTTGTACCGACGATGCAGAAATCTGTTTTTTGTACAGAACTTCCATATGAAAGCTCTGATTTGAATAATTTTTTGTATGAATGTTTAGTACCATGGGATACATCACATATAATACGGGTTTTTTTCTCGTATGTAAATTGTGCAAATTAGACTAATTTTGATGTTTTTGGGGGTTACTTTCAGCACTGTAAGTGCAAATGCCAATACGGCTCGGGCTAGAGGCCGTATTTATGAACCGATCTTTACGAAACTTCTTGGGTACCTTTGGTATCACCGTGGGACGAGAACGAGTGTTTTGGGGTCCGGTCCGAAATTCAAGATGGCCGATGGCAGCCATTTTGTACAAAATTAGGTGCAATCAGATTTTTGCACAGAACTTCCATATGAAAGCCCTGATTTGAATAATTTTTTGTGTGAATGTTTAGTACCATGGGATGCATCACATATAATACAGGTTTTTTTCTCGTGCAGAAATTATGCAAATTAGATGAACTTTGATTTTTTCAGTGCGACTTACACACAGTAAGTACACATGTCAATACGGCTCAGACTAGAGTCTGTATTTATGAACTGATCTTCACAAAATGTCTTGGGTACCTTTGTTATCACCTTGGGACGAGAACAAGTGTTTCTGGGTGCGGTCTAAAATTCAAGATGGCTGCCAGTGGCCATTTTGTACTGAAATTAGGTCTAATCAGTTTTTTGTACACATCTTCTATACAGCTCAGACTAGAGGCCATATTTATGAACCAATCTTTACGAAACTTCTTGGGTACCTTTGTTATCACCGTGGGATGAGAGCGAGTGTTTTGGGGTGTGGTCCGAAATTCAAGATGGCCACCAGCAGCCATTTTGTACCAAAATTAGTGCAATCAGTCTTTTGTATAGAACTTCTGTATGAAAGTTCTGATTTGAATAAATTTTTGTATGAATGTTTAGTAACATGGAATACATCACATATTGTAAGGGTTTTTTTTTCGTGCAGAAATTATGCAAATTAGATGAACTTTGATTTATTCAGTTGTACTTACACAATGTAAGCACACATGTCAATACGGCTCAGGGTAGAGGCTGTATTTATGAACCGATCTTCACAAAACTTCTTGGGTACCTTTGTTATCTCCTTGGGATGAGAATGAGTGTTTCTGGGTACGGTCCAAAATTCAAGATGGCTGCCAGTGGCCATTTTGTACCGAAATTAGTTTTTTTTGTCACAAGTTCTATACAGCTCGTATTTATGAACTGATCTTCACAAAACTTCTTGAGTACTTTTGTTTTCACCTTGGGACAGGAACGAGTGTGTTTTGGGGTGCCTTTGTTATCACTGTGCTATGAGAACAAATATTTTGGGGTTCAGTCAGACCCACTCTGGGACTCATTTATATGTACCTTTGTTATCAGGTCATTACCTAGATGTTTGTCATTGCTGTGTCACATACTATACATGTACATGTCTTTGTCTTGACAAGTTGAGCTACAGTGTCATTGACACTTTCATTTTCTATTTTTAGTTGGCAAATTGCCATATCTTTTAAAATGCTAATGATTCATTTTAGTCAGTTATATTGATAGGTAGAAAAAAGAATTCTAGAAAATACAATTGTAAACGTTTTATAGTACTGACTCCGGGAAAATACAGAATAAGTTCTTGTATCATTCTACCACAGCGCCACAAATGCCACTTCCAATGAGCTCAACATTGGCATTCTTTTGCCATCATAAATCATACCTACAGTAATTTTGTGATTTGTTCCAAACACAATCTATCCTTCAATGGCCGATTTCAGGCTTTTGTGCTCGCAGAACATGTGCCATTAACATGCCATCATTAGGAGGTCCTGATAAACAACAGATAAATGATGTGAACAGTGGTTTTTAGTAAAGTCTTTGATGATGTTAAAGAGAAATCACTGGTAAGCAACTGGACATATAAAAATCCAGTGTGAATTCAGAACAATTTCCCAGGCCCTTCAGGGTTAACCCTTTACCCAACATAACGGCCAAAACCTGCCAGTGCTCTTCACAAAAATTACCAATCAATTTTCATTATTTTTTTCATTTTTTGTCTCAAAACCATAGCTTATGATCCCTCATTGGCACGAGCTCATTGAGGGTTAACACAACTGAAAATAAAATCATTGCACTTCTTTCAGGAAAATGAACCCTTCAACTGGGATCAAGCCTCTACAAGGCTTTATAATTAGCGAATGTAGGAAAATAAGAAAATTCTGATTGTATCAGTTTTCATTGATGGGTTCTGTTTAGTTTTACAGGATGCCCATATCAGATCAGTTTTTCAGTATACATGTTTTGCCCACCTCAACTTCAAACTGAATATTTCTTGAAATCGGTCGTCTTTTTTTTAAATTTTTTGAAGAAAGTGTCGGTAGCTATATTGTTTTGAGATGACTACTCAAATGCCACTGTATATTTCATTTGTTAGTACCAAGGAAATATCTTGTAGTATATCTGTATATCTATAATGCCAATCACAACTCCCTGTTAACTTGAAGGTCAAACCCCTGCTGTTGAAAAATACATGTAAATAACATAGCAGATGAACTTGACCAAGGGACTGAACTAAGTAGAAATTTCCAGGAATGCCAAGTCATTCACTCAAGTTTCTACAAAAAACACTTCACACCAAAGCTACATTTGAAATCTGAAAAAGATCGGGTGAGGGATGCGGTCTGTATGGTGTGCTAATGGAATTCTTGACAATATAAATGCCAAATCCAAGATGGCTACTGGTGGACATGTTTTTTAACGAAATTCAGAAAAATGTGATAGCTCTCATCTAGACATCATACCAAATCTACAGACACAATTTGAAAAAAAATTGGGTGGGAGACGTAACCTGTAGGGTGTGCTAATGGAATTATCGACAGTTTATATGCTAAATCCAAGATGGCCACTGGTGGCCATGTTTTTCAATGAAATTCAGAAAAATGTGACTGCTCTCATCTGGACATCACACCAAAGCTACATATGAAAATTGAAAGATCAGGTGCAAATGGAATTGTGGAATTGTTGACAATTTACATGGCAAATCTAAGATGGCCCGTTTTTCAACGAAATTTGGAAAAATTTGATAGCCCCATCCAGCTATTACTCCAAAGCCACGCATAAAAATTGAAACTGATCAGGTGATCAATGGGTTGTGGAACATACTCAATTTTTGAGAAATTTTGATTATAGGGTACATGATTTGTCCAGGTAACTCCTCCCAGTTTTCAAGCTAGAACATTTTTTTCACAGGGTATTTGTACGTATACCAAAGGTGTGTGTATACACATACCAGGCATGAGCCCAGGCCAGAAAGAAAATCTCTGAAGTCAAAGTTCTTTAGGCCTAAAAAAGTTAAAACTCTGTTTCTCAGGCCTCCTGCTTGGTCATTTTGGCTGCCGCATGTTCTCTTTTTATAACCAAATCAAACTTAAAACAAGAGGGGGTGGGGGCCATGCCCTGGGGCATACCCCCACGGTGCATACTGACAGACAATGACAAGAGAAGAAATGAACCATGATACCATGAAAGCTATTCCCATAAACAATCTTCATTCCAAATTTCATTGAGAGCCACGAGCCCCAAACCAGAGATATGAGGTGAACAGACAAAAAATTGGCTATTTTATGAGACAAACAGCAAAATTATTGTCTTTGTTTTACAGCAAGGTAACTGTGAAGGCCATAAACACCTGTTACTGAAGTCTAGTGATGATCGGACCATCCACATAAGAGATGTAGAACAAAGACATAATGCCACATGTGGGGTGGTGATTTGCATATATTTTCTTTGTTTTACTGTAGCGACATGACTCACCTAAAAGCCTTTCCCATGAACAATCTTCATTCCAAATTTCATTTAAATCTAATAACTCAAACCTTATAAAACAAAGACATAATGCCACATGTTGGGAGGTAATTTGCATGTATTTTCTTTGTTTTACTGCAGGGACATGACTCACTTAAAAGCCTTTCCCATAAACAATCTTCATTCCAAATTATATTAAAATCTGATAACCCAAACCATATAAAACAAAGACATAATGCAACATGTGGGGAGGTGATTTGCATGTATTTTCTTTGTTTTACTGCAGGGACATGACTCATTTTAAAGCCTTTCCCATAAACAATATTCATTCCAAATTTCATTGAAATAACCCAAACCTGAAATATGAAGCGGACAGACAAAAAATTGGCTATTTTCCCGAGACAAACAGCGCATTTTCAAAGTTAAAAGGGAAGATAAGTTTAAAAAGTGAAAAGTAAAAAATATTATTAGAGACTCATTTGAAAGCCTTTCCCATAAACAATTTTCATTCCGGATTTCACTGAGAACCAATGACCCAAACCTGAGATACGATACAAACAGACAAAAAATGGCCTATTTTTGTATATTCAAAGGGCCATAACTCATAGAAAAAATATTCCAGCAGCAAAACGGCTAATGTTGCTTAAAGGTCTCATGATAGCGAACATCTGTATGAAATTTCATCAAAATCTGAGCAGTAACGTTGAAGTTATAACGCAAACATACATCTGATTTCGGATGGACAGACGTACGGATGGATGCACAAATGCACAGCCAGGCGCAATCCAGTATACCCAACTTTTTGAAAAAGTGGGGGTATAAAAATAAAACTTGAATGGCTTATGTATGTCTATTTTACCCAAACTAATAAAATTGATAAATTTGTCCCTCGAGTGCAACAAGGCTTTGCAATGCTTCAGCATTGCAAAGCCTTTTTGCACTCAAGGGACGTAATACAACACCACCCATACTGTTCTCCAGATTATGAGGCCTAAAACATAAAACAAACCAAGAACATGAACTTTGGGTGGCAAAGAAATAATTAAAAAAATAAAAAATAAAATAAAAAACCGCCCATCCGAATACATGCCTGCCCGACCGCCCACCCACATGCAATTTTACAAAAAATGGCCTGAGAAACAGAAAATTTATTTTGAGGGACCTTAGTCTTGGTAAAATAATTATACCAACCTAAACAATTAAAGTTAAAAAGGAATTCCCCCAAAAGACAATGACAGATACCATTATGTTGAGTTTCAAACGGAAAAAAAACACAGAAAAGGAAAATTACTCAATTTGAATGTGGAAAAAAATCTCTGAAATCAGAGAAAATACTGAAAAAGCTCATCCCTGAAATACCAAAGGTGTGCATATTGTCAAGACTTCAGGTTTCAAGCTAAAAACTTTTTTTTTTAATTTTGAAGGATGTTTAGATATTTTTGCTAATATAATCTGTGAATAGTTCTGCTTCTTTATTACAATGTATTATTAAGCCATTTAATATAATATATTATGAATTAATTATACCTTATAGAGGTGTCAAACTCAAAGTTTCGTGCCATTGAATTCATCATGTACCAGACTTCAACATATTTTGATACTTAAATGTAGTCCTGTTTTTGGTATTTTGAAATACATATGTAAATGAAAGTACATGGTAGAACTTGCACTGACATCATTTGTGTGTTACAGACACAGCACATGTACCAGCATGAATCACTGTTTACACTTCAACCTCCTGTGTCTGTATGCTGTGTGGGGGCATGCTTCAATCTTGTTTAAAGAATATTCCTCACATTACACTGAGTTCAAATTTGGGCTCCCCAGTCCATATATATAAATCCATGGGCTTGATTTGAACACACTTGAATCAGACCCTCCTAAGGATCGTGTATCCCGAATATTAAAGAAGATTCTGAATGGTGGATCTGAAGAAGAAAATTTTCAAAGAATTTTCCTCATACCGCAACCAGTTTTGGGGGGTTTACTGTAATCACCTTGCCCATCTGTCCGCCTCGGCATCCATCTGTAAACATAATTTTGTCCTGAGATTATCTCAGATGTTTATGGGCCAATCTGCATGAAACTTGGTGTGAATGTTCACCACCATGGGAATCTGTGTGCCTGCGATTATAGTTTCGGTTGGATTATTTTTGCACGAATTATGCCCCTTTTCAACTTGAAAAAGCAGGCCTAGAATTTTGCCCGGATATTTTCTCAGATGTTTATGGGTCGATTCCTTTTAAACTTGGTATGTTCACAACCTTGGGATCCGGTGCATCTGCGATTATAGTTTTGATTGGACCTTTTTGCCTGAGTTATGTCCCTTTTCAACTTGGAATGCCTGAATTGCCTAGAATTTTGTCCGGAGATTTTCTCAAATGTTTATGGGTTGATTCCTTTGAAACTTGGTATGGATGTTCACTACCATGGGAACCTGTGCACCTGCGATTATAGTTTCGATCAGACTTTTTTCCATAGAGTTATGCCCCGTTTCATCTTAAATGCCTGAATTTTGTCTGGAAATTTTCTGATGTTTACAAGTTGCTTCCTTTGAAAACTGGTATGGATGTTTACTATCACGGAAAGCTGTGCACCTGCAATTAAAGTTTTGATTCAACTTTTTGCCAGAGTTATGCACCTTCTCAGCTTAGAATGCCTGAATTTTGTCAGAAAATTTTCTCAGATGTTTATGGGTCAATTCCTTTAAAACTTGGTACGGATGTTCACTACTATGGGAACCTGTGTGCACCTGCGATTATAGTTTCAATCAGACTTTTTTACCAAAGTGGTGCCCCTTTTCGTATTAGAATAATCATGGCACTAAGGGCAACAGGGTTATCGACAGACCCATCTAGGAAGTCACACCTCTAGTTTTTTTTAGAGTTATGGGCCTTTTGCCACTTTTTTCAATTAGAAACACTTGGCGGGGATACCGGTGGCGTTGCACCTTGTTTGCTTTGTCAACATTTTTATTTCATGAATATTCAAGGTTTTCAATACTTCCTGGCCTATTTTCCAAGGCCCATACCAAATTCAAGGCTGTTCCTTGAAATCAAGGCCCTGTGGGAACCCTGCAAGGGGGCAGAAGCTCTCACCTGACACATCTGGCCAAACCCATCTTGGGCTAAACTAAAAAAAAAATCCTTCAATTAAATGCATTTCTGATCAAAAAAAAAATGCCTAATTGACAATTGATAAGGGGGGGGGGCGGGGGGGGGGGGGGGGGGGGGGGGGGGGGGGGGGGGGGGGGGGGGGGGAGGGGGAGCAGGGGTGTCATTGGAGTAAAAAAAAATTTACGCATGTACCCAATTTAAATCCTTCAAATTGCATTTTGAACCAAAGAAAAAACATGCCTAACTGGCACAGGGGGGAGGCATAGGAGTCAATTTTTTCAGCATCTAGTCACTCTAAATCCTTCAAAATGCATTCTGGAGTAAAGAAAAAAAAATTGCCTAACTGGGAGGGGGGGGGGAGGAGGTGGCAGTAGCTCTGACAATTTTCATTGGATAATGGTGGTCATCAAACTTAGGTAGATATTGTTCCCAAAGAGTTATATACCCCCAAAAATTGATATTTGGTTACTAATGTTCAAGTTATTCCATAAATAAACATTACACGATATTTTTTAACAAAGGGCAATAACTCTCATAATTTTCATCGAATATTGCTGGTCATCGAACTGGACACAGACATTGTGGTTACAGAGACATATATCGAAAAGAAATGAAATCCGTTTTTTATTGTTAGTTATGCCATAAACAAGCATTACACTATATTTTTTAAACAAAGGGTTACAACTCCAATAATTTCCATTGGGATATTGCTGGTCATAAAACTTGATGTAGACATTGTTGCTATAGAGACATTTACTGAAAAGAATTGAAACTTGCTTAATATTGTTCAAGTTATACCATAAACATGCATTACACAATATTTTATCGTAAACAAAGGGCAATAACTCCCATAATTTTCATCAGATATCACTGGTCATCGAACTTGATGTAGACATTGTTGCTATAGAGACATATACCAAAAGGAGTTGAAATCCGTTAACTATTGTTCTAGTTATGCCGTAAACAAGATTTACAGAATTTTTTTACATTAAGTAAAACAAGGGTAAATAACTCTGTAAATGTTTACGGAAAAATATTAATTTTGCTGTAGGATCCATTCCCCCATGTTGAGGTACAAGCATAGCAAAACGTTATGCCAATGATTCATACCTCATAGGTAATCCGTGTGTGAAGTTATAGCATTGTACGCAGAAGGAAACTAAAGTTATAAACAAAAATATATTTATAGTGACTTTGACATTTGACCTATTCACCCCAAATGCAATTCCAACCATAGACACCCCATAAGAAGTTATAGCATCGTACGCAAAAGAAAACATTATTGCACACAAACCAAAAATCTATTTATAGCATCAGTGACCTTGACCATTGACCTATAGATCCCTAAATCAACGCAAAACATTGTCCCATTATGGGCAACCTATGTGTGAAGTAGCAGCATCGTGTGACTAACAGTACAAAAGTTATTGCCCGGAAATGAGTGTGAAGACATTTTTCAATCATCCCCTAAGTTAAACAAGGGAGAATAACTCTGTAAATGTTTATACAAAGATATTAATTCTGATGTAAGGTCCGTTCCCCAATATTGAGGTTTCAAGCATGACAAAAATTATTTAAATCCAACATATGATGACAGAGCAAGAGCAGCAAATATGTTGGATGGACACATTTTTTCAATCATCCCCTCAGTTAACAAGGGCAAATAACTCACTCTGTACATTTTTATGCGAAGATATTAATTCTGTTGTAGGATCCACTCTCTCATATTGAGGTATAAGCATGGCAACAGTTATTAGAATCCAACAAATGATGACAGTGCTCCAGCAGCAAATATATCAGACGGACGCATTGTTCAATAATAATCCCCTAAAGTTGTGCTCTACAGTTTCGCACTATTGCACAGATTCTAAACAAAAGGCATATGTTGACACTAAGGTCATGTAAAATAGAGATATATTTTTGGTATCAGATATATGATTACATTAGGCTTTTTGTTGGACAAGAGAATTTGAAGTTTTGGTCCCAAAGTTGGAGTCTGATACATAGGGGTAAATTACCAGATGAATTGTGGGAAACAGTGGCTTCGAAAAATTGGCTATTTTTTAAAATGTAATTTTTACACGGGTTTGTTACCAGACAGGTAACTAAAAAATGAGACGGAAACATATAAAAAAAATTTGCATTTTAGAAACAGGGGATGCTCTGCTCCAGGGGTGGGTAGGTGGGGTTGGTGGAAAAATTCTGCTTTTGAGGCTGCTAGGTGGCTGAAAATGACTGGTTTCGGCATTTTTTCATTCAATTTTTCAGGTTGAAGTCTTGCCTTTGACAATAAATTATTCCACCCACATTCAGATTGTTTATTTCTACTTAATCAGATAGTGCTATGTTTTTTGTGGATTTGGGAAATGTAATACATGTTATGGGTTAGATAACTAAGCTACAGAATATTTGCATTTGAAGAGAGTGTATGGCATGTCATATTTGGAAATGCCTGGAAAACCGTGGAGCGGAACCTTAAAGAGCATTCTGCCGTCGGTGTCAACTCTTGAATCAGGAAGTTCCTTATTTGTGTTTGAGTTATAAATACACAATTTTTCAAAAAACTTTTCATTATTTCTGGTTTGTGTGCAATTGTTAGTAGTAGTTAACATTCATCAAGTGATATCTCAGCACAACTGGTTGGAAATAAGTGGAAATTTGGAGAAATTTATTGATGTAGCCTAATTTCACACTTGTTTTGAATTTTCATCAAGATTTCGAAAACATCAAGGTATGGCACTGCCTTTCCTAAACACTGAGCCTTGTATTCATGACAAATATATGCAGTTATGGACAGCCTGGTTGTTATTGTTGACCAGAGATTTGTAGTCATGGTGTCTACTTTTTCATTTTGGTCATTGGTGTCATGTCTGTGTGTCATCCGTCCGTCAAGCTGTTTACGTTTTCATATCTATAGAGCAACCCCTCCACCCTCCCCCAAAGCTATGGTTATTACTGCTTATTGATTTACATTTTGATTGTAATTAACAGTGCTATTGTCAGGACCTGGTTAGTCAATGTGGCTGGTGGTAATATCAAAAATGCTCTCTGAAGTGGCTCAGAGAAATGTGAGGGTTGAGGTGGTGTGGTGTGGTTGTGAAAATCGGGCAAAAACTGGCTGCAAAAGCTATTTGGCAATCAGAAAGGCCATGCTGTATCTTTTTACTAGTTGAAAATAGAGACTTGTGGTTTTTGTTCATTTAACTCAGGATAGACTCCAGATTCTTTTGCCTGAGTGAAATCCAAGGGGAGATCACTCTTGTTTTCTCTTTAAGGTTCCGCTCTACAGTTTTGCACTATTGCACAGGGGTGAAATTCTAAACAAGGGACATATGTTGACACTGAGGCCATGTAAAATACATGTAGAGATATGTTTTTAGTATCAGATATATGATTACATTAGGCTTTTTGTTGGACAAGAGAATTTGAAGTTTTGGTCCCAAAGTTGGAGTCT